>JAOWBW010001464.1:0-293243 GCA_026119855.1 Campanula takesimana
GACTTCTTAGACGTTTAGGAGCCTCCGAGGACCTTTAGGCAATTTAACCTGATAGGGACTTATCCGACAGCTTTCCAGAGTTCTAGTTGGACGAAATCGCTTCTAAGTTTGAAATCCATCAGGATAATGGACAAATCCTGAGAACAAAGTGATAAGATTTCACTGAGATATAGATACGACGTGATCTGGCAAGACTGGCCACGCGGCCATTTCTTCCCCAGGCCGGGCGGCCACTCCTTCCGACTCTTATTCCCTATAATAGGTGCCTCCAGCTCTAAAGATCGAGAACGAATTCATTCTACAAGTTTTACAGTCAAAACTGACGGGAAACTCTAGTTAGTTTAAGTCTTTTCGGCACCCTCGAAGCCTCTTCAAATCTTCAAGAAGCTTCAATCATAGTTCTTGCCGATCAAGGTAAGCCCTCTTCCTTTTCTTATTATGATCTTGTTATGTTCTTATGCTAGATCTATATTATGCATATTTGCATTATGTTTATGCATCCATATTCATATGTTCTTCATGCGTTCTTCATGTTCTTAGTCAAAACTCATAATATATGCTATATTTAGGGTAGCGATCTTCATGTTTATGTGTTCATTCATATGTATTCATGATTTCTTGTTATTATGCTAGATCTAAGACTTATCCATGCGTAACATATTAGATCTAATGTTTTAATCCCTATTTATGTGCACATGCCATAGCCAATGATGATCTTAGGGTTTCATCAAACCCTAATACGATCTAGGAACTATTTCTAATTCTAATCTTTCCCCTCTATATGCATGATCCCGCTTCATCTCTCCCCATTCTAATTCATCAATAAACTACACCGACCTGAGCTTCTCATGATGAGAAGAATGTAGGCAATCTGGGATCTGGTCTCAAACACTAACACACACACATACATTGATCATGATAGAAAGACGATTCGTCGGGCAATAGGAGTGATAACATGAATATTCTTCTTCTATTGTAATTTGACCCCCGAACCCTAATATTCTCATAAATGGGTTTCTCAATGTTTTAACAACAATAAAACAACGTGGCGACTCTCGATTTCAAACTCGCGTATTCACACTTGGCGCTACGTGGCAAAATCGGCTGACCACTTTCTCATTCAACTTGTGTTGAATCCATTCAACAAAACTTCCATTCAACCCCCCATTAAAACACCATTGCACTCATTCAACACCTCCTCCTTTGTTTAATGGCCATTCAACACCCCAAATTTTAAACCATTGTACATGGTCGCCGTTAAGAAAGTAGGTTGATTTGGTTAATTTTACAATAGTACGCAGGTCAAATTGGTAGTTTAAATAGTACGGAGGTCAAATTGATGGTTTAGGCATAGTACGCGGGTCATTTTGGTTGTTTGCTCAAATGAATATTTATTTTTCATTTAGGGGTACTTTACAATGGAGAAAATTGAATAGTGAAAATATATAAATATCCTTGCTCTACAGTAATTTTGATTTTATTTTCCTTTTGAAATATATAATAAAATGTAAAATGGTGAAATAAAATTTAAGGGTGATACTTAATTGAATTCAGGATCATAGAAGGCAATTAATAAAATGTAAAAAATGGAATCAAGTTGTGATTTCAATTAATAATAGTTGTTATTTTAAAATCATAGAATGCAAGTATTCCATGTGTGTGTTTTAATGGTAGAAAAAAAAAGTAACCTCGGTATTTGTCTTTTATATTTTTCAGCTAATATTTGTCTTCTTTTCTTTTGCACTATAATGGAATCCCATAATAAAGAGAAATATTGTAGAATTGCTAAATAAATGATAATTTTGCATGGAAAGTTTCTCAAAGTTTAAAGTAAGATGAGTTTAAGGGCAATTTTGTCACAATGTTGATTAATTCATTAAAATTTTAATGAATGTAGTGGAAAAGCAAATATTGTAGTGGCAATAGCCACTCCCTATATAGATATAGATATAGATGCATTAAGTTTTCACAAAATTTAAAAAGTAACAATTATTATATAAATATCAATTTACATGCAAAGTTGACTACCTATACCAAATTAAAGATGACACCATATTTGCCCTTTCTAGATGGAGATGGCAAATTAACGGTCATCCACAAGTATCTCCACTAACGGTCATCTAAAACCTACGTGGTACACTAACAGTCATCCATAAGTATCTCCAGCAAAGCAGTATACTTCAGTTATTGTGAGAGCCCGCGCTCGAAGCCGCACACCGAAAATGATCGCCCGTGAGGGAGATTCAGGTTTGCCTCGCGCTGATGCGCTCGGTTTCTCACAAATGGTTTCCTCTCGAAGTTTTAATTATATTTTGCAAGAGTCGCCACCTCACTTTATTTTAGGAAAAATGAAGACAAAACCTTTTATTTGAGAAAGTGGGTTCGGGGGCTAAATTACGAGAAGAGAAGAGGTTAGGCACTCTCCTCGCCCGTGATGGTCTCTAGCATGCATGCCTCTTAAGTTCATTTTATGCCTTGTTTTTATGCCTTAACAAAAAAGGTGATTTTGTATACCATAGAGTCCTCCTATTCTAGGTATGTTTGCTTAAACTCACAAATGAGAGTCGGTTTAGTTGGACTCTCACTTGGCTTTGAAAATGGTTTTTTAGCATTCATATCAAGTAAAGGAAAGCACAAAAGGGGTGGGAGATTATTATGTACAATGGTGAATAAATGGAAACAAATCCCATGTCAAATGAATGTCCAAAAGTCTGTCCCAAAACAATTTAGGGACTGCTGTCCATCCCTCTTTCTTGAACCTGCTCTTATTGTAGACACCCCGCCTTGGACCGATCACCCCGATTGCACATTTGATCTTGTGTTTCTCCCCATTTTAAGTGTTTCTCGTTAGTTTCTGTCACTTCCGTTAAGTTACTGACTGACTTCGTTAAGTCCAGGGGCTAAACTGAATAACAGGGCTGACTTTCTAGTCCATTCTGTCAAAATCGCCTTCTCTGAGTCGCGCGCCTCCGACAGGAGGATCCAGCCGCGCGCGCCTCCCGCCCCCAAAGCAGGAAGCGCGCGCCTCTGGGCGTCGGTTACAGATTTCTGGCCAGGATTCTCTCCCTTGCTCAATTTACAGGATTTTGCCCGGGCAAGATCTCTTGGTGACTGAGTTTTGGCACCAAAAATATCTCTTTCACCTATAAAACCCCCCCTTTACCTCCATTTTCAAGGACCCTGGGACCTTTGGCTCTCAATCTTACATTCTCAATAAGAAACCAAATTTCCTACTTTTGAAGCATTTTCCAAAGGATTTCTCCAAAGAATTCAACAAGAAGTGTTTGAAGTCTCTTGAAGTCTAGGTAAAGCCATTTCTTTCCCTTCTCAACTTCATCTCTTTTCTCTTTCTTTTGTTTTATCAAAGTGCAATCACCCAAATCATTTTGGGACATGACTCTAATGATCACCTCATCTCATTGAGGTTGGTTAAGGAGTTATCTCCTACATTCCAAACTCTATTTTAAAACCCCCTTTTTATGATTTAAAGAAGAAGAAGAAGAACGTTTATCATTCATGTAGATTTTGATCAAGCAAGACCAACTTTAGTTGGGCGAGATGGGTGTTTCGGTACTTCCCATCTCGTAACCTAACCCCCGAACCGCAAAACAAAGAATCTCTGTTTTCGTAATCAAATTTAGGCTATTATCAATAGGTTTTTCTTATGTTCCTCAAAACATAGGTGGCGACTCTAAAAACAAGTTAGACATCCTAGGGTAACCCATGCGCTAGAGCCTAAAGCCGTGGTTCCTCCCGGGGTATCTACACTTATGCTTACTCAATCTGGAAGGTAAAGGTTATTAAAACTTCCTAACACATCAAGAATCAACCATGATTTTTCCTCTGATTTTAGAAGCATTTTATGATGTTAAAATGAAGCATAAAATATGACATTCACAACAGCCAGATCTGACAAATATGCATATACTCATAAAAGATCCACTTTTTGCATCATGAAAACGGGGGAATCATCGAAAACACTACACATGAAAGTCGTTCCTAACATATTGAAGTGTAGATATGGAAGGTTTCAAGTCCATAAAGAAAGTATAAATCACAAAAAACACCTCTGACATTTTCATGTCAGAGATGAACATGCACAGATTTGCAGATCAAGAGTCTAAAAAATAAATGGAAAGACAAGTTTATACTCATGGTAAAAATGTGATGTCTGCATTCTCACCTTCCTCTGTTTTCGAGAACAAAAAATCTTTACTGGTCTAAGACCAAAAAACACGTTTGATATATATAAATAGAGCAACAAGACAGGTAGGTACAGATTGACAGTCCACTGGAAATCTATGAAAGGCATGAAAACACTCATGAAAACTCACTCAAATTAGATGATATAAGCATGAAACTTCTTGTGAGAATCTATCTACATGTTAGAAACACGAAACCACACCTATTCATGCTTCTAGCTCAGATTACATGATTGTTAACATGGAGAGAAAACGGGGTATGGACAGATTTGGGGGTTTTAAGGGAAGTATCATGTTTATCTTTTGGAAAACCTCCCCAAATCACTTTGTGTGAACACTAGCATGAAAACATAAAAAAAATGTACATTATTTACAGTAGGAAACAACTCAAAAGTCAAAGATCATCATGGATATTTATTCAAGTAAGAGATGTCGCAAGAAACCATAGTCATTACATTTGTGTTTATCAAATGGGGGTCTAGCCTAACAAGTGGCTAGACATCTTTACAAATCACATGAGGATATACATTTTACATAGATGAATCTTTCAAGAACAAGAGATTACCTAGATTTGCTTCCTTTGCTTCCAAGGGAAGACTTTTTTGGTTGATTTTCTAGGAGTGATTGTGTTTGTGATTGAGAGAGTGTTTGAGTGAGTTTGTTTTCTTTCTTTGTATAAGTGTTTAGGATGAGATTATGGTGGTGATATGATGATGTTGTGGTGGTGTATGTACTGAGTTTTTGGAGTAAAGAGAGTGCTTGGATGGTGGAGAGAATATGGAGTGAAGTGTGTAGCTTGTGTATGAATTGTGTGTGTTTGAGTGTGTGTTGGGGGATGTATATGGGAGGAGAGAGGAGGTTAATGACCATCAACTACCCCTCCATTACTAGGGCTTCACATCAGGTGCATTATCCCCGAATTCGGGGTTGCTTGGAGGCTAAAAAGTCTTGAATTGAAGTGCCAAAAATGATGAGAATTCTGCACTCTGTCTGCCCAGAATAAGGGTGACGTACGGCAGCCTAGGAGGCGTACTTATCCCTTGGTGGCGTACGGATGGGGTGTGGTGGCTGATGAATCCTTGGCTGCTACTTGTTTTTTTCCGATTGGGTCTTTGCCATTTGAAGTGACCAGCCCCCTTTAACCATTTGTTGGATGTGGGTTGGCTATAATCATTCCATGTTTGAATATTTTGCAACGTAGATGACCATTTTTCCCGTTTCGGCTTTCCGCTCCGCAACTGCTCCGTCGTGCGCGCTCCGGTGTCCCGGTTGTCCGCGGGCCCAACATGAAAGTTGCTTAAAATAATCTGGTGGTCACGTACGTCTATCTGAAGCATGTTTATAAGCAAGCGATGAAAATAATTTATTTTTAATGTACAGAAAGGATGATAACGAGCAGTTCTAGGGGTGCGGGCCCCATTTCGGTCCCGCAGCTCAAAAATTGAAGTACATGTTTGTTTAATTGTTTTTTGGCTCTGATTATGAATTTTAAGTCCGTTATTCCATTCGATGCACCGATAAGGCTCACAGCACTCTTGCGTAGCCAAATCTGGGGCTCTAGGTCAATTTTAGGGTTTAGACCATTCAAAAAGGGTTTGTTGGAGGGTGCGAGATCGGGGTGTCTACAGAGCCCCTCGCCGAATCTCCTTATAATGTAAAGGGGATTCGACGATCACTAAAAGATAAACAATCTCGTCTAGGGTGTAACGGCTGGGTCCAAAGTAGGACTTCCTGCGTATCTCTTTCGAGAATCAAGCCTCCGTAGTTCTAACTCAAACAAACATTCAAACTAAACACAAACAATGGTCGGTCCCGGATTCCCGATTTACCTACGTATCTCTTTCGAGAATCAGATCAATCGTAGTTCAGGTTTATTAAAACAAAAACAAGAAATTGATGAGGATAGCATTGAGATGCATTGTCTATTTGCTGGGGAGGAGATTGACATGAGGAAATGTTTATGATAACAAGCGACTGAGCTCAATTGCTTAAACTGCCTACGTATCCCTTGTGGGAATCAAGTCACAGCGTAGTTCTGGGGAGAAGATCAGGATGGAAATCATAAATGGAGAACATACAACATTCCGCGGTCCAGGATGGATAATCATAAATGGAGAACGTAAGACACTACGCAAAGGTACAACCCGGGCAGGCAGAGAGACCTAAATTATAATCAATCAAAGGTACAACCCGAGCAGGCGGAGAGACCTAAACTGTCATCATTCAAAGGTACAATCCAGGCAGGTGGAGAGACCTAATCTGTCATCATTCAAAGGTGCAACCCGGGCAGGCGGAGAGACCTAAATTATCATCATTCAAAGGTACAACCTGTTGGAGATTATGCCCTAGGCCCTTGAGAAAGGCCTTACGTTACATCATGTTCTCATTTGTTATGGAGATAAAAACCTTGGACTATTATATGTTTTACATGTTTATTATAATAATCCCCATCCCTAGTACTTATGAAGGACTAGTATAAGTTTAATTGATGATCATATGATGATCATGTGTATGTGATACAAATTGAGCTTATGGGTACTTGTTGGAGAACAAGTACTGGACTTGACCCACCTATGAGATTTATGTCATGGTCAGATGTCATAATTAATCTCATATAGTTATATCATTTGATATCCTTAGACCTGAGATTATCATGGTCTTCCACATGATTAACATTATGTTTGATGTACTCAAACGCTACCCTTAATCGGGTGGTTATAAAGGCTACGATTGGCATAATCTGATTCTTGTAGGGAAGAGTGATAAATCAAGATTGAATTTGTCCCTCCTCAAGAGAGATATCTGCTTAGGCCACTCGTAGAGCGAGATTGATGAAATGCGTGGCCGCGCTCAAATGAATTGATGTGATCAATGTCATTTGCTTATAATCAATCTACTCAAGATCGAAAAAGCATTGAACAATATAAGTTGACGTGGACCATGACTTATGTTCAATATGATATCGTGTGACAAAAGGATTGTGATATGTTCTATGAGGATAACGAACTTCGTTAAGTTATATTAATTGGGTAGTCATGATGGCTTGCTAGAGTCCGCTCATGACTTATGGGTTTGACCTTGTGTAGACACCCATTATGGATGTTCATTCATAATCACACTACTTCTGTGTCTCGCCTTTGATTTGGGTCAAAACTCGTTAAGTTGGACATGTTTTGTTAAGTTTCTGACTGACTCTATTAGTCAGGGGCCAAAATGAACATTAAAACTACTGCAGAGGGAAAATAGTGAATTCCAGCACTGAGATGCCTCGTACGAGACATTGATGTCTCGTACGAGACATCCCCCTTGACAGTCGGGTTTTTGGTCAGTTTCCTTGTTGATCTTAACCCCTTTTCTTGGCAAACACTTAAGCAATCCGGGAAAACCTAATGGACGATCCTAGAGTCCAAAAATACCTCTGTGGGAATCAAGTCTTGGATTCCCATCACAACTTACCTTCTTGGCCAAAACCCTAGGTCTAAAACTCCTATAAATATAAAGTTTCTTGAACCGAAAAAAGGCTAGAATCCTCATTCACCCAAAAACCACTCCAAATCTGATCAAAGAGGTCCCCATAATCAGTCCATCTTCCTCACCCATGAAATTCAAGCCTCCAAAATACCACTCAAGCCAAGTTTATTGGAGATTCAAGGCCTTTAGTCAAGGCCATCTATAGGATTCTTGAAGAACGCTTAGGTAATATTCTTTATTTTTCTATCTTCTCATCTCCTTCGTTGTCTTTGAAGTAGTGTGATTCCATTAAAGGATCAGCCTAGAGCCTCTCAAATCCATGGAGACGGTCTCGAAGCACATGATCCGACATCCCAAATAAATAAGCAATTATTTATTTGTTTCTTTTCTCTTTTACATACATTTTGCATGATTTTAAAACAATGATGATGATTTCTTAGCAAGACCAATCCTAGATTGGGTGAATTGGGTGCTCCTTGACCTTCCCAATTCATAACTTAACCCCCGAATCCAGATATCTCGGTCCGTGTTCCGACAACAACATGGTGGCGACTCTCAAACAATCAAAAAGGGTAAATTGAAGGACGAAAAGGTACCTTGAAGTCAAACAAGACCCACAAAAACCCGCGCGCAAACAGTGGCGACTCCGCTGGGGACAGAGCACAGTAAGTGGGTTAGACTTGCGTCGAAAGAAATCATCGTTGTTTCAAAATTCTACATTTTATACTGAATCTGTTCCCCCGACTGAGATGCTTCGTACGAGGGATCCCTTGTCTCGTACGAGACATCTCAGCTCTGCCCGGCTGATCTGACTCTTTGGTTTGAAAAAGAATTTTCGTTCGATTCAAACACGTATACAGGGTTTCAGATCTGCTCCCCCCTCTGTTTCTGAGTCTTAGGACCTCCCTAACGACAAAGAAACTCCCCATATATTATAAAGCTAACCTTTGTTTTGCAGGAGTACTTGCTAAATGTTTTATTCTCTGCTTTGGTTATGTTTGCCTTATGTGTGAACTACGACGGCCTGAGTTCCTCCACAAGAGGGAAACATAGGCAGCCACTTGGCCCGACCATTGCATGTTTTCATTTTTACTTTCAAAAAAAAAAACTCTCTATTTTATCTTTGATACCTAGATCTTGACTCTCACACACATGCACACATGTAGAATAATTTCACTACATACCCTATAAACCCGAGTCCCAATCGGAGGACGGATGTCGGTCAGCACCCCCATTCTAACGAATGGCCCTCGCCGGTCTCTCCATAGATGGTGTACCCACTCTGTGACACGCTCCTAGACTGTGTTCATAGGGAGCCTTAGCCGTAAGCCTTGCATCAACCTCATGCATACATACTAGCTAATAAGACACTCCTCGAGACCGGTTGGTTCGATTCTTAGGGTTGTTTTAATCTTTGCCCAAGATAACGCATCTTTACAATCTGTAATCCTCCCTTGTGAATATGACGAATGTCCCTTCGGTAAAATATTGAACAAAGGATTTTGAAATCATGGAGAACCTCTCTACGGAAATCCGAGGTTGTGTTTTCCTACTTTCACTATTCTGTGCGGGATTATGGATGCCATTTTGGCTTAGTTTTGACCGCACCGTTTAACATGTCCCTTTCGGTTGTCCCTTAAAATTCACAAGGTTTGATTGCATTAATGCATTGTTTAACAAAGTGCAAAAAAACTACAGAATCACTTAGGTTTGGTTAATTGAATGGTGGATTCCGATGAGAATATGGGACCCTTGCCCGAATTGTCCGTTTGGGAGAGTGCAATACAAGTGAAAAACAAGGGGCTCATATTCTAGGGTGACAGAATCCACTGTTCCAGGACGAACTAGAGTAGTAACCTCTCAAAATGGATTAAATTCCATCCGACCAATAGGGTTAAAATCTGTAAATCTGACTGTCTGGTTAGATGCCTCATACGAGACATCCATTGTCTCGTACGAGACATCTCTCCTTTTCTGTGAATCTGCTGTGTTGGTCAACCCTGTTTCATAAAAGCCGACTTGTTGGGACCCCAGCCTGGATTTGACACAGTTTTTGCACTCTAGGTCCGTCCGATCAGCAAGGTAGCTCCATACTCCCGACACAATCGCTTCAGTAATTTACATCCGTGATCCCACGACCAAGAGACTAGAAAAGGTTGCAGTAATGGCCGGTACCCCCATCACTGACTTGGAGACCTCCAGAGCCGTCATTGCACGACTTGAGCAGCAAGTCAGAGAACAAGCCGAAATTGCTGCCCGTGAGAGTGATCGTCACGCCAAAGACATAGACACCGTCCTGCAAGAGCTCCAAGAACTCAAGAAGAGGAATAAGAAGTCGAAAACCCCCTCCAAAGATGGGGAGTCCCATGCTAAGAAAAGGAATAAGAGGGATGATGACTCCGACTCTGATTCAAATACATCCGACTCTTCCTCCTCCTCCGATGACGATGATACTAAGGCAAGTGATAAGAAAAAGAAAGCTAGCGATGACACTAACTTCATCAACTCCGCCACTGCTAAGTTTCTCGAAAAGAGGTTTGCACATCTTGGTCTAGCAAAGAGCTCCATCGTTCCATTTGACCCCATTGCGCTCCGCAAGTCAATCACTAAGCTACCACGAAAGTTTCGCACTCCTGACATAGCCAAGTTCAACGGCACTACCTGTCCTTGTGTTCATGTTGAAACTTACAGTTGGGCCATGCTTCCGATGAAAGTAGATGACACCGTTTTGGCCCAAATCTTTCCCCAAACTTTAGAGGGGGCGGCGAGGGATTGGTACATGTCCCTCCCCTTATCCACAAGGACCGATTGGGCTACCGCATGTGAGGTCTTCCAAAGGCGCTTCGAGGACAATACTACTTACCATCCCACTAAAAGAAACCTCGAGCAAGTACAATAAGGTACTAACGAGACATTTGGTGACTTTGTCAAAAGGTGGAGAGCCAAGCTCACCGAGATCGTTGATAGGCCAACTACGGACGACCAAATGCACATCTTCCTGAAATCACTCCGTAATGAGTATGAGGACCGCCTCTCTGTTACTTTCTTCCTAAGCTTCTCTGAACTTCATAAAGCCGGTCTTCGACTAGATGACATCTTCAAAATTAGGAAAGAGGCTAAGAGAGATAGTGGATACCACTACCCTAACAAAGGCTCTACTAGCAAAGACACATCTGTCAATGCCATCACTTTCAATAATCAAGGAAGGAGCAACTATTCCTCCGTCCCTCCACCCAACAAGGAAAAGAAGAAAGAGAGAGTCTACAACAAATTGGAAGGTATCACTCAAGGAGAGCTCTTCGACATACTTGTAGAAGCCGGTAGGGTCGCACTAAGGAAGCCTCCTTCTACTCCAAGGGAACTCCCACCGAATCATGCCCATCATCTCTACTACAAGTTCCACCAGTTCAGTGGTCACGACACCAATACTTGCAACCACCTCAAAGATGTGATTCAAGATCTCATAGACTCTAAGCAACTAGGGGTTCCTAATATAGTGACAAACCCTTTCCCAACTGTGGGAGGAGGGATCAATGTAATAGAAATAGCTAGTGAGAAAGAGGAGACTACTCGCCTAGTCCCAAATGTGAGCGAGAGAACTCCAACTTGTCTCATAATCAAGTACAAAGTATGGAAAATAATGACTTTGTGCACAAAGGGGAAAACTTGCCATACTTCATGTTCCCTGAACCATGGATCGACCATAGGGGGAAGCGCCAACTGGGCTTCGAAATCTTCGGTGACTGTGATCCATACTCGCTTTAAACAGAACCAATGCAATTCTCATGGCTACCTCAAGAATTAGGGGGTACCAAGGCCGAAGCATTCAGTGAGTGGGACTTTGTGTTGGGAGAAGACCTACTGTGCCAATTTCTCAACCTTTGCAAGCTAGAGGACACTCAGATTAATGCAATAGACAAGGGGGACGCTCCGAACCAAGACTACACCAAGCTCATCAAGAAGAGTGACGAGCCTATCCAGAATTGGTACACAACTGGGGGACCCATAGCAAGTGAAGACTTCCTGATCAAAGAATTAGGATGTACTCCCCATCCCCATAGAAAAAGAAAATTTATAACTCTTACCTTAGAGTCAGATACCGCTACCGATGAGCTCACCCAAGAGGACTTGGATGCCATCGCGGAACATGTATTCCCTTACTTTTTTAATGAAAAAATAGATCTTTCTGAGTATCCTGAGATTGCTAGCGTCCTAAATGATGAATTAACTAATAACTCTAACGAATTAGATAATAATGAGTCATATGACGAGATAGATCAAGAAAAAGAACAAATCTTAAAAGAAATAAATAAGCAAGTAGGTCTTCGTGGCGGAAATGGTCCTATTGACGCCGAAGAAATGCAAACAGTTAATCTAGGGATGGACGATGATCCGAAAGAGACCAAGATTGGCAGTTTCTTCAAAGGGGAAGACCGACAAGCCCTCATAGCGCTTCTCCGAGAATTCGTAGATGTGTTCGCTTGGTCCTACAAAGATATGCTGGGGCTAGCCAATTCGATTGTTGAGTACAAGATACCGCTGCTTCCCGATTCAAAGCCAGTCAAGCAGAAACTCCGCAAAATTAAGCCAGAATGGTCAGTACAAGTTAAACAAGAGATAGAGAAACTCCTGAGTGTTGGGTTCACCAAAGTGATAGAGTATCCAACCTGGTTGGCTAATACTGTACAGGTTTCCAAGGCAAATGGAAAAGTCCGTTTCTGCGTTGATTTCTGTGATCTCAACAGAGCATCTCCGAAAGACGATTTTCCTCTTCCCAACATAGACATGCTCGTTGAAAATACTGCGAAATACGAAGTCCGCTCATTCGTAGACAGATTTGCCAGTTATAACCAGATCCTCATGGCCGAGTAGGACTAACACAAAACAACGTTCACCACACCTTGGGGGACGTTATGTTATACAGTCATGCCATTCGGACTCAAAAATGCCGGAGCCACTTACTAGAGAGCTGTAACTGCGTTGTTCCATGACATGATACTTAAAGAGATGGAGGTGTACATTGATGATATGATCATACACTCCAAAGGCTCCGATGGGCAACACTTCGTCGACCTCAGAAAGTTCTTTGAGAGGTTGAGACACCACAAAATGAGACTTAATCCGGCCAAGTGCACATTTGGGGTAGTGAAAGGAAAGGTCCTTGGGTATATGGTCACTGAGCGTGGTATAGAAGCAGACCCCGTTAAGATCAAAGCCATCATTGACATGCCTCCACCTAAGACGAAAAGAGAAGTCAAGGGATTCATGGGTCGCCTTCAGTACATTAGTCATTTCATTAATCAACTCACGACGATGTGCGAGCCCATTTTTAAGCTCCTCAAGATGAATGCATCCTTAGAATGGACCGAAGAGTGCCAAGAAGCCTTTGAAAAGGTCAAGGAATACTTAGTGAGACCGCCAGTGTTAGCTCCACCTCATAAGGAGAAACCGTTGACCTTGTACCTCACAGTCAATGATACTGCATTAGGGGCTATGCTAGCACAAGAGCAACCCGATTCGAAGAAAGAGAATGCCGTGTACTTTGTCAAGTTTCGCTTCCAAGGGGTTGAATTGAATTACTCTGCATTAGAAAAGTCATGTGCTGCACTGGTATGGGTAGCTGAGAGACTAAAGCCGTACATGGAGGCATTTCCTGTACAACTGATCGCAAGAATGGACCCAATGAAGTACATCTTCGAGAAGTCGCATGTCTCCTCTAGGATAGCAAAATGGTACTTCATGCTCGCGGGGTACGATATCACTTACATCACACAGAAATGTTGGTCCCAAAGGGCAACAAGGGTATGAAAAATAGCTAGAGGGGGGGGGTAAATAGTTGTTTTAAAAATCTTTTCGTACCCTTGATAAACTCAATTGCAAATGCGCACTTTATCAAGTAAGCGTTATGAAATGCGCCTAAGTGAGTGAGTGAAATGCACAGCGGAATTTAGTAATGAAAATAGGCGCAAGGTGTGATAAAGGGGCGCACACACACTCTAAGTATTTTGGCTCAAAGTGGTTGAAATAAGGAACTAAGGCAAATGAAATAACAACACAGCACAATTCAGATCAAACAATCTACAATGAGTAAACAAGCAAATAGTGAGTGAAAATAACTTGAAAGTAAATGACAAGATAATAACACAAGCTATTTGGAGAGGTTCGATCAATGAAAGATCTACGTCCTCTACCAAGATGGTTAGTCTTGGATTTCTAATGGAGATCTTATATAATGAGTGAGTGTTACAAATTACAACTTTTGAGCTTCTACACTAACTCAAGATCTAATATTCTATGAATGAACAAATCCAAAACAATAACCGGTGTATCTCTAAAAGATGGATCTAAATGATCAAACTTAAAGAGGTGCGTGTGTGAATTTAGTATCAAGGCTCTTTAGATCTTTATGATTTAGAGCACAATGAAACTAAAGTGTTATAGCTTGAAGATCTGGGCTAAGGATGAAGGTATGAAGATGTTCTTGAGGAAATCTGGAAAAACGAAGGCAATCTTCAAATCTTCAACAAATGCTTTGAGAGAGAAATTCTTGAAGTTCTTAGCAAAACTCAGCAACTTCAAAATGTTGAAGTTATGGGGTATTTATAGTGAACTTCAAAAAACTAGCCGTTGGAAATCCTTGTGGATAAGATGTGCTGTCACTCGTTGATTGGAGCATGCATATATTATGGCCACTTTGACACTCAACATAAATATGACCGTTATGGACACGTGTCAACAGATTAGGCGCATATGTATCTTTTAACCACCGTTGGATCATTGGCGTAATTTTGAATTCTCTTCAAGTCTTTGAATCTTCAATAAATCACTGAGTGTTGAATAAACACTTTGAGGCGCGTGAGCCAGAGGAGCGCATGGCGCATTAAAAACATTAGAGGCGCATGAGCTATAATCTAGGTGCATGGTTGCTGCGCGTGATCAAGAGGCGCATATACTTTCACAGGCGCGTATGAGTAGCGCGTGAGCAAATGGAGCGCATGGCGCATATAGGTACATGGAGCATAGGCGCATGGTCACTTGGCTCAAACTCAGAATGTGATTTTTCTTGAATCTTGATCTTCTTGCCCTATTTCTAAGCCTATTCTATAACAATGGACAACCTAAAAAATGAAGTATAAATACTTCTTACATGTGGGTCTAAAGTCCATGAAATAAAACTTAGGTGATGGATCAATCAAATCTAATAAATCCTATTACATTAAAACTGAGATATATGTGGGCATACCCAACAATTTCCCCCTATTTGATTGATGCCATTACCTACTATATCAAGGACAAACATTATACTTGATAAAAACATATCCAAACGAATGAAATTGGTAATTCATGTCTCAAGTTAATGCACACACTAGTCCAAGATATAGATTTCTAATCTATTCCAATAAGAATAAAGAATTACATATGGAAAGATAGAAACAACAGTTTAACACATTCAAAATGATATATGAATTTTAGATTTGAAATGTGTTTAAACCAAGTTTAAACTCAATGCATGAAAGTATGAAACAATTCAATATGATGCATATGAATTTAAACAATATTCATTGTTCTACAAACAAGGAGTTTGAGTGAACAAGGTTTGATAATAAGTGATGCATTGTTCTCATTAAAACTTGGGGTGTAGGAGTTACAAATTACAAGTTTTGAATAGAACAAAAACAAAAGGTGCTAAAACAAGTAAGCACAAAATCACTATCACAAAAGAGGTTTTATTAACAAAAAAATTCTAACTTACAATCAAAGAAAGCTAAGGATTAGGAGGCGCGTCGTCTTCCTTCAATCCTTCTTCAATTTCAGAAACGGAGCGCTGGATTTGTTTGGAAAGTTGATAGGCGCGGTTCACTAAACCATGAGTGTCCGTGACGCCGTCTCTGAGGTAGCGCAAATGACCAACATTGGTGTTTTGATATTCATCAATGGTGCGTTGAGTAATAGCTTGCTGTTGAGCGACGTTTTCAGCAACGTTCTGAAAGTTTGCTTCAATAGCAGCCTGCGCTGAAACAATGTTAGAGGAAATTCTATCTGAGCGCCTGTCTGCGCTGGAGTGTGCGGCATTGAAGTGGGTGACAACTAACTCCTTCAAGACTTCAATCTTTGAAAGCAGGGAATTAATGTCAACAGGCGCGCTAGGAGCAGGAACAGGGCTGGAAGAGGGCGCATGTGATCCAGGCGCATGTGAATCAGGAGCAATTGGAGCAGCGCTGGGTTCATTATTTGGTTCTGCGCCATAGACAGATAGTCCCAGGATTTGTAGCTCATCCTTAACTTCGTTGAGCTTATCAACAACGCTCAGTAACTTATGGCTATCTCCAGCCACCATTTCAAACAATTTCCTTATGTCCCCCACTATGTTCAACTCTACTTCCTTTATAGCGTTTATAAAATCTTGGCCATCGGTGAGTTGGATGCCAGCGCTAATTCGCTCGTGAAGAGAAGCAAGAGTGCCTTTGAATAAATCGTTCATCTGATCAATAGCATCATTCCACTGTTGAGGGGTCAGGAAGTGTTTGTCCTTGATGTTGGCATCTATGCGCTTTATCTCCCCCTTAATGGCAGCAATCTCATCAGCCTGCTGGGTAAGCATTGAAGTATGAAGCTCTAATTGTGAGTTCATTTGAGACTGGCCTTGCTGGAGTTGCTTCAGAAGAGAAATAACCACACTCATATCAGGAGTGAGAGGAGGAGGCGCAGGAGTAGAGGGGCGTGGAGTAGGAGCGCGGGGAGGAGATGGAGTATATTCTGCACTTGAAGAAATTTCTTCAGGATGAGGCGCAGGAGTCTTTGGGCGCACAGAAGATGGTTTGCGCCTTAAAGGTTCTGGCTCCCCCTGAGGTTGATCCTCAATATCTTCACCAAATAAATCTGCAGAGATTTTATCTCTGACTTGTTGTCGATCAGAAGATGGAGGCGCATGAACAGTTGGAGGTGCATCAGGAGCAGGTGCGCGTGCATCAGCGCTAGACCCTGCGCCTTTGCGCCTTTCAGATTTAGATAAATCAGCAGCCTGTTTCATTCTGAATTCTTCATCCCCTTTCAACTGCGCTTCCAGTCTACTAGCTTCTTTAGCGCGTTTCAGCTCCTTTTCTTCTTCAGTGTCGGTTCTGGGGCGCTTAGCAGGTCTGCTCGGTTCTTCAGCAATCCCTTTGCCTTTGCCTTTAACTGCGCCAGGAATAGGTCCAGATTCTGCGCGTGGCGCTACTGTAGCTTCTTCTTCACCATCTGCACCAGCTGCTTCTTCATCAGAATCAGTGGCTTCATCTACCAACTGAGCTCCTTTAACCCTTGGCGCGCGCTTGGCCATGCGCTTTCTGCGCCTTTTCATCACTAAACTGTCCTTACCAAAAATAGGGACATCAGTGGTTTGGTAGGCTGGGTTCTGAGCGAGGAAATTTGCAAGAGCGGGATAGGAGAGAAAGATCTTTGTTAGGATACGGCAGTGAGTCTTGAACTTCGTCTTTCCCTCAGCCTTGTTTTTATTATACTTGTCAATCTGGTCCTGAAGATTCGTGAATAAGATATGAGGCCAGTTGAGGATGGTCTTTGCCATAATAGCAGCTGTGAATTCCCACTGTTCCATGGTAAATCTGTTGACATTTCCAGTTTTGAAGATAATGGAAGTGCCAACCAGATGCGCAATATGCGCCAGTAAATCACCACCATCTCTAATTTCCACAGTCTTGATATTGTTTTGAAGAGTAGGGATCTTGAGAAGAGAGCGCGCCATAATATTTTGGGCAGCGTCTGAATAAGAACTGATTTTTCCAGCAACACTTAAAGGGCCAGTAGTGTTGAAGTTGACAATCTTTTTGATAGTACCAGCAGACATAGTGATTTCAACATCTTGAACCACCGTGCGTATCCGATAGCGCACCATCCCTTCTACATCAGTTGGAATTTCCACAAATTTAGCTGTGGAGAAGAATTCATCAACTAGGAGCGGTGAGTAGAAAGGTTGCTCCAGAGTGAATAAGGGAAGGAGTCCAGCAAGTCTGATATATTCCATAACATCTACACCCATGGGATCAGCAGCTAGCTCATTTAAATCAAAGGTTTCACCAGGTCTGAAATTATTGAGATCCTGAAAAAGATAAACATTGAAAGGAATTAGTGTGAATCAGGCGCATAGAATCATAAATAAGCAAAGTGAGGACTAGGCGCATACAAAATTTTAGGCGCATAAAATAATTAGGCGCATAGAGTCATGAGCGCATAAGAGAGCACAGTGAATCTAGGCGCATGATTATAGTAGGCGCATGAAATTATGAGGCGCGTAGAAATACATGGCGCATATTTATGGTTCTATGAAATATACTAAGAGAAATTTGAACATAAAAATTGACTAAGTATGAATTTGGGGCGCAAAGTAAGTGTAGGCGCATAATGTTATTAGGCGCATAAAGGATTGAGGCGCAAACACAGGTAAGCGCAAGAATTTCTTTTAGGCGCATAATATCAATGTGCGCATAATCATACTAGGCGCATGAATTCATATATAGGCGAATTACTTATGTAGAAATTTAAACTTAGTATAAAAACTCACAAACACATGCAAACATACATATGCAAGTTTTCAGAATCAAAACGTGAATATTTTGAAAAACAAGTTTTGAAAATTATGAAACCCAAGTCAAGCAAAAATAATGAAGAACACGAAGAATATGCCTTGAGTGCTCGAAGAACACCAACAACACCAAGAACACATAATTCGTGAAACTTCACCAAATCAAGCATACAATATATCAAAATGACCGCACGAAGACAAGGATAACAAAAATGTAACACAAAACAAGTAAAAATCAACAACGAATCCAGTAAATGGATTCAAAGATCCGAAAAACCGAAAAGTAAAAAAAAATAGAAGATCTTCAGATTTGCGAAATATAATGACTTGATCGTTGAAAAGATTAGCTATAAAGACTCGAAATAAAACAATGAACATAACCTATCAAACGATTTTGAAAACGGATCACCGAAGCAAGATTTATCAAGTAAAATGCAATCTCGGTTTTTGAAAAAGAAGAAAAAAAAACAACAGATAATGACGAGAAAAAAAAACAGAAATTTAAAGAGTTTTAGAGTTTAAGAATCCATACCATTTCGTCTTGAATAGATTTCGAAGCTTTCTTAGGACCCATTAATGAAATTTAGAGGAAGAAAAGAGATATATATAGAGAAAGAGAAAGAGAAAAAGAGAGAGAGCAGAGAGAAAACGTGAGAGATAGAGACTGGGAGAGAGAGAGTTGGTAGGGGGGGTGTAGGGAAAAGATGGAGTTGGTGAGAGAGAGAGAAGGTGAAGGGAAGTATATATAGGTTATGATTAAAAATTTACACTGATATGGAAATAATATGGTTAAAATTTTAAAAAGATGGGAAGTTGAAAGGATGTGCATTTATGAGGGATTTTCAAATTTCGGCTCATCATGATATGAGGTACGGCGCATTAATGGTGAGGTGATATAGGAAAGGACAAAAATTTATGAGGGATATTTGGATTTGAAAGGCATTAAATGCAGAATGACCTAAAGTGTCATGATGTGACATTTTGGGTAAAAGAAAAACTGCTCCACTTTCCCTTTAAGTGTATGAGCAATTTTGACTAATTTTTGCACAAACCCCAAAAACATCTATTTTGGTGTAAGTTTGGGGTGCAAGAAATATATCCCCAGAAAATAAATTTTTTTTCGAAAAACGTAAAACGAGGGAAAAAATTTAATTGCACAAGTACCCTTGAACAATTAATGGAATGTCAAAGGACAAAAATTCCAATAATAAATGAACAGAATAAACATACCTGGTACTTGTGTATTGAATACGTTCAATCATTGATATTAAATTTTGAGAATTGATTGAGCCGCAATAGTTAATGCGCGCATGAAGGGGCGCATTACTCATCAAGGCGCATTACTCATCAAGGCGCGCAAAGATGGTTGAGGGCGCATACAAGTTTGAAGCGCATTGGATGCTAGGCGCGCATGGATGATAGGCGCGCAGAGATTGAGCGCGCAGAAATTAAGAGTTGGGCGCGCAGTTAGTAAGGCGCATAGATGGCGCATAGTTTCCTTGAAACTTTGAAAAATTGATCTAATATTTGTACCTAATATACTCATAACTCAACACAACATAAAATCATTAGTATTGACAAAACTATATTGAATTTAGTTGAGTTCAAGCATACCCATTTCACCTCTCAAAAACATGAACCGTTTCGCGTCGAGTGCTTTCGTTAAAATGTCGGCGATTTGATAGTCGGTTCCCACGTGTTCCAAATGTATATTGCCTTTCTCCACGTGGTCTTTGAGAAAGTGATATTTGATGTCGATGTGTTTGGTCTTTGAGTGCATGACAGGATTTTCAGAAACCGCAATTGTTGATGTATTGTCGCAGTAGATGGGACAATTTTCTTCGATGATATCATAGTCCACCAATTGCTGCTTCATCCAGAGTATTTGACAACAACAACTTCCCGCAGCGATATATTCGGCTTCGGTTGTTGAAACAGATACAGAAGCTTGTTTCTTACTTGCCCATGACACAAGTCGATATCCGAGGAAATGACAAGTGCCACTAGTGCTTTTCCTATCAATTGTGCACGCTGCATAATCCGCATCTGAATAACCTACAAGTTTAAAGTTCGAATCTTTGGTGTACCAAAGTCCAAGGTTAACAGTGCCAGAGAGATATCTTATAATACGTTTCACAGCAATTAAGTGTGCTTCTCTAGGGTCGGATTGATAACGAGCACAAACACAAACACTAAATATAATATCAGGCCTACTAGCACTAAGGTAAAGGAGTGAGCCAATCATACCTCGATAGAGCGTTTGATCAACACGTTTACCTTTTAAATCTTTGTCGAGTTTGTTGCCGGTGGCCATTGGAGTATCGTATGCTTTATCGTTCTCAAGTCCAAACTTCTTGATTAAGTCCTTTGTGTATTTGGCTTGATTGATAAAAATGCCTTCACTCATTTGCTTGTTTTGAAGCCCGAGGAAGAATGTGAGTGTTACTACCCTATCTGAAAATGAGTTTATTAGGGCTTTCCCAAATATACAAGGACTTTATGGGAATTAGAAACCTTGCAAAGACTTGTCCCGGATTCCCAAAAATAGCTCAATGTTCTAGAAAACATTAAATATGGACATTTAGGGTTGCCTTGTATGAACAGTAAAACCCTAGCTTGAATTTCAAGTCAGCGCGCAACGATGGCCACGCGGCCACTTTCGCCGCCGCCCTCAATATTGGCCATGCGGCCACTTTCGCCGCCGCCCTCAATATTGGCCACGCGGCCACATCCGCCCCGGATGATCTGGACCATCAGATCTTCCCCTCAGTTTACTATATAAACCAATCTCATGCTATTGGTTTAGGGGGATCCGAATTTGAGAGTTCTTAAACACAATTTTGCTCTCTAATTAGCATTCAAACCTCCAAGAAGATCAAGGTTTATTTCTTGCCAACATAGGTAAGTTTTCTAACTTATTTCTTCACGTTCTTGCATTATTTCTAATGTAGATCTTTAATATTCATGTTCTTGCATGTTTATTCATAGTTTCTTCATATGCTTCGCATGTTTATTCATATGTTCATATATGTTCTTCATATGTTCATCGTGTTCATAGATTAAAACCTTATTTATGCTATATTTAGGGTTGCGATCTTCATGTTTGCATGTTATTTCATAGCCGATGATGATCGAGGGTTCATCAACCCGAGGATGATCTAGGAACTACTTCTAAACCCTAATCTTTAGGTAATTCCCCCCTCATTATGCATGATCCTGATTCTTCTGCCTATTCTAAATTCTTCTCGAACTACGCTGACCTGAGCTTCTCACATTGAGAGGAACGTAGGCAATCTTCGGATCCGGTCTCAAACACTAACACACTACTAACACATTCATCATGATAGAAAGACCGATCATTCGGGCAATAGGAGTGATAACGTTCAATATTATTCTCTTGTTGTAATTTGACCCCCGAACCCATTAAACATGCTTTTTCTCAATGTTTTAGCTATAATTAAAACGGCGTGGCGACTCTCATAATTTTAATGTTACTATGAATATTCTCAAATTCAAACACACGTATTCACAGTGGCGACTCTGCTGGGGACTGCTTTGAAACTTTTTCAAACTTAGTGGGTCTAACTTTCGTCACATCATGATGCTTGCCATGTTTACACATGCACACACCTGCCATGTTTACACATGCACACACCTGCCATGTTTACACATGCACACACCTGCCATGTTTACACATGCACACACTTTCCATGTTTACACATGCACCCTACACACACCTGCCATGTATACACATGCACCCTACACACACCTGCCATGTTTACACATGCACCCTACACACACTTGCCATGTTTACACATGCACACACTTGCCATGTTTACACATGCACACACCTGCCATGTTTACACATGCACCCTACACACACTTTCCATGTTTACACATGCACACACTTGCCATGTTTACACATGCACATACTTGCCATGTTTACACATGCACACACTTGCCATGTTTACACGTGCACCTCACGCACACTTGCCATGTTTACACATGCACCTCACACACTTGCCATGTTTACACATGCACCCTACACATACTTGCCATGTTTACACATGCACATACTTGCCATGTTTATACATGCACCTCACATACTTGGCATGTTTACACATGCACCCGTGCACCCCGCAATGTTAATACTTGATACTTGTACTTTGTATATACCTTGTATCCTTGTACCTTTGTTGTTTTCGTCTTAGTATTAGGGTCAAACAAAACTCTGCTATGCTCCTTTGTACATTATTCTCTCTCTCTCTCTCTCTCTCTCTCTCTCTCTCTCTCTCTCATGCATTGCATTGCATCATCCTAACATTAAAAACTCCTCTCTTTTCTCCCTAAAAAAAAGAATTAGTTTTTTACCACACACTACCACTAGTCCGTGTCAGCACTGCACAGGTCCCCATTACCCGGAGTATTCGATGTGCAGGAATTTGTGCGCTACTGCCGCCCTCTTTTCGAGTCACTCGTCTACTCCACTCACCGTGTACGTTCCGCGAGCGGTGGGAACCTTTTACCTTACCCGTGTCAACCCACACATAGAGATTAGGACACTCCTTAGACCAACCATTTAGGATGTAAATAAATGCAAAACTTTTCGCAAAATAAAATGTGCATTGCATCTAGACGACCTCTAAGGTCCATCGCTCACCCCTTGGGCCATCTATCAAAATTCCTCATCTTGGCCTATCTAGGTTACCTACCCATCATTGCGATCCATTTGGGCCTACCCTTCATCTCGACCCGCTTTGGTCAAAATCCCACCATCCTTTGGCCTCTTAGGACAATCTTATCTACCTTTGACCTCCTAGGTCAACCTTTGACCCCCTGGGTCAACCTTCCCAACCTTTGACCTCCAAGGTCAACCTTATCTACCTTTGACCTCTTAAGCCAACCTTTGACCCCCTAGGTCAACCTTTGACCTCCTAGGTCAACCTTACCACCCTTTGACCTCTTAGGCCAACCTTTGACCCCCTAGGTCAACCTTTGACCTCCTAGGTCAACCTTACCACCCTTTGACCTCTTAGGCCAACCTTTGACCCCCTAGGTCAATCTTATCCGTTTAAGTCAACCTTTGACCCCCTAGGTCAATCTTATCCGTTTAAGTCAACCTTTGACCCCCTAGGTCAACCTTACCTACCTTTGACCTCCTAGGTCAACCTTCGACCACCTAGGTCAACCTTCCCTACCTTTGACCTCCAAGGTCAACCTTATCTACCTTTGACCTCTTAAGCCAACCTTTGACCCCATAGGTCAACCTTTGACCTCCTAGGTCAACCTTACCACTCTTTGACCTCTTAGGCCAACCTTTGACCCCCTAGGTCAATCTTATCCGTTTAAGTCAACCTTTGACCCCCTAGGTCAATCTTATCCGTTTAAGTCAACCTTTGACCCCCTAGGTCAACCGTACCAACCTTTGATCTCTTAGGTCTACCTTTGACCCCCTAGGTCAAATTTATCCGCCTTTAACCTCTTAGGTCTACCCTTGACCTCCTAGGTCAACCTTATCACCCTCGACCTCTTAGGTCACCCCTCGACCTCTTAGGTCAACCCTTTACCGCCTAGGTCAACTTTATCCGCCTCCGACCTCTTAGGTCAACCCTTGACCTCCTAGGACAACCTTATCACATTTAACCCCCTAGGTAAACTTTATCGTCTTTGACCTCTTAGGTCAACCTTTGACCCCATAGGTCATTCTCATCCGCCTTTGACCTCTTAGGTGGACCTCATCCACCTTTGACCTCTTAGGTCTACCCTTGGACCCCTCGGTCAACATTATCACCCGTTGACCTCTTAGGTCAACCTTTGACCTCCTAGGTCAACCCAATCACCTTCGACCTCTTAGGTCAAACTTGGACTCTTAGGTCAACCTTATCCGTTTTCGACCTCTTAGGTCAATCTTTGATTCCATAAGTGAACCCAATTACCTTTGGTCCTAACCCGCTTAGGTCAAACCGTCATCTTGACCCACCGTCGTCCAGACCAACCTAGGTCAACCCGTTTAGGTACACACACCATCCTTGACCCATTTAGGTCAACCTGCCCGTCTTAGGTTAAAACTACCCCTTCACTTTTGACCCGCCAAGATCACCCCGTGACCCGCTTAGATCGACTTACCTATCTTGGATCCATCTAGGTCAATCTCTAACCTTCCTTAATCCACCAACCCGAATAGGTCAACCTTAGACCCGCCTAGGTCAAACCATGTCCATCCCGTTTAGATCATCCCATACGCAAACCGCTACAACCCGCTATCTTGATTCATTCACCATATAGGTCAATCCAACCCTTCTCATTTAGGTCGACCTATCCTTTACCCATCTAGGTCAACCCACCATTATCGTCGCATCCTAGCTTGAACCACTTCTTGTCTCAAACCTTAGGTCAAACCTTAGGTCAAATTTAGGTCAAGCCATACCCTACTCAATCAAAACCAACTCCTATAGGTCTTCCTCACCCATGCTTGACCAAGGACCGAGTCATCTCCCTCTTTTTGACCCCTATGGTCATCTCTCACCTCTTTTTAAAAGTCTAACTTGATTCGAACTACGGCGACCTGAGCCTCTTATTGTGTGGGACTTCTCCCTCATGATAAGGGGAACGTAGGAAACTTCGGCCCGGTCAAACTTTCAATTTTTTATCAAAATGAATTTCAAAAATGTGGAGACCTACTCTTTTCCAAAAAATGATTCTTATAACGATGCCTTATCATTAAATACGAATCTAATTCTTTCATGACATAGAGTTCTGCATCATGTCGGCTGCAAAGAACATCGAAGTTGCAACTGAAGCTGCTACCCAAGATCCCGAGACAATCCTCTACACCGGTACTGCTCTCAGTAAGCAAGCATCCCACTTCGAAGCCATCCTCGATGAACAAGCAATCCACTTTAAGGCCATTCTCAACGAGCAAGCAACACACTTTCAGAAGGAGATGCATAAGACCCTAAGAGATATCGAGAGGCGCCATTTGTCTGACATTCGTGGCGTTTATGATTACCTCAGTCGAGTTCTCCCTCTTGCTCAATGTCAACACCCGTACGCTCCTCAAATATACGGGCCGCCACAGACTGTCCCCGTCGGGATGCCTCCTATGACTACTCATCAACAAGGGGTGTCGGTACCTAAATCACCCTCAAAGACAGTTCGTGAAAGGAAGGACGAGCGCGAATTCGACGACTTAGGTATGCCGTTAGCCAAACTCTTCAAAAGTCTAGTTCAAGCCGGCAAGTTGTCTCCTTTGATCAACTATGAACCAAGTAGGGTGAAGCAATGCTTGGATCCCTCCAAACACTGCCAATACCACCAGTACATTGGGCATGACACCGAAGATTGCGTCCAATTGAGGAGAAAGATTCAAAGCCTCATTGACAGCGGAGCCATCACCCGCCAACGGAATACATGGGCATGGGCAAAAGAGGAAATTGGGGCTACCTCCTTTAAATAAAAGAAAAGAAAAGGGTCATTCAGTCTTCGTAGGTTCTAGAGTGTCCTTAGTCAAAAGTCCACCTTGGACGATTTTTGTTTCTTTATGTAAAAGTCCACCCCGGACTAGTCAGTTTAAATCTTTTAGTTCCAATAAAAAGGTCTTTATTTCTTTTCTTTTCTCTCTAGACTTGAGACATAAGCTTGCATATATCAATTTCATGAAAATTGTCTTATTCACCATTTTCGCTTGATTGCTATATCTTTATATGATGAATTAATCTTAATCTTAATCATTAATGACGACTCACTAAAAGGTAAATGGACCCACAAACCATTCACATAACTAAGTAAACGATTAATCTCAAAATAACAAATGCTTCGATCAATTGGGATGAACGAATCACTTTCCTTTCTCTCTACATTCTACCCCCATACACTCTCTCTATACACTCACCCCTTGTACACACTTCATGTACACTCTCTATATACACCTTCTCCCATACACTATCCTCATACGCCTCTCATCCCACCATTAGACCCCTTTTTATAAGGTCGTGACAAAGGAATGGACTGCGGTTGCTCATCATCAAATAGACATCCATGCTGCCACAATTTAAAGGGTTGGTTTGTTCC
The DNA here is from genome assembly GCA_026119855.1 of Campanula takesimana. NCBI lineage: Eukaryota > Viridiplantae > Streptophyta > Magnoliopsida > Asterales > Campanulaceae > Campanula > Campanula takesimana. Next base: position 26,323 of record JAOWBW010001464.1, read on the forward strand.
CATCATGAGTACTACATGCCGTTACACTGGGGCTGTCCGTATTCCATCGCAAATATAAGACAAGTGCACGAAGTCATTCATTGGTGCACGTGATAATCCAATGGAGCTCTACCGGTGAAAATCAAGGGGCTAGGATGCCCGCCGCCAGCAAAAGGCCGCTTGAACTATAAGGAAGCTACCTCACAATCGAGAGAGGCGAAAGCAAACTAGGGGCTTGTCTTGCCCAATGTTTCATGTACAAATATAAAAAAAATATGGCTCGCTAGGATGAAACCCAAAAGGGCGACCTAGGCAAAAGTTAGAGCATCGCACAAAAGAAGCCCGCTAGGTTGAAAACCCGAAAGGGCGGCCTAGGCAAAAAAAAGGGTGTGCACAAAGTGATAAAATAAAAAAAAAATAAAGAAAAATAGAAGGGGCTATCACCATAGAAAAGTAAAAGTCTCATTTTCTTTTCACCTCAAATGTTCTATTTTCCTTTCTTTCCTTACAAAGTAGATAAACGGCAGCAACCCATGATAACTACGATGGAGCAATCCACTGCAACAACTACAAAGGAGTAATCCACCGCAATGAGCTACAAAGAACAACTCACCTCAAACGAACCTCACACCCTAAACTCAAAACCCAACTTCATCGTCAACCGGTCGACCACTCAAAGCCAAACATAACCTACCTTGGGCCAATTTTCTTTCCTTTCTTTCCTCCCACACATACCCACTGAAACCTGACACCATCGTCAAGCGGGTCATCCCCGAACTACGCGGACCTGAGCTCCTTACCTTGAGGAAAACGTAGGCAACCTCCCGGTTCGGTCCAAAATATACACAACCCACCTCGAGCCAATTTTCTTTCTCTTCTCTCTTCCCCCATATTTCTACTTCTGACTTCTTCACTCACAATTGATCAAAACATTTATTAATTTGAGGCTACTTGTTTAACAATTAACCATAACTCATTAACTAATCAACGAGGTCCATTCTCGAGCAATCAAATGAGAATCTTGAATAAAAGAATTTTCAAATGTCTCGACAAGTCTTCTGTTCTACAATCTAGGAAAGAGCTAAACACTTACTTTCTGTCAAGCAGGGGCTTCCTTCCTTTTATATACACTCAATTGTCCAAAGAGTCAAAATGCGAGTACTATCTCTCTCTCCCTCTCACTATCACCAAAATGCCCCCGCATGTTTAAACAATTATTTTTCCTTTTTCGAGTCGACTGAATGATTTTCAAAAAAAAAAAAAAAAAAAAAAAAAAAAAAAGAAAAAAAGAAAAAGATGACGCAAAAGAGATGCCCGCTAGATTGAAAACCCGAAAGGGCGGTCTAGGCAGAAAAAAGGGTGCGTCTTAAAGGAGGTAGGATACCCCGCTCTACACCCTTATCGAACTGGGGCTTCCCCAACAGAATGGGTCGACTATGTGTTTTCTCGGAGAATACCGAGGTCCCAACAAGAATATACTTAGAAGAAGGGCATCCCTCATCATCAAGCTTGACGTAGAGTTTCTCAAAGGAGGGAGGGTACCCGCTCACCAAATTAGATAATCCCCAACTGAATGGGTCGACTATGTGGTTTCCCAGAGAATACCGAGGCGTCAACAAGGATACACTTAGAAGAAGGGCACCCCTCATCGTCAAACTCGGCACGCGACGACCTATTTGGATTGATTAGAATCATAATTAATTATAAGGCATCTTTATAAAGTCATAACACTTTCAAAAGTTTTCTCTTCCACGACACTTTGTTTATAAACCCGCACTCTCGGTCTCCACAAAATTTGTATAAACCTCCTCGGTCCACTCTGAGACCCATCTTTGTGATTCTTGAACCGACTCGGTCCTTCACCCTATTTCCTACACAATAGGATACCCTTACGTCCCAATCTGACTTGATTCAAAACCTTAGGTCCCGCACCTACCCGGTCATTCTTACATAGGTTACACCATAACCCCTTAGCTCGACCCTCCATAAGTTAGTAGCGGGACTCCTAAAAGCCTCAAACCAGTCTTACCCAAAACCTCAAGCCTTAAGCCAGTCTACCGAATCCAAATCCTTAGAATGACCCATTAGGTCCCGAACCTACTGGTCTCGAGTCTACCTGATCTCTTAGATCCCAAACCTACCAATATATATTCATCCTTACCTTGTCCAGACTATGTCTCCCCTATCCTCTTAGGTCCAACCTCTTAGGTCTACCCAGTCTAACCTATTGAACTATCCCTTAGATCCCAAGTCCATGCAAGGCCGCCAAACACCTACCTTATAGGTCTCTAGCATATCCGATTCACACCTTAGGTCTCAACTCCTAAACCCTTTAGATCACAAAACTGTCTACCCTCTAGGTCTATAACCTTAGATGTCGACCCTTAGAACTCTTTAGTTCCCAAGCCTGCTTGGTCCAACCAAAACAATGCCATCTACGCATACTGTCATACCCAAACCATGGCCCTGCCACTCTTAAACCTAGTGTCACTCCTTAGCTTCAAAAGACTTCCTAGTCTGACCTTCAACCACTTAGGTCTCTAACCTACTTAATCCGAGCCGAGTCTAAACCTCACCACCTACAAGGTCCACCCTTGAACTCCATGGATTTCAAACCTTTCTTCCCCACGAGTCCAAACCTCAAACGTGCTCGAACGCATAGGACCTCCCGCGTACCGTGATATGCCATAAAGATATCAAAACCCGTCCAGTCAAAAATCATGCGCTTAACACCTTTAGTCCCATACCAAACCCACCTTTGAAATCGCCGAACGAGCTTGGTCACGCGAGACCAAAGCATACCCAATCCAACTTAAGGTACCTATTGTACTCAAACAAAGTCTTGGACACTTAATCCCTTTACCTAAAGCGCCAACATGGTTATATATCCAAAACCATTTCATGCACCTACAGTTCGCACCTAGCCTAAACTTTTAAACACTCTAGGATCCAAGCCCGACATGCGTATTAGGTACTAGGATCATCCAATCCCAATCCATTGCTCCTTGGCCGACCTCAAGCCTGCTTGGTCCTAATCCATAACGCGGTTTCTCTAGGAAAAAAGACTTACCCGCTTGATAGCCTTATGTCCCAACGCTACCTTGCCTAGCCTTCGATCTCCTAGATCTCACACCTACCATTCCATTAGGCCCCGGTCTCCTTAACACATGTCTGAGTCTTATCCTAGCTAAACCCTAGAACTTTAGCCTAGGTCTAATCTATCGAGCCTATCCAGCCACAGGTATCAAGCTCATTTGCCCCAAACCGCAACACTCTTAGACCTCAAACTTGCTCGGTCTAAACCAAGACAAACCTTCAAATGCTTTCGGTCTCCAAACCCTAGCCTTGATCCTAGGTAGCTACACCCTTCCTAAACCCTAGCCTCAAGCCTAGGTGGTCATATCATTCTCTCTGAACTCTAGCCTCAAGCCTAGGTAATTACATCCTTCCTAAACCCTAGCCCCGAGCCTAGGTAGTTACATCCCTTCCAAACCCTAGCTTAGAGCCTAGGTAATTACATCCTTCCAAACCCTAGCCTAAAGCCTAGGAAGTTACATCCTTCTTAAACCCTAGCCTCGATCCTAGGAAGCCACATCCTTCCTAAACCCTACCCTCGAGCCTAGGTAGTCACATTCCCTCCAAACTCTAGCCTCAAGCCTAGGTAGTCGATATTCTTTCCAAACCCTAGCCTCAAACCTAGGAAGTCACGTTCTCCCCAAACCCTAGCCTCAAGCCTAGGTAGTCACATATCCTTAAGCCTAGGAAACCGCAACATCCTCTTTAACCCTAGCCCAAGTTCTAGGGAATTTCCAAAGCCCCGCATGCAACATCATTTCCAAATTCCCGAAACCCTAGTCTCGAAACCTAGGAGATTTACAATCTTAATCCCCCCGTCTAATTAAACCTTAACCCAAAACCTAGGATACAATGCCCTGTCCAAAACTTAATCAACCCTAGCCTCAGGCCTAGGAAGCCGCATTCGCTCTAAACCCTAGCCTCGAGCCTAGGTAGTCGCATTCGCTCTAAACCCTAGCCTCTAACCTAGGTAGTCGCACTCTTTCTAAAACCCTAGCCTCAAGCCTAGGTAGAAATTATCCTCTTTAAACTCTATTATCAAGCCTAAGATTCAACATTCCCTTCAAACCCTAGTCCTAGACCTAGGAAATTCCTTCACCTTAGTCTCAAAATATAGGAAGTTTACAGTCCTTAGCCTTAAAACCTAGCCCAAAGCCTAGGTTACCACGAACATTTCCAAGCCATAGTCACCAATCCCAGAAAATGGTGAACCCTAACATCAAGCTTAGTGGACCTTCCACAAAAGCAATCCCTCTTCCCAACGGTCCATGGTCTCAAGCCTAAGAAGTCACAACCTTTCCAACTCCCAGCCTTATGTCTAAAAGCCAACGCCTTTGCAACCTCTGAGCCTACCACAACTCCAAGCCCTAGCCTCCTAGACCTAGGAAATTCCTAAACCCTAGTCCCAAACCTAGGAGAGTCATGGTCCTTAAACACCAGTTTCCAAACCCTTGTTCGAAACCCTAACATCTAGGAAGTTCCCAAACCTCAACCTTTCCAAGGCCTAGCACTAATCCTAGGATAGAATACTCTCCTCATGCTTAAATAAACTCCTATCCCTAGCCTGTAAGCCTAGGAAACCCACAGTATCTCCAAGACATAATCTAAAGCCCAAGAAGCCGTGACATCTTTGGCATCCCTATGTCAAGATTAGGAGACCACCATCTTCCTTATTCCCTTTCCTTAAAGGAGCCTTAGGTCCTACCTCTAGGCAACTAAGAAAAATGTCCCTTACCTAACACCTTGGTCTCAATGGCTCGTAGCCTCATCCCCTCCTAAATTAGGATAAGCGGAACCCAGATCATGTTTCCCATATTAGCAACTCCCCGAGAGTCCATCTCCTTCGCGTCTCCCTAAAGGTCATTTGCCCTTGTGACTCACCAAAGAGTCCATTGTGACTCCCCGAGAGTCTATCACCTTTGTGACTCCCCGAGAGTCCGTCACCCTTGGGACTCCCCGAGAGTCTATCACCTTTGTGACTCCCCGAGAGTTCATCCCGTTTGCGACTTCATAACAATCCATCATCTTTGCCTCAACATGCAAAATTTCAGTTTTACACTAGTACATTCCCCTTTGATTCATTTTAGGTGCCCTTAGCGCTGTTTTGACTGATATTCGATACCTTTGGGAACGGAAAGCCCCTTAAAATTTCCATTCTTCACCAAATATTTGCTTAGGATTCGTATGGTTGTAGAGACTTCGGGGCCTCTATGACATACGCATCCTAGATCGATCGCGATTGGCAGAAGCCTCGGCGTTTCTGTTTGCGGAGATCCAGCATCTATTTTAGCATTTCCTAATATTTTCTTAGGATTCGTATGGTTGTAGAGACTTTGGCGCCTCTATGACATACGCATCCTAGATCGATCGTGATTGGCAGAAGCCTCGGCGTTTCTGTTTGCGAGAGATCCAGCATCTATTTTAGCATTTCCTAATATTTGCTTAGGATTTGTATGGTTGTAGAGACTTTGGTGCCTCTATGACATACGCATCCTAGATCGATCGTGATTGGCAGAAGCCTCGACGTTTCTGTTTGTGAGAGATCCAGCATCTATTATTTTAGCATTTCCTAATATTTGCTTAGGATTCGTATGGTTATAGAGACTTTGGCGCCTCTATGATATACGCATCCTAGATCGATCGTGATTGGCAGAAGCCTCGGCGTTTCTGTTTGCGAGAGATCCAGCATCTATTTTAGCATTTCCTAATATTTGCTTAGGATTCGTATGGTTGTAGAGACTTTGGCGCCTCTATGACATACGCATCCTAGATCGATCGTGATTGGCAGAAGCCTCAGCGTTTCTGTTTGCGAGAGATCCAGCATCTATTATTTTAGCATTTCCTAATATTTGCTTAGGATTCGTATGGTTGTGGAGACTTTGGCGCCTCTATGACATACGCATCCTAGATCGATCGTGATTGGCAGAGCCTCGGCGTTTCTGTTTGCGAGATATCCAGCATCTATTATTTTAGCATTTCCTAATATTTGCTTAGGATTCGTATGGTTGTAGAGACTTCGGCGCCTCTATGACATACGCATCCTAGATCGATTGGCAGAAGCCTCGGCGTTTCTGTTTGCGAGAGATCCAGCATCTATTATTTTAGCATTTCCTAATATTTGCTTAGGATTCGTATGGTTGTAGATACTTTGGCGCCTCTATGACATACGCATCCTAGATCGATCGTTATTGGCAGAAGCCTCGGCGTTTCTATTTGCGAGAGATCCAGCATCTATTATTTTAGCATTTCCTAATATTTGCTTAGGATTCGTATGATTGTAGAGACTTTGGCGCATCTATGACATACGCATCCTAGATCGATCGCGATTGGCAAAAGCCTCGCCGTTTCTGTTTGCGAGAGATCCAGCATCTATTATTTTAGCATTTCCTAATATTTGCTTAGGCTTCGTATGGTTGTAGAGACTTTGGCACCTCTATGACATACGCATCCTAGATCGATCGTGATTGGCAGAAGCCTCGGCGTTTCTGTTTGCGAGAGATCCAGCATCTATTATTAGGATTCGTACGGTTGTAGAGACTTCGGCGCCTCTATGACATACGTATCCTTGATCAATCGTGATTGGCAGGAGCCTCGGCGTTTCTGTTTACGAGAGATCCAGCATCTATTATTAGGATTCGTATGATTGTAGAGACTTTGGAGCCTCTATGACATACGTATCCTTGATCAATCGCGATTGGCAGAAGCCTCGGCGTTTCTGTTTGCGAGAGATCCAGCACCTATTATTAGGATTCGTATGATTGTAGAGACTTCGGCGCCTCTATGAAATACGTATCCTTGATCGATCATGGTTGGCAGAAGCCTCGGCGTTTCGTTAGCACAATCGGCAGGAGCCATGGCGATCCTGATTGCGTTTACCATTCCATCTTGGGATTATTTAGACAACGTAATCTTTATTTTTCCCAAATGACTTCATTTCCTAACGAATGTTCGTTCTTCATACAGGATAGTGCCCGTAGGTTTATTATCCCTAGCAGAAGTCCGATGGCTCGCTTTTCCCTAATCGCTCTGAACTACGACCGGCTTGATTCCTCGGAGGATACGTAGGAAACCTGAAAAGGTTCAGCCACCCGACCGACATGGTCATCTCTCATCCCCAGCAAGTGCATTTTCCCAGCAGAACACGTTGTTCCCCATCAGAGGACAGTCCTTCCCAATTTCCCCATCAGATTTGAACTACGTTTGGCTTGATTCCCCCGCGGATACGTAGGTCGCCTGTCAAGGTCCAGCCGTTCCCTTACCTTTCCTCTGTTTTGAAACTCATGTTTCAGAACGGTTCCTATTTTTATCATCGACCCTCCATTGCCTTGCAAGAAGCGTCGCCGAGGGGCTACTGTTAGTACCCTATCTGAAAATGAGTTTATTAGGGCTTTCCCAAATATACAAGGACTTTATGGGAATTAGAAACCTTGCAAAGACTTGTCCCGGATTCCCAAAAATAGCTCAATGTTCTAGAAAACATTAAATATGGACATTTAGGGTGCCTTGTATGAACAGTAAAACCCTAGCTTGAATTTCAAGTCAGCGCGCAACGATGGCCACGCGGCCACTTTCGCCGCCGCCCTCAATATTGGCCATGCGGCCACTTTCGCCGCCGCCCTCAATATTGGCCACGCGGCCACATCCGCCCCGGATGATCTGGACCATCAGATCTTCCCCTCAGTTTACTATATAAACCAATCTCATGCTATTGGTTTAGGGGGATCCGAATTTGAGAGTTCTTAAACACAATTTTGCTCTCTAATTAGCATTCAAACCTCCAAGAAGATCAAGGTTTATTTCTTGCCAACATAGGTAAGTTTTCTAACTTATTTCTTCACGTTCTTGCATTATTTCTAATGTAGATCTTTAATATTCATGTTCTTGCATGTTTATTCATAGTTTCTTCATATGCTTCGCATGTTTATTCATATGTTCATATATGTTCTTCATATGTTCATCGTGTTCATAGATTAAAACCTTATTTATGCTATATTTAGGGTTGCGATCTTCATGTTTGCATGTTATTTCATAGCCGATGATGATCGAGGGTTCATCAAACACTAACACACTACTAACACATTCATCATGATAGAAAGACCGATCATTCGGGCAATAGGAGTGATAACGTTCAATATTCTTCTCTTGTTGTAATTTGACCCCCGAACCCATTAAACATGCTTTTTCTCAATGTTTTGGCTATAATTAAAACGGCGTGGCGACTCTCATAATTTTAATGTTACTATGAATATTCTCAAATTCAAACACACGTATTCACAGTGAGTTCTCCCATCATGCTCATTTCAAACTTGCTCTTCATTAGTTACTCAAAACTCTTGCACAACAATTCATTAGTAGAACCAAATATAATATCATCAACATAAATTTGAACAAGTAATTTATGACCATTATGTTTGGCAATGAAAAGAGTTGTATCGATTTTACCGCGAGTGAAGCCTTTTTCGATGAGAAACTTTGATAGTGTATCATACCATGCTCTTGGTGCTTGTTTAAGTCCATACAAAGCTTTCTGGAGTTTGTACACATGATTTGGAAATTGTGAATCTTCAAACCCAGGTGGTTGAGCAACATAGACTTGTTCTTGGAGTTCGCCATTTAGAAACGCACTCTTCACATCCATTTGATATAGCTTGAAGTTCTTGTGAGCGGCGTAAGTTAGAAATAATCTGATAGCTTCAAGTCTTGCTACGGGCGCAAAAGTTTCATCGTAGTCAATTCCTTCTTCTTGCCTATAGCCTTGTGCAACCAATCTTGCTTTGTTTCTCGTGATGGTTCCATTCTCATCCATCTTGTTCCTGAACACCCATTTAGTACCAATCACTCCATGATCATTTGGTCTTGGAACTAGAGTCCAAACTTTACATCGTTCAAATTGATTGAGTTCTTCTTGCATTGCAACAACCCAATTAGGATCTTGGAGCGCTTCATCAGCCTTCTTCAGTTCAATTTGAGAGATAAAAGCAGTGTAAGCATCAAAGTTTGTAGCTCTCCTTGTATGAACACCAACTTGTAGATCACCGATGATATTAGCAATTGGGTGACCTCTAACTTCACGAATTTCAGGAGGTAAGTTAGGTTGAGTCGTAGAAACTTGAAGGTCTTCAATTGGTACATCTTCACCAGATTCAAAGTCATTGAAATTTGGGGGTTGAACTGGCTCAGAATTGAAATTTGGGTTTACACCAGATGCAGCAGTAGAAATAGGCGCGTGAGAGGAATCATGAGGCGCATCATTTGAGTGAGGCGCAATAGAGGATTCACCAGGCGCATTTTACATTGAATTAGGCGCATTTGATGTAGATGGATTTCCTTGTGTTGATAGATTCTGATCTTGAGTGGGCGCAACATAAATAGGAGCACCTGTATCATTTAGCTCAATAGAATCATCAGCAACATTTGGAGCCAAATGTGGCTCAAGGAGAGAATGTTCATCAAATGTAACATGTACAGATTCAACTATCACTAATGTAGTTCTATTAAAAACACGAAAAGCTTTAGAGTGTTTGGCATACCCAACAAAAATACCTTCATCGGCTTTGGCATCGAATTTACCTCTATGTTCGTTTCCGTTGTAGAGGATATAACATTTGCAACCAAAGATCTTGAAGAATGCAATGTTGGGAGATCTACCACGCCAAAGTTCATACGGAGTCTTGTTGTGAAGTTTGTTGATGAGGGAACGATTTTGAGTAAAACATGCAGTGTTGATAGCTTTTTCCCAAAAGTACTTAGGCAATTTAGCTTCAGCTATCATTGTCTTTCCCGCTTCAATCAACGTTCTGTTCTTTCGTTCAACAACGCCATTTTGTTGAGGGACTCCGGCGGTTGAAAAGTTGTGATCTATCCCATGATCTTCACAAAATCGAGCAACACCGTTGTTCTTAAATTCTGTTCCATTGTCGGATCGAACACTAACGATGTCATCTTCTTTTTGGGTTTGGAGCAGTCGAAATAAGGTAGTGAGAATATCATAACAATCATCTTTTGTAATCATCATCTCCACCCATCTTTATCTTGAATAATCATCCACCACAACTAGAGTATACTTGTTTCTTCTAATACTTGCGGTGGAAACTGGTCCAAATAGATCAATGTGAAGCAGTTGCATACATCTTGTAGTTGAAGGATTAGAGTTGCTTGAAAATGACTGCTTCGGTTGTTTGCCAAGTTGACATGCGGCGCACTTTTTGTCATGATGATCAGCAACCTTGGGAAGTCCTTTGACAAGATTATTCCTGCTGAGTTTAGATAGATACTTGAAGTTCAAGTGACTTAAGTGCTTGTGCCACAGCCAACTATTTTCGTTCACACTTTTTGCTACAAAACAAAGATTAGTACTAGAGTTCATACTATGGAAATCAATAATATAAATATTTGTCTTACGATATCCCGTGAGTAAGATAGCTCCAGTTTTGCCATTCTTGATAGACATTGCGTTGAAGTGAAATGGCATTCTAATCCTTTGTCGCAGAATTGAGATATGGATAATAAGTTGTGCTTGAGCCCTTCGACGAGTGAGACTCTTTCAATGCACACTTTGTCTTTCTTGAGCTTTCCATATGCTACAACTTGACCTTTGTTATTATCTCCAAATGTTACGGAGGGACCTCTTTCTTCATGGACATCTTCTAATAAGGATTCATCTCCAGTCATGTGTCTTGAACACCCACTATCGAGAATCCATTCATAATTTCTGGCTTTTGAAGATCCAGCCATGAAACAAAGAACCTGAAATATAGACATTTAAGCAGGTCCCCTTTATTCCTTTTGGGTCCTAGGGTTAGCAACTTTTGACAACCCACTCTTGCTTGACCTTAGGATTTTTACGTCCTTTGGCATTGGGAGTGAATCGCAAAAGGCATTCCACGGCCTTGTGTCCTGAACAATCACAAATGGAACAATGATGAAAGCCACCAATCACGTGAGTTTTCACAAACTCTTTACTTTTCTTGGGGATGTCATTCTTCTTTGGGTCAGATGAACTAGCCTTAACAAAATCTTTCTTTTGAAATTTTGGAGCGCTTTTTCTCGGAGGGCGCATAGGGCTAGGAGGCGCACGGCGATGAGGCGCGTGGCTCTTAGGCGCATAATTATCACTCGGAGAAGGAGCGCGCCTATTTTCAAGAATGATTTTGCTAGGAGATGGTTCATCTGTAGCTATATCTTTCCCATTAGCTTTCCCAAATTGCTTCGTTGGATAGACATAATGGAATGTTTGTCTCTTGACTTTTTCCTGTCCTTTACCCATTGAATTAGAATGTTTTTCCTTGGGAATTTCAAAAGTTTGTTGGTTGGTAAAATCACTCTCTCTTTCAGCACAGACATCACATTTAAAGTTGTCACTAGTTGATGAGAATCCCAAGCCACTTTTATCACCCCTGACTTTTTGGGACTCAAATATATTCTCCATAGTGACACGAGAATTGGACCACTCATTTGTAATCTTTTTAAGATCAGTAATTTGAGTAACTAATTCATCGTTTTGAACTTTAAGAAGTGAGTTCTGTTCTGTTAGAAAAGTGTTTTAACAGTAAGAGGAGTCATGCTCTTTATCTGCTCCTTAAGGAGGGTGAGTTCAGATTTAAGTAGAGATTTATCGGTCTTAAGCTGGGAAATTTCATCACTTGATAGTGCTAAAGCTTCCTTCATACTATCAAATCTAGTGATTACCTTTTCAGCCTTCTTGAGCAATTTTTCTTGTTCAGCACTCACTTCATCATCATTGATTTTGGAGATTGGAGCAGTTGGTTCAACCTATGGTCTAATGTATGCTCCTTTTCTCAATTTGTTCCTTGCTCCAAGATCACATCGTGAGAATAACAATCCACCATCGTTTTGAGCCGGAGTGAGAAATCCTTGTTCAACGAGCTCGCTGATGGTTGGTCCTTTCTTCTTTTTCACTTCTTGAAAAACCTGCAGATTTCTTGATAGGTTTATTCAAGGCATTCATATCGGGAACATCCTTGGAGAAGTCATCATCAGAATCATAAGCATCAACTTCATCATCATTTGCCATCAAACAAACAAGTCCATCATCTGAATCTTCATCGCTCTCATCGGAGTCTGTTTCAATCCAAGTGTTGTGCTCATTTGCTGGTGCTTCTTCTTCAGCAACCATTCCCTTGTGACGAGTGAACTTGGGAGTGAATTTGGGAGTATGGTTGCTCTTCTTCTGCATATATTCAAATTTGGGGATCGGGCAGCTTGATGCAAAATGTCCGGGTTTCCTGCAATTAAAACAAACAAGATCTTCTTTCCTTTTTGAATCACTGCTCCTTGAAAACTTTTGAGGAGCTTTGCTGGTAGATCCTTGAAATTTGTTGGTTGAGCCGGGTCTTGAGAATTTTCTGAACTTTTGAAATTTCTTCACAAATAAAGCGAAGTCTTCATCATCCATGTCTAATAGCTCAGAAGTGGAAATTTTGGGGTCAGAACTTTTCTCATCTTGTACAGGCGCAGGAACAGGCGCAGGTGCAGGCGCAGTTTCTCTGTGCGCTACCATAGCCATAGATTTTGATTTTCCTTCAGTTTCGCTAATTCGCTTAAGTTTGAGTTCGTAAACTTTGAGATTTGCATAAAGGTTCCTTAATGTCCATACATCTAAAGTTCCAGCGTCTTCAAGAGCGCTAGATTTATGTAGGTATCTTGATCCAAAAGCTTGTAGAAAATTTACATTCAAATCTTTGTTAGTAAACTTCATGCCAAGTGAAATACATAGATTGATAATTTCACAGCAGCGTTCATAAGTTTGCCTCAAGTTTTCACCGGGGAGTTGAGAGAAATTGTTGAATCTCTTTTGTACTTCGTATTTCTTGTTTTCCTTGCAGACGGTGTCTCCTTCAATATGCTCTTCAATAGCATCCCATAGCTCATTAGCAGTAGCACAATGCATGACTTGTTGTTTCATAGCCGTGCTTAGAGTGCTTAGAAGAATGTTTCTTGCTTTGCCATCATTTGCAACTCTTCTAATTTCTTCCTCAGTCCATTCCTCCCTTGGTTTCTTGACGGTTGGTTGAATGGCATTTGTGCGTGGATTTGGATTCGCCTTCATCAGAATATAAGGTCCATAAACGACAGTGTCATGGAGCCTTTCATCGATTGAGTTGAGATGAGTCAATATGCTGAATTTCCACACGTCAAAATGATCTTCATCAAAGACCGGAACGTGAGTGTAGTTTGCAGTTGCCATAGGTTTTGAGTTTGCCATTTAGAATCGGCACCCAAGCTGTTAAGCTTGAAAAACGAAAAATTTTTTATAAATGTGTTAGCTCTGATACCACTTGTTGGTCCCAAAGGGCAACAAGGGTATGAAAAATAGCTAGAGGGGGGGGGGGGGTGAATAGCTGTTTTAAAAATCTTTTCGTACCCTTGATAAACTCAATTGCAAATGCGCACTTTATCAAGTAAGCGTTATGAAATGAGCCTAAGTGAGTGAGTGAAATGCACAGCGGAATTTAGTAATGAAAATAGGCGCAAAGTGTGATAAAGGGGCGCACACACACTCTAAGTATTTTGGCTCAAAGTGGTTGAAATAAGGAACTAAGGCAAATGAAATAACAACACAACACAATTCAGATCAAACAATCTACAATGAGTAAACAAGCAAATAGTGAGTGAAAATAACTTGAAAGTAAATGACAAGATAATAACACAAGCTATTTGGAGAGGTTCGATCAATGAAAGATCTACGTCCTCTACCAAGATGGTTAGTCTTGGATTTCTAATGGAGATCTTATATAATGAGTGAGTGTTACAAATTACAACTTTTGAGCTTCTACACTAACTCAAGATCTAATATTCTATGAATGAACAAATCCAAAACAATAACCGGTGTATCTCTAAAAGATGGATCTAAATGATCAAACTTAAAGAGGTGCGTGTGTGAATTTAGTATCAAGGCTCTTTAGATCTTTATGATTTAGAGCACAATGAAACTAAAGTGTTATAGCTTGAAGATCTGGGCTAAGGATGAAGGTATGAAGATGTTCTTGAGGAAATCTGGAAAAACGAAGGCAATCTTCAAATCTTCAACAAATGCTTTGAGAGAGAAATTCTTGAAGTTCTTAGCAAAACTCAGCAACTTCAAAATGTTGAAGTTATGTGGTATTTATAGTGAACTTAAAAAAACTAGCCGTTAGAAATCCTTGTGGATAAGATGTGCTGTCACTCGTTGATTGGAGCATGCATATATTATGGCCACTTTGACACTCAACATAAATATGACCGTTATGGGCACGTGTCAACAGATTAGGCGCTTATGTATCTTTTAACCACCGTTGGATCATTGGCGTAATTTTGAATTCTCTTCAAGTCTTTGAATCTTCAATAAATCACTGAGTGTTGAATAAACACTTTGAGGCGCGTGAGCCAGAGGAGCGCATGGCGCATTAAAAACATTAGAGGCGCATGAGCTATAATCTAGGTGCATGGTTGCTGCGCGTGATCAAGAGGCGCATATACTTTCACAGGCGCGTATGAGTAGCGCGTGAGCAAATGGAGCGCATGGCGCATATAGGTACATGGCGCATAGGCACATGGTCACTTGGCTCAAACTCAGAATGTGATTTTTCTTGAATCTTGATCTTCTTGCCCTATTTCTAAGCCTATTCTATAACAATGGACAACCTAAAAAATGAAGTATAAATACTTCTTACATGTGGGTCTAAAGTCCATGAAATAAAACTTAGGTGATGGATCAATCAAATCTAATAAATCCTATTACATTAAAACTGAGATATATGTGGGCATACCCAACAAGAAATCCATGACAGGAAGAGTCTTCGCGGATAATTTAGCCGAATTTCCATGCGATGAAGCGAAGGGGGAAGACCCGCGATTCCCTGATGAGGACATCGTGACAATAGCAGAAAATAAATGGCAATTATTTTTCGATGGCGCAGCCAATAAACGGGGATATGGCATTGGCATGTTACTAGTAGATCCCTCAGATTTCTACACTCCACTCGCAATCCGCCTTAACTTTGAGCCACTAACAATATTGCCGAGTACGAAACTTGCATAGCGGGGCTTGAAGCAGCCTTAGAAAGAAATGTGATCGAACTAGAAGTGTACGGAGATTCACAACTCATAATCTATCAGTCACTCAAGAAGTGGAAGGTACAAGATCCTACACTCCAGAAATATAACGACCATCTCCAAGACTTGGTCAAACAGTTCAAAGAGGTCACTTTCTACTACCTTCCTAGAGATAAGAACCGCTTAGCAGACTCGCTATCCATGCTAGCATCACTTGTGGAGATTCCCGAATGGACTGAGGTTAAAACCTTCAAAGTCACGAGGCGAACGACTCCCGCTTATTACTCAATCATAAACCTGCACGACTGCAAAGAAGAGTATGGCCTTGTCTCCATGAATGCCTTGGACGATAAACCTTGGTATTATGATGTATGGCGTTTCCTTCTAGATGGAACATTCCCATCAGACATCTCACCTAAAGCGAATATAGCCCTTAAATGGTTTGCCGCCCAATTCATTATTATAGGTAATCGCCTCTACAAGAAACACCACGAGCAGTGTCTACTTTATGCCGACGAACACGAAGCCGTGGAAATAATGGACCAAGTCTGTCAAGGAGTCTGTGGAACCCACATGAATGGCAATATGCTAGAAAATAAAGTCATCCGACTAGGGTACTACTGGGCCACAATGGAAGCCGACTGCACCGACATGGTTAAGAAATGCCACAAATGCCAGATACATGCCAACTTGCAACACGCACCACCGTCTATGTTATACCACATGACATCCCCCTGGCCATTTTCTACATGGGGAATAGACGTCATTGGCAAAGTCTCACCAACAGGCCATAATGGGCACTCATTCGTGTTAGTCGCCGTTTATTACTTCACTAAATGGATCGAGGCTCAATCCTATAAGGTCTTGAATGCCAGAAAGGTGGCTGAGTTCATTAAGACCAACATCATATGCCGATATGGGGTACCTCATGAGATGATATCTGACAATGGCTCATACTTTGAGAAAGAATGCGACCAACTACTTGCAGAGTACAAAATAGAGAGACATCAGTCATCACCATACCGACCACAAACCAATGGAGCAGTCGAAGCTGCTAACAAGACCATTGAGACCATCATTAGGAAAATGGCTAAGACTAGCAGAGACTGGACCGACAAGCTACCTTTTGCGCTCTGGGGCTACCATACCTAAATCCGTACCGCCACCGATGAGACTCCCTACGCCTTAGCCTATGGGATGGAAGCAGTGCTACCAATCGAATTAGAAGTACCATCACTAAGGGTTCTCCTAGAAAACCAAGTGAATGAAGTCACATGGTTGAACAACCGTTATGAACAACTAGCCCTGCTAGATGAACGACGACTTTGATCCGCCAAGCATATCAACGGAGAATGGCCCGAGCATTCAATAAGAAAGTCAAGTCCAAAAACATCAAAGAAGGGGACCTTGTCCTACGTGAACATCGTCCTGGACCATTCAATCCTATGGGAAAGTGGAGACCAAGATGGATAGGCCCTTACATAGTCAAGAAGGTATTCTCCGGAGGAGCGGTACAACTCGCAGACCTAGATGGAGATCAACTGCCGAAGCCCGTCAACATGGACAAGTTGAAGAAGTACTACTCATAGATCCGTCCCCTATTTCAAAAGAGAGAAAGCTCGTTAGGTTGAAAACCCGCAAGGGCGCCCTAGGAAAAAATTAGAGCCAAAGGCACGAGAAAAGAAGCCCGCTAGATTGAAAACCTGAAATGGCGGTCTAGGCAAAAATCAGGGTGTGCATATAAAAAAAAAGTAAAAATAATAATAATAGGGGACAGTCTCGTACGAGACACCTATGTCTCGTGCGAGACATGTCAGTCAGCATACATAATTTTCTCTTTATTAAACAAGAACTACGATGACCTGAGCTCCTTATTTAATTGATGTAAAAGGAGAACGTAGGAAGCGTTTTGGTCCGGTCTATTCAATAAATGAAATCAAAATCTTATCTTCTTATTAATTGAATGCATTTCAAGACAGCAATATGAAAATTTCCAACACGAATACCATCTTGCAAAAGAAAAATAAATAAAATACTAAAAATTTAAACATTGGTCTATCTATGGCAATCTCTCGATACTCCTAAGGATCTATTTCTTCCTTAACTTAGTAGGAGCTTGACCAAGATCCGCCTTGTCATTCCTCTTCCTCTTGTACAAAGGTATCTCAAAACCGGGAGGAACATCCAGTCGACTGAATACCGAGGGAGTCAGTCTCGCGAACACATGAGGCCTATCCAAAGCTTGAAATTTACCGGGAAGCCCGCTTGCTCTCTTCTCGTAAAAGTCACTATCCAGAAAATCTTGAATGGCATCTACTCTGACATTAGAAGGATCCTCCTTAGCTTCCTTCTCCCTCAAATTCAAGCTAGGCTCGAATTGGTCCCCCAACATAGAGCGGCGAATCTCATCAATACTATCGACACTGGGACGGAGTTCTTTCAGAAACCAATCCAAATATTTATCGGACAAATAGATGCTCCCTCCATCATGACAAAGATTGGTCCAATGATCTATAGTGGTGCCTTTCCCCCAAGCGCGAGCCAAGCTCGTAGAGAACTCTGAGTCCATGAAAGAATTGTCTCGAGGCCATCCCCCTAACACGAAAGTGTTCTGCTGTTGACCGAATTGTCGCAATACCCTCCAAGCAAAATAGAAAGAGGAATCCCTCAAACCCGGAAGGACGACCCTGTCGTATCTAAGGGAATTAGCTACAAACAGCTTCACCTTCAAAAAGGATGGGCACCAAGCAATATCACCAGTCTCCGCTTTAGAAAAAAGATGGGTCCACTCCTCAACGCTGAGACCCTTCACCAACAGTCTCCGCCTATGGAAAGTATAAGGAGAATACTCGATCGGAGAGTCAACAACTTGAAATGTTCTCTGAGCTAAATGGTCAACAATAAAGGACTTCCCCGAGTCATAGAGCCGGTTCGGTGTAGCTCATCAAGGCCATGAAGGGTCTCTCCCAAGATGAGAGGAATTATGTTGAAGGCCCGTCCTCTTGCTTGCAGAACGATGTCCACGAGCTCCGTGTTCACCATGCCACACTTGCTCATAAAAATCAAACTTCGAAATTGTTGGTGTTGGTGCCCTAGGCACGTTTGTTAAACGTTGTATAAGTTATCATTTTATTCATAATAATAAAGAGATAATAAGATTATTATTATGGCTCGTGTTTGCTTATAATAATCTCCGTCCCTAGAGCTTGTTAAGCACTAGTATAAAGGCTAAATGATCATGGGATGATCATGTTAGATTTATGGGTACTTGTTTGGAACAAGGTACTGGACATGACCCGCGGTATGAGATTTATGTCATGGTCGATGTCATATATAAATCTCATATTAGTTGTGTCATTTGAATCCTTAGACATGAAGTTATTATAGTCTTCCACTTGATGAACATTATATTTGACATATTCAAACGCTGCCTTAACACGGTAGTTATAAAGGGTATGATTGGCATGATTGGATTCACGTAGGGAAGAATAATAAGCCAAATGGATTTGTCCCTCTTCGGAGAGATGTCAAGCTTGGGCCCCTCGAAGGAATGATGTTGATGAAATGTTTGGCCAAACTCAAATAGATTGATTGGATCAATGTCATTTGAATTATCAACATATTCGGAATCGAGAAAGTATTGAACAAAACAAGTTGACTGTTTGACCATGACTTGTGTTCAATGACATCGTGGACAAAGGGATTGTGACATATTCTAAAGGAATGCGAAATTGTATCTAGTTACACTATTTGGATAGGTATGACGGTTTGCTAGAACCTAATCATATCTTATGGGTTCATGTTTGAGCCCATTGCCAACTTAGTGTAATCCTAGAGGGTCACACACAAATAGAACGAATCATAAAGGACTAAATTGGAATTATGGAAAAATGTCAGGCTTTGGCTCTGGCACGGTCGTGCGCCTTAAAATGGCACGGCCGTGCCATAAATCCAAACCAAGGCAAATCTGTCGATATGTTTGACACGACCGTGCCAAGAAGTCAAGCACGACCGTGCTGAAATTGGTCGACCTGGGGAAATCACGCGGACCTGATGGCACGACCGTGCCAGTTTATAGGGCACGACCGTGCCAATCAAGTCGTCCAGAATTCCTTGTTGCCTAATTTGGTGACGGGATTTAGGATTCCTAAGTCCTTAAGGGTTAAGGATTGGGACCTATTTAAAGATCCTTTCAGCAGCCATTAGACACATGATTATGAGTGCCTCCAAAGGGTTTTGGGAGGTTATTTTCTTGTTCTAAGATCCCACAAGTGAAGAACAAGAATATTCATAATTCCGTATAGTTCTTACAATTGTGAAAGCGTGTTTCATAATTTGGTCTAGCAACCAAGATCAAGTGTTCTTGATATTCGTTCGTGGTGTGGATACCGCTAGAGGGTGAAACTTATCATCTTCATAGTTCGTGATTCTTGCTTTGTTCATGATCAAGATTTCAAGTCTCCATCGAATTCAAGGTTGCAAAATCAAAGGCATCAAGGGTTAGTATTCTAGTATTCATTATGTTGTATTTGACTTAATCATATGAATGGATCTATGGGCTTTGGGTTTTATAAATTTTAAATGCTTAATTCCGCTGCGCATGTTACTACGAAACCCAACAGTGGTATCAGAGCCCCGTTCATGTTGATTATTTCAATACTAAGATCATGTTGTGTGTATATAAATTGTCTATGTGCCTAGCATGATTTGAATATTGGGATTATGATGTTTATGTGGTCTATGCGTTTTATGTGGTTTATTGTTTTATAAACTTTAATCGCACTGTTCAATCGCAATTAAAATTATGGTGGATTTAAATTGTTTGGATTATCATTTTTTGACTGGATCAAAGTTTTGATATTCTGGGGATTCAAGAATAAATCGTTTATTCAAGGTTTTGATGATCATGGTGATTGGATCACCAAGAACACCAAATCCTAATTGAATTGGGAAAAACGATTTTGAGATAAATTTTGGAACTTTAAAAATTTGGATTTTTCGCAAGGGGTCCGACCGGACCCAAGCCTTGACCCGGCCGGACCTAGGGTTTGGCGCGGGGGTAGGGTTTGGGTTTTGGGTGTGGATCTTGGGTTTGAATCTCCTATTTGTTTTAGTCTTGTGATTCTAAGATTAGTTCAAGGTTTGGATGGCTAATCTACGTTCATCGAGATTGTGTTTCCCAAACTTGATCGCAATCAAGGTTTCAAAGATAAAACGAAATTAGAATTATGAAGAGTTCATAATTGCTAAAATTGAGAAACAAAGTTCTTGATTCAATGATTGGAGATCCATGTGGAATTGTGAATGCAATTGGCCTACGTTCATCGAGACCATCTATTGCTTAGTTTCGGCCACATGGACTACTTTCTTGGTTTCTTGAATTAGTGCGGAATTGTGGTTGCAAATGGCTTAGTTCGGCCGCACTTCTTGTTGTCTTGATTTGGAGATGATGACCAAAGTTCAAATAATATCATCCTCATAATTATAGAGAAACTAATGACACATAAATGTTGTGCTTAAATTAATGGAGATTAATTTAGTGGCTAAACTTGATGCGTAACATGTTTATCTTGTGTGCTCATAAATATGTTGTATTCTATATGTGATGAACCTTCAAAGAAAGTTTTAAGTCCTCTTGCCATGCCATGATTAAGACACTTGTTAGTGCATGGGTAATTTTAATGTGGGTTCGCCCTAGCGAGGTACATTGACTTTAGCCCAATTTAAAAGAGTCTCATGAAAGGATCTAAGAGTCATATGGGATATGATTGAGGGACAGGTTGTTCCTACCTAATTAATTTGATTTTGTGTAATCCGCCATAGCGGACTTAGAATTAAATTAAAGTTGGATCTTAGCCCATTTAAATTATATTATACATTCGATGTATAAGAAGGTTATATAATTTAGTGGGAGTATTTTTGGAAAATACATTATTTATCTCTTTAATGAGATTGGTACTTGTAAAATTTTGGAAATTTTGCATAAGTTGTAGATGACAACTAAAATCGTTGCGATTAATCCTTGTTAAGGATAAAGCTTAAAAAGAATGGTACAAACTTCATGGATTGGATCCTGAGCCTAAGAATGGTTCTAAGGCATGAAGATGGGTTGTACATTCTTGATGGGCCTATTCCTAAAGAACCCAAAGCCGGAATAGACAATCACAAGAATCATGAGTATGATTCTAGGAATGTGAGTTGTCTTATGCTCGCGATTATGTGCTCAAAACTCCAACAAAGGTTGGAACTTGTGGAAGTCTATTAGATAGGCGTGGAGTTGAGTTACATGTTTCGAAGAGCAATCTAAGCAAGAGAGGTATAAAACCATTGATGCATTCACTCATTGCAAAATGAGTAAAGGGCAATAAATGGAACTTCACATGCTTAAGATAAAGGCTACGTAGAGCATCTTGAGAAACTTGGTTGTCCAATTGGATTGGAGCAAGCCATGGATCTCATTCTTGATTCATTGTTTAAATGTTATGATCACTTAGTGATGGAATATAACATGCTTAAAATGAATAAGAATTTCTTCGAATTGCATTAACATGCTGAAAAACTGCGAAGATGAAGATATTGGAGAATGGTTCTCCAATGCTCATAGTTCATGATGGAAAGAGGCCAAATGCCAAAAGAAAAGTAAGACAAGAGTTGTCAATCCTAAAGGAAATAATTTTGGTTATAATAATAACTCTAATAGATGCAATTTGGTAAAATGGCAATTGGATTGACCATTTAGAATTGTAGTCAAAATTCTGGGTGATCAATAAAAGGAATGGTAGTGGGACTACCACTCGGAATATTTATGTTATAAATTATTCTTTCTAAATTTAATTATTGGGTATTGGATACCAGAATAATTAGTAAGATGAAAGACCACTTATAGTAAAGTTTTGTCTGCAAACAGTAATGATGCAATGGTTGCAACATTGTTCGTAGAACACTTGTAAAGTGACTTTACTGATGAAGTAGAAAACATTATTTTGTTATAAGATAATGAAGGATATTAATTTCTTATTTGGAATAAGAAAAGTGCTTTATTTATTATGATTTACTTCATTGTGTTATCATATAAATAAATCTTATATCCTAAATCTTGAAGAACAAAGTAATAAAGACTATAACATAAATAATTAAAATTCTTTATGCATTATTGTTTTGATCAAATAAATGAGAAATGCATATCTAAAATTCCATGGGACGGAGTTTTAAGTCATATGATTTGGAATCACATGATTTATGCAAATCTTATTTACTTGGATCAAGACATCTTTTACTATGATTGGTAAAAAGGCTAATGTCTTAATTGACCTAATACATTTCGATGTGTATGGTCCATTAAGAAGAAATGCTAAAAGAGAATTTTGGTTATACTTGGTAAAACTATTCAAAAATTATGATTGAATCATGATGATGAATAATTAAACCAAGAATTTGACAGTCATCATTAAAGTTGTGAAATGGTTTCACAAATTAACTTCACTAAGAATATCAAATGATATGTCTGCGTGGAAGTATAAGAACCTTATTGGATACGGTTCGTTGGATGACAAAGTCAAAGTGATCTTCCATTATTCATTTTGGGGATGTATTTAAAACCGCTATGATTATACTAATCTGAATTCCATCAAGAGAGGTTAAATGGTGAAAGAAAACTTGGTTTGTCTTTCATAAAGATTTAAGATGGTGAGACCCTTTTTGAAAGGAGTTGTCTGGGACACACTCACATTTAAATCTAATAAATATACTTTCATGGGATATCCTAAGGAAACTTGAGGATAATAATTTTACTCATAAGAAACAAATGGTTTGTTGACTATGATGATACTTTTCTAGATAAGTGGTTTATCTCCAAAAGAATCAGTGGGAGTAAAATGTATCTCGAATGGTTCGAGACCTAGAAAATATATTTTAACCTGAGATGGAAGTTGAACAAGTTCTCACAAGGAGTCGTGAAAAGTCTGTTCAAAAGATATACAAGAACTTGCGTATGTGATAGGACACAATCTATTGCAAGAAATATTGGATATTTCGAAATAGAAAGTGTTGAGGTAAAGTTCATTTGGAATGAAGTATTTACCATCTATCAAAGATGCAATGTCAACTCCACATATTTAGATTAATGACTTGGAGTCATGAAATCTAAAAGGCAACTCATGTGTGATAATCAAGTTTGGAACTTGATCATTCTAACCTAAGGTGTAAAAACCAAAGGAGAGGAATGAGTTTTCTTGGAGAAAATTTTACATGGATAGCAAAGAAATTTACTAGAATTCTCGTAGTCACGTGTTTATATTTGGAATATGAAAATTGACAAAATGATGTCAAAACAAGTGTTCCTCAACGGGAACTCACTTAAGGATGTATTGGATACAATCTAAAGGTTTTGACAGTCAAAGAAAATTCTGATAAATTATGAAAGTTGCAGAAATCCACTGGATGGATTAAAGCAAACTTGTGGGAGTTGGAATCTCCGTTTTGATAAATCAAAAGAGTTTGACGTGATCAATAACGAAGATGAACCTTGTATACACAAGAAGATTAGTGGGAGCATAGTGATATTCCTTAAATTAAATATGTGAATAACATATTGCTCATTGGAAACGACATTCCTACACGTTAGTCTGCAAAGATTTTGTTAAGAAAGTGTTTCGCAATAAAGAATATGGATGAAACTGCATATGTCCTTGGCATTAAGATCTATAGAGATAGATCAAAGAAGCTAATTGATTAAGCCAAAGTACATACATTGACAAAGTCATTAGAAGATTCCGCAAAGAAAATTCTAAGAGAGGACGGTTGTTAATGTTATATGGAGTTTTCTATGCAAAGACTCAAATGTCCTGAGACAAATGATGAGCATGAGAAGAATGAATGGGATGCAATTTGCTTCGGCAATTGGATCCATCATACCATGATAAGTACTAAGCCGGATATATCTAAATGCTTGGAGCATGACGAGTAGATATTAATCCGACAACCGGTGAGAATCACTGGATGACTGTGAAACAATTCTTAAAGTACTTAAGAAGGACTAAATATTTGTTTTGATCTATGAAGGGATGGAAGATGATCTCGTCGTATATGAGTACACGGATGCATACTTCCAAACTGACAAAGATAATAGAAAAATCGCAATCGAGTTTTATAACTAATGGTGAAGCTGTAAGTTGGAATGGTTCCAATCAGAGTACAGTCACTAATTCTATGACTAAAACTAAGTATATCGCTGCATAGGATGCTGCAAAGGAAGTTGTTTGGATTAAGAAGTTCATTGGTGAACTTAAGATGGTTCCTAGTATTGCTAATCCAATAGACCATATTAGTGATAATAGTGGTGCTATTGATCAAGCAAAGGAACCAAGAGCACATCCCAAATCCAAACACATACTTAGGCGTTCTCTTATCGTTCGAGAAATCGTTGATAAGAGAGACGTACATATCTGCAAAGTACCTACTAATGATAACGTTACGGACACACTAAACAATGGGACTTCCACAAGCTAAGACATGATGGTCATGTTAGGTACATAGGTATTGGATACCTAGGGAATTGGGCCTAGGGCAAGTGGGAGATTGTTGGTGTTGGTGCCCTAGGCACGTTTGTTAAATGTTGTATAAGTTATCATTTTATTCATAATAATAAAGAGATAATAAGATTATTATTATGGATCGTGTTTGCTTATAATAATCTCCGTCCCTAGAGCTTGTTAAGCACTAGTATAAAGGCTAAATGATCATGGGATGATCATGTTAGATTTATGGGTACTTGTTTGGAACAAGGTACTGGACATGACCCGCGGTATGAGATTTATGTCATGGTCGATGTCATATATAAATCTCATATTAGTTGTGTCATTTGAATCCTTAGACATGAAGTTATTATAGTCTTCCACTTGATGAACATTATGTTTGACATATTCAAACGCTGCCTTAACACGGTAGTTATAAAGGGTATGATTGGTATGATTGGATTCACGTAGGGAAGAATAATAAGCCAAATGGATTTGTCCCTCTTCGGAGAGATGTCAAGCTTGGGCCCCTCGAAGGAATGATGTTGATGAAATGTTTGGCCAAACTCAAATAGATTGATTGGATCAATGTCATTTGAATTATCAACATATTCGGAATCGAGAAAGTATTGAACAAAACAAGTTGACTGTTTGACCATGACTTGTGTTCAATGACATCGTGGACAAAGGGATTGTGACATATTCTAAAGGAATGCGAAATTGTATCTAGTTACACTATTTGGATAGGTATGACGGTTTGCTAGAACCTAATCATATCTTATGGGTTCATGTTTGAGCCCATTGCCAACTTAGTGTAATCCTAGAGGGTCACACACAAATAGAACGAATCATAAAGGACTAAATTGGAATTATGGAAAAATGTCAGGCTTTGGCTCTGGCACAGTCGTGCGCCTTAAAATGGCACGGCCGTGCCATAAATCCAAACCAAGGCAAATCTGTCAACATGTTTGACACGACCGTGCCAAGAAGTCAAGCACGACCGTGCCGAAATTGGTCGACCTGGGGAAATCACGCGGACCTGATGGCACGACCGTGCCAGTTTATAGGGCACGACCGTGCCAGTCAAGTCGGCCAGAATTCCTTGTTGCCTAATTTGGTGACGGGATTTAGGATTCCTAAGTCCTTAAGGGTTAAGGATTGGGATCTATTTAAAGATCCTTTCAGCAGCCATTAGACACATGATTATGAGTGCCTCCAAAGGGTTTTGGGAGGTTATTTTCTTGTTCTAAGATCCCACAAGTGAAGAACAAGAATATTCATAATTCCGTATAGTTCTTACAATTGTGAAAGCGTGTTTCATAATTTGGTCTAGCAACCAAGATCAAGTGTTCTTGATATTCGTTCGTGGTGTGGATACCGCTAGAGGGTGAAACTTATCATCTTCATAGTTCGTGATTCTTGCTTTGTTCATGATCAAGATTTCAAGTCTCCATCGAATTCAAGGTTGCAAAATCAAAGGCATCAAGGGTTAGCATTCTAGTATTCATTATGTTGTATTTGACTTAATCATATGAATGGATCTATGGGCTTTGGGTTTTATAAATTTTAAATGCTTAATTCCGCTGCGCATGTTACTACGAAACCCAACAGAAATAAGCACAATGCCAAGAGACAACACTGAGAATCCACACCATGACCACGAGTCACCCGACCCCTAAATCTGCTAGGCAAAGAGTGGAGATCGATATAGCGGTTGTGAATGTAACTCTGCGCCTCGGGAAGGCCTACACTCAATAGATCCCTGAGAGACTCTGTGTAGACACCCCGCCTTAGACCTCTCAACCCGATTGCATACATAGTATTTTTATTTTACTTGTTTTTGTTAATTTCTGCTACTTCCGTTAAGTTCCTAACTGATTCCGTTAGTTTTTGACTAAACTGCATAACAGAATTAATTTTAGAGTCATTTCTGTCTTTCTGTCATTTTTACCCGCGGGCGCCTCCGACACTGTCAACGTGACGCGCGTGCCTCTCGCCCCAAAAGCGGGACTCGCGCGCTTCCCATTATGTCAGTTACGGATTGCAGCCTTTTCCCTCTCTTTTCTTGATCACAAACACTCCCTTTTTCATCCACATTCACCCCCCCTTATTTCATAACTCCCAATCCCACATTCTAAGCCTTTTCTTTAAAACAAAATATTTCCTTTTTCTTTTATTTGATTTTCTTTTATTTATTATTTTATTTATCTTATTTTTTATTGGTCAATTCCATTTAACATGGATGATCATCTTTTCCCTCCAACATTTCCCTCTCCTTTTTACCTATAAAAACCACCTTCTTCTACCTTAGAAAGCACCTTCTCTTTTGACTTGAAGTCTCTACACAAATACAATACACACAATTCTCCCAAGAATTCTCTTTACAAGAGTTCTCCCAACAGGAGTTTAACACAACAAAACTCTACACAAATTGTTCTACAACAATTGCCTTACAACAACACCATTTTCAAGTCCAAGTTTGAAGCCCACTTTCTTAAGGTATTTTATTCTTCTTCCCTTATTTTCACATGTCTTGGTAATGTATGCAATCCCCATCAATGGGACATGACCAAATAACCACTTTACTACATTAAAGTTGGTTAAGGTTATCTCCCTACATTTTAATCTCTACTTTAATCTCCCCATTTAATTATTAATGTAATTGTTAGGATAATTCAACATGTAATCTTTAGCATAAATTAAATCAATAAAATCATTTATCTTTTTATTTCCCCTTTCTTTTCATTTTAATTGTTAGCACTTTTTATTGAAGGACATTTAGCATTAGAACACCAAAAGTAGCAAGACCCGCGTAAGCGGGGCGGAGTAGGTGTTTAAGTACTTCCCACTCCGTCACCTAACCCCCGAACCCATCTTTTCCCGAATCTCTGGTTTTGTATATAAAATTGGCTCTTTTTAGGTTTTTCTTATGTTCCTCTAAAACATAGGTGGCGACTCTTAAAATCAATTAGACATCCTAGGATAATTCACCGCTCTAGCCAAGCGGGGTTTTCTCCGCCGGTACCTTATCATACTTGGGCACCGCAATCACCCCTATTAATGGCATATCCAAGATAGCCGCCATCTCCTCCACAATAGGGACCATCTCATTAAGTGAAAAGTTGAAAAGATGAGTCGAGGGATCCCAAAAGCGTGCAACTCCCATTAGAAGGTCCCATTCCGGTTTTAGATTCTTCAAGGTGAAAAGAATCTTGAAACCGAACATCTCCACGAATCTCTCTTGGCGAGGTTTATTGAATGAACAAAAGAACGTTGCTAAGTCATTCTTGTAGCGTTCCACTAACTCTAAGTCCAAGGAGAACTCATCAACAATTATTGATGAAGGGACGGACTTACTTAGGGCCATTGGGAGCAAAAAGTTGAGAATTTTACTCCAAAAGAGAGGTTCCCAGAACTGATTTAAGGCTGCATGGTATTCTAGGACGGACTAGAGGTGTTTATATACAACTCTGCTCAAATCCCAGGTTGCCCGGAAAGTCAAAACATGTCTCAATCACCCCAGAAACTCACCTGAAATAGTTCATACATCACATACAAATGGCCCAACGCGAATCCATCTCATAAAATTACCCTCGGTTGACCAACCAGATGTGAATCAATACATTTACACAGTCAGAAATAAAACTAAAATCAACTAATGTATTGTGTGTTAGAGTTAGGAAATAACTGTTGCATAGGTACAAAAAGAAAAATTGTCTTCGCCTTTGCCGAGGCAACAAATACATCATCAACAAAAAGAGGGAATGGGGGATCCTATCTACTCGGCATCAAAAGAAAAGAGACGTTGCCACCGCCACGTGATCATTCGTCAGTCCGAGGTCTCTTCCCGCAAGAGGCTGACTCTGCTGTCTGACGAGCCAATTGCCCTAAGAGATCTGCAGTCTCTCTCTTCACCCTCTTGGTATAGGCCATGAATTGGGCAAGCCGTCCGGCGACCTCTCTATACTCAGCAATGGGCACCTGTTGAGAAGAAACAAATAGAGATGTCAGAATCTTCAGACAAATGATAAACAGAGAGATGAAATGGTAGAATGACAGAAATGATGGAAGAAGGGTCATAAATCATACCATGGTCGCGTCAGCAGGAGGTACGAGTCCCTCAGGCATATCGTACTGTGTGGGAAGATCCTCAACACTCTCTATACCCTCAGCCATGATGTAGGTAAATGAAGCTGGTCCAAGCTGTGGACGTAAAGGGACGTAGACAACTCCCTGGGCCTAAGCCTGATCACCCTCTATAATCAACCGGGGTATGAGGCGAGCAAGAAAGTCCTTATAATCAGCCTCCAAGGACATATGGTCAAAAGCATCCTGACCAATAATGAGATCCCCTCTCTCCTCCTCCGCGATGGCATAAGAGTTAAGCATATGGGCCGGCGGGTCCAAAGGGACGATAACATCGAGTCTGCCACCACCCTCTCAAGGCCTTCAGAGGGACATCCTTGCCTAGGTTACGCATAGAGAAGCCCAAAAAATGCCTCATATCATCCCCGCTGGGAGAGAAATCCGTATCAACCTCAAGAGGCTCACCGGCAATGGCAAGCCTGGTAATGGCATGGAAGTCAGTAGGGGTCATGGTAACCTCCCCCCACCGCATATGCATAGTATGAGTGCTATCCCACCAATGCTCTCTAATAGCCTGGAGCAGGTGAGCTTTCCTCCTCTCGCCGACTAGGCCGTCAAAGAAGGGTTTCAGCCCGAGATTCTCGATCTCTTCCTTCATCTCGCCATTGAGAGTTGCCCACCTCTCGGAAATCGCTCGCACGCTGCCTCTACAGTTATCAATGACCCTGAATGGCTGCAAACAACAAAGACAAAAGAGACAAATGTCAGGAAAACGGTAAAATCCTCATTTAAGCATTTTACCCAAAAAATCGCAGAATTGCCTAGAACGACAGTCAAAATCATGTACTACTATACTACAATGATTTTCAACATCAACAAGGGTGAAATTCCATCGAAAAATCAGCAATGCATGATAAACCCTAGCAGCAATGATTCTAGGCAAAAAGTCGATAAATATCGAACCGCGAACGCACCAAATCGAGACATGCAACGACGAAATTGACATAGAAACTCAGTCAAAGGAAGGGATCCTTACCCGCCTCGTCCGAACGGCGTGAGAAATATGATCATCGGGAAATGGGCACAACTCATCCGTCGCCCACACTTTGCCTCTCATGTGCCTACCAAACAGGTGTTCCCTATGAGAACGATTTGCACCGGCCATTTGAAAGGGTTAGGGATTACCAGAACTTGGTGAAAACAAATATTTTTGAGTGAAAAAATCGCCTAGGGTTGAGAATTCCCGAAATGAAATAAGAAAAAGTGATTTGAAAATCATCTTCAGCGCCTCTGTTATGCGTAAAAACAGAGAAGTCTCGTACGAGACATCGATATCTCGTACAAGAGATCCCCAGAAAAATCTCAGAAAACCATGTTTTCTTGGGAAAATCCAGAAAAGCCCTGCTTTTAACAGAAAGGTCAGAAGAAGCCCTGCTCTTGACTGAAAGGTCGAACCTGAACCCGGTTCAAGATGGAACATTGAGTCATCAAAAAATGTATATTTTCAGAATTGGAACAAGCAAAGTTGTTTCTCAGTACGAATTTATGCTCACCGCACATCCAAGATCATGGGTGAGCAACGAAATCTGCATCAGCAAACTTTAAATCCCATGACTGTCATCAAGACGTAGGTTAATGAAACAGGATTTACAACCGGGTATCCCATGACTGTTATCAAGACGTTAGTTAATAACACAGGATCTTACCATTCGGAGTCCCATAATTGTCATCAAGGTGTAAGCTAATGGCATAGGACTCACATTTTCAACGGAAAGGCAGTCTCGTTAAAAGGGGAAGCAAGGTCCAAGTAATTGGCGTCTCCAAATCCGGGTATCCCACGACTGTTATCAAGACGTAAGTTAATAACACAGGATCCCACCATTTAGAATCCCACAATTGCCATCGAGACGTATGTTAATGGCATAGGATTCACTGTTTCAGCGAATAAGGCAACCTCATTGGAAGGAGAAGCAAGGATCCAAGTAATTGGCGTCTCCAAACCCAGAGTCCGATAATTTTTATCAAGACGTATGTTAATAACATAGGATTCACATTTTCCGGCGAATAAGGCAACCTCGTTGGAAAGAGAAGCAGGGTCCGGGTAATTGGCGTCTCCAAAATCGAAGACGGTTCGTCATCAACAACAGGGCATGTTCAGAATTGGAGTCAAAGAGATTGGTTCCTCAGTATGGATTGCAACTGGAGACGGTTCGTCATCAACAAAAAGGAGTATATTCAGAATTGGGTCAAGGCTATTGATTCCTCGGTATGGGTACTCTCTAAACTCTAAGCTTTACTTACCGCAAGTATTGTTTTCAAAAATGATTTTCAAAATACCTTAAACCTCAGTTTTTGCGTGTTTTCATAGTCGAACTACGTTTGGTCTGATTTCCTTCCGATGAATACGTAGGCAGCTTATTAGCACGACCATATGCCTAGTTCAAAATGGCGTATTTTCTATCGACGACGGTACTTCATCCATAAGTATCATCGCCGAGGGGCTCTGAAGACACCCTATTTTGGACGTTCATTCATAATCACACTACTTCTGTGTCTCGCCTTTGATTTGGGTCGAAACTCGTTAAGTTGGACATGTTTCGTTAAGTTTCTGACTGACTCCGTTAGTTAGGGGCCAAAATGAACATTAAACTACTTCAGAGGGCAAATAGTGAATTCCAGCACTGAGATGCCTCGTACGAGACATTGATCTCTCGTACGAGACATCCCCCTTGACAGTTGGATTTTTGGTCAGTTTCCTTGTTGATCTTAACCCCTTTTCTTGGAAAACACTTAAGCAATCCGGGAAAACCTAATGGACGATCCTAGAGTCCAAAAATACCTCTGTGGGAATCAAGTATTGGATTCCCATCACAACTTACCTTCTTGGCCAAAACCCTAGGTCTAAAACTCCTATAAATATAAAGGTTCTTGAACCGAAGAAAGGCTAGAATCATCATTCACCCAAAAACCACTCCAAATCTGATCAAAGAGGTCCCCATAATCAGTCCCTCTTCCTCACCCACGAAACTCAAGCCTCCACAATACCACTCAAGCCAAGTTTATTAGAGATTCAAGGCCTTTAGTCAAGGCCATCCATAGGATTCTTGAAGAACGCTTAGGTAAAACTCTTTGTTTTTCTATCTTCTCATCTCCTTCTTTGTCTTTGAAGTAGTGTGATTCCATTAAAGGATCAGCCTAGGGCCTCTCCAATCCATGGAAATGGTCTCGAAGCACATGATCCGACATCTTAAATAAATAAGCAATTATTTATTTGTTTGTTTTCTCTTTTACATACATTTTGCATGATTTTGAAACAATGATGATTATTTTTTAGCAAGACCAATCCTAGATTGGGTGAATTGGGTCAAGGGTGAATTGGGTGCTCCTTGACCTTCCCAATTCATAACTTAACCCCCGAATCCAAATATCTCGATCCGTGTTCCGACAACAACATGATGGCGACTCTCAAACAATCAAAAAGGGTAAATCGAAGGACGAAAAGGTACCTTGAAGTCAAACAAAACACACAAAAACCCACGCACAAACACCTTGGTTAAACTCATTTCCAACTTAATATAATCCTATGGGGTCACATACAAAAGAACAAATTTACAAAAGGGCTAAAATTGAAATTGCCTAAAAGAGCGTAAAATCAGATTTAAGGAAAAAAAAAATCAGAAAAGTGCAAAAGTGACTTGGTCCGACCGGACCCACTTGGTGACCCGACCGGACCAGAGTGGTAACCCGGCCGAACCCTTGTGGTGCCCCAGGCGGATCTGCCTTGTTCCCAGAGTTTGACTTTTTGTTCCGAGTTTTGACGGGTTTTTGACTTATTTCTGCTAAAGGGTTTAGGTTAAATAAAGTATAAAACCTCTCTCTTTGATTTAGTCCATATGGTATTGATTGGGAGAAACCTAATTGATATTGTATCAATATTGGTAGCCTCCATATGTTTGAGAAACATATTCTTGAGTTTAGATTGAGAATCAAAAGCTCAAGAACACCAATAAATTCATATAGCCTTTGAAGATTAGAAAAGCGTGTTTTCTAATGGGTCTAGCAATCCAGATCTAGAATGGTTCTAGATATTTGTTCGCGTGTGGATACACATAGAGGATATTTTCTTTAGCATCTCAAGTTCGTGTTCCTGTGATCCTGATTCAAAGAACGCGAAGAATGAGGAGATCAAATCTTAAAGCTTGAAGACTTGAAGATTTGAAGATCCGAAAATTTTAAATGCACAACATGGTTAGTATTCTAAATTCATCTTTCCATTAATTTAATCATCATTATTAGATCTTGGGGCTTAGGGTTTTGTTGATTTATATTGCTTTCTTCCGCTGAGCATGTTGCCTCAAAACCCATCACAACCCGACAGGCGGAGAGACCAAAATCATCATCATTCAAAGGTGCAACCCAGGCAGGCGGAGAGACCTAAACTATCATCATTCGAAAGACTAACGCTTTGTGCAATCCGAGGGAGGTATAACCCGGGTAGGCGGGAAGACCAAAATCTAACAAAGATATTTACATGCACAAAATAAAATCAAGGATACGCTGCATTCTGAGCCGTCCAGATTCTTCTGCCTTTGTTTTGCTGTGTGATGAGATTTTTGAGCTTCACTGCGCTGTGAACCATTGCTCTGTGTAATCCTTTGACACTGTGTTGAGTGCTGCAACCTCCTTTTGGATCCCAGTTCCTCCTAAAAGAGTTTTTGATTGTCTCACAGTCAAGCTTCCCTGCTTTTGGAGTTTCCGTGTGATGAGATTTTTGTGTTTCACTGCGCAGTGTAGACACCCCGCCTTGGACCGCTCACCCCGATTGCACGGTTGATTTTGTGTTTCTCCCTCTTTTAAGTGTTTTTTGTCAGTTCCTGTTACTTCCGTTAAGTTCCTGGCTGACCCCGTTAAGTCCAGTGACTAAACTGAATAACAGGGCTAACTTCCTAGTCCATTCTGTCAAAAAAGCCTTCTCTGAGTCGCGCGCCTCCGACCATAGGAGCCAGAAGCGCGCGCCTTCCACACCCAAGGTGGGAAGCGCGCGCCTCTGGGCGTAGTTACAGATTTCTGACCAAGAATCTCTCCCTTGCTCATTTTACTTGATTTTGCTCGGGAAAGATTTCTTGGTGACTGAGTTTTGGCACAAAAAAACATGTCTTTATCAACTATAAAAACCCCTCATCACCTCCATTTCAAGGGACTCTTTTTTAGCACTCTTAAACTCTCTTTTTGGAACAAGAAAACTCTACACAAAATACTTTCAAGGCATTTCCCAAGAAGTTTTATAAGAAGTATTTGAAGGTCCTTGAAGCATAGGTAAAAGTTCATCTTCCTCCTTCTTCTCTACTTCATCTCTTCTGTCTTTTTTACTTTAATCAAACGTGAAATCATCTCAAATCATTTTGGGACATGACACCAACGACTACTTCACTTCATTGAAGCTAGTCAAGGAGTCATCTCCCTACATTCCAAAACCCCCTTTTTAACCCCTTTTATCATCATCGAAGAATAGGAAGAGCATTTTGATTATGTAGATTTTGAACAAGAAAGACCGACATTAGTCGGGTGATACGGGGAAAACGTAGCGGAAAGAAAAATTAAAGAAAACAGATAGAAAATGATATGATGCTCACCACTTCAAGAAATCCACCTTGAAGATACAGGGCATAACAACTCACCACTCTAAGGAATCCACCAAAGAGATATAGGGTTGTGTTTGTTCACCACTAAACGGAATCCACCGAATAGATAAAGAACAAGAAAAGATGGCACAAAGCACAATCTTATATTATAATAAACTCAATATTCAACTCTCTTTACAATGACTTCTTGTAGGGTATTTATAGGCTACTTGGAACATCCCTCCAAGCTTAGGAATACCAAAAACTCTTAAAGGATAAACCTAAAAATTATTGTTAAGAGATAAGATAGCCTAGAAATCTCAAAAGACATTATAAACATGAATACTAGTCAAATTTCGGATGCATTGGCTGTCAGACTATCCTCCACCAAAACTGTCATAACTCTCTCTAGAAAAATCCAAATGAGGATCCGAAAAGAGCTGTAGAAAATAAACTCAATGATATTTTACTTGTAATTTTTGGCCGAGTGAATTGATAGATACACTCTGTTGAAGTTGACTGAAATTCATGAGACTGTCAAGTAGCTCCCGCGTCAAACTCCCCTTCTTGAAGAAAATTCGTCCACGAATTTTGAGTAAAACATTGAAAATAGCAGTAGAAATTCTCGCAATAAGAATTTGAAGAACTTTAAATTGTACTGCATTCGTGAGAACATTCATCCAATCGGTCCAACAAGTTTTGAGAAAATTATTAATTATAATTGTTTTTATGAACAAAGAAACAACGGACATGCTTGACGGGTTGATGTCAAAAGGATCTTTATAACTATGAACCCTCTGAAAATGATCAAAATTACCCTTGGATTGAAACGATGGGATTGTTGTATAAATATTTAAGATTGATTTATCCTCAAATGAAATTGAATAATTTGACCAACAAATATGACAATCGTCTAAGCATTCATCATACCGTGGTGACGAACTATATTCAAGATTTTCACATGAAAATCCCACTTGTTTTCTTGGATACTCATCATAGGTTGGAGGTTGAGACCAATAAACAATGGGTTGAGGGGAAACAAAATCGGTAAATGGCCAAAAAAGAGCATTCATTATGAGTCGACAAAAATAATTATTTTTTTATATATTTTTTTCGATAAGAAAAGATGGAGATACCCACGGACTAAACAACTCTAAGAAGGTTGTTTATAACCGAGCTCTAGATACCACTTGATACGGGGAAAACGTAGTAGAAAGAAAAATTAAAGAAAACGGATAGAAAAGGATAGGATGCTCACCAATTCAAGGAATCTACCTTGAAGATACAGGGCATAACAACTCACCACTCTAAGGAATCCACCAAAGAGATATAGGGTTGTGTTTGTTCACCACTAAACGGAATCCACCGAATAGATAAAGAACAACAAAAGATGGCACAAAACACAATCTTATATTATAATAAACTCAATATTCAACTCTCTTTACAATGGCTTCTTGTAGGGTATTTATAGGCTACTTGGAACACCCCTCCAGGCTTAGGAATACCAAAAAATCTTAAAGGATAAACCTAAAAATTATTGTTAAGAGATAAGATAGCCTAGAAATCTCAAAAGACATTATAAACATGAATACTAGTCAAATTTCGGATGCATTGGCTATCAGATTATCCTCCACCAAAACTGTCATAACTCTCTCTAGAAAAATCCAAATGAGGATCCGAAAATATCTGTAGAAACTAAACTCAATGATCTTTCTAATGATATTTTACTTGTAATTTTTGGCCGAGTGAATTGATAGATACACTCTGTTGAAGTTGACTGAAAATCATGAGACTGTCAAGTAGCTCCCGTGTCATTGGGCGAGATGGGTGTTTAAGTACTTCCCATCTCGTAGCCTAACCCCTGAACCTCATAATAAGAATCTCTGTTTTCGTATCAAACTTAGGCTAAATATTAGGTTTTTCTTATGTTCCTCTAAAACATAGGTGGCGACTCTACAATTAAAACACTAATAGACATCCTAGGAACAACAACACGCGCTCTAGCCAAGCCGTGCTCCATTTGGGACCTCATTGCATCCTCAAAAAAGCACCGAGATCTTGTCATCAGTAATCTCAACGACACGTCGATCTCTCCCGACACTACTCCCGAGGACCTCACTACAATGATAGGCCACATTCATTTTGGCAATGTCATCACCTTTGCCGACATGGACCTCCCACCATTTGGGTCCAATCACAATGAGGCTATCTACCTTAAGGTAAGAGAAAGGGGGAGACCTATTTCAAGAGTCTTGGTTGACGGTGGTTCCGCACTCAACCTAATGCCTGGCCGAATCATGGGCATACTGGGGCTTAAGAACTCAGATTTGAAGCCTTCTACTCAAGTAATCCGAGGTTACGACAGCACTGCCCGTACAGTCATGGGTATGGTGGAAATAGACATTGAGTTTGGGAGCATGGTCATGTCCATACTGTTTCAAGTGCTCGATGTGCCTTCCTCATTCAACTTGCTTTTGGGCCGACCGTGGATACACAATTCTAATACCGTCCCTTCAACTCTCCATCAGTGTTTAAAGTTCAGAAATGGGGATGAAATTATGACCGTTATGGCAGAAAACGTCACTATCCACAGAAAGGGGGAAACCATCCACCAAATTCAGCATGGTTTAGCATACTATACCCTCTCCGGCGTCTCAATCAACGCCATTGACAAAGAAAGGGGAAACAGATCATGGACCCTCGGCAATCGTAAAGTCCTCCGCATGATGAGGAACATGAACTACTTCCCTGGTTTAGGCCTAGGGAAATATCAACAAGGAAGAATGCAACCCATTGAGGTTCCTTTTGTTAACAACATGTTCGGTGTGGGATATGAACCTTCCAAAGACGACATAAAACACGAGCAAGCCGTCAATAATGAAAAGGCCCGAGCTCGTAGGGAAGGCCGTCATTATGAGATTCCCAATCTAAGGCCTTACCGCAAGACGTTGAATGGGTATTTTGTTCGCCGAAGGGAAGCTATTCCGTACATGATCTTTCCCGAGCCATGGGTTAACAGTAAGGGCATCAGAAAGCCTGGCCTTGAAATCTTTGCCGACTGCTAAATTTAGAAGTCCGAAAGGGAACCAACTCCCATGTCACCCCATGAATGGTGGGGGAAGAAAGTGACCATAGAGTCCGAGACAGAGATCACCGTGGGGGAAGAATTAACAGATTTAGCCTCCATGTTCGAGGAACTTGCCCTCATGGATGAGTGCCAAGTCAATGCCATCTACGAAACCGATACAAGAAGGGAGACTATCAGTGAGATCTAGCCAAGCTCCGAGCCGATCAATAACTGGTATTCTACGAAGGGACCCGTAGTATCCGAGGAATTCTTGGTCAAGAAGATGGGTTGCATTCCGTGCAAGGTTACAAAAGAAGACTTGTTCACTTTCACTTTCAAGTCCGAGAGTGTTTCCGATACCCTCACCCAAGAGGATATGGAGGCCATAGCCGAGCGTGTGTTCCCTTTCTTTGCTAATGAAAAATTTGATCTTTCTGAGTACCCCGAGATTGCAAACATCATGAATGATGAGTTAACTAATAACGAATCTAATGAACTAGTTAATAACGATTCAAATAATGATGAAATAGACCACGAAAACACAACATACTTAAATGAACTTGCTCAACAGGTCCGTAGTCGTGGTGAAAATGGTCCAGGGGCTGACGAAGAATTGCATGTTGTTAATCTGGGTACCGACGAAGAGCCAAAAGAAACCAAGATCGGAAGCTTCTTCAAGGGGGACGAGAAAGACAGATTGACTGCACTGCTCAGAGAGTTCGTGGATGTATTTGCATGGTAAAATAAAGACATGTCGGGTTTGGACAGAAAGGTCGCTGAACACAGAATTCCGATCAAAGACGACGCCAAGCCAGTCAAACAGAAGCTCAGAAAGATCAAGCCATAATGGTCTCTACAAGTCAAAGAATAGATAGAAAAGCTTCTCAGTGTAGGCTTCATAAGGGTTATCGAATATCCGACATGGCTGGCTAATGTGGTCACAGTCCGAAAGGCTAACGGCAAAGTTCGTGCTTGTGTGGACTTCCGGGATCTGAACAAAGCTTCCCCAAAGGATGACTTTCCACTACCCAACATCAACATGCTAGTCGACTCCACTGCTGCCTATGAGGTCCGCTCATTTGTGGATGGTTTTGCTGGGTACAATCAGATTCTTATGGCCGAGGAGGATCAATACAAGACTGCTTTCACAACACCGTGGGGCACCTTTTGCTACACAGTCATGCCGTTTGGGATAAGGAACGCTGGGGCTACTTATCAAAGGGCCGTGACAGATTTGTTCCATGACATGATTCACAAAGAGATTGAGGTTTATGTGGACGACATGATCATCCACTCAAAAGGAATCGACGGTCAACATTTGATCGATCTCCGCAAGTTCTTTGAAAGGCTTCGTCAACACAAGATGAGGCTCAATCCTGCAAAGTGCACTTTTGGGGTTATCCGAGGCAAAGTCCTTAGCTACATGGTTACCGATAGGGGAATTGAAGCAGATCCCTCAAAAATCAAGGCGATCATCGATATGCCTCCTCCCAAGACACAAAAAGAAATCAAAGGTTTCATGGGCAAACTTCAGTACATCAGTCGGTTTGTGCACCAGCTTACTTCCATGTGCGAGCCAATCTTCAAGCTACTCAAGAAGAATATGGCTCTAGAATGGACCGACGCTTGCCGAGAAGCTTTCGACCAAGTGAAGCATTACTTGACATGCCCTCCAGTCTTGGTTCCACCTCACACGGAGAAGCCTCTTCTGCTCTACCTCACAGTGAACGATGAAGCCCTTGGGGCTATGCTAGCACAAGAGCAACGAGACTCCACAAAGGAGAATGCCATTTACTTTGTCCGTCGCCGATTTCAAGGAGGCGAAAAGAACTACTATGTCTTAGAGAAGTCATGTGCAGCACTGGTTTGGGTTACTCAAAAGCTCAAACATTATATGGAAGCCTTTCCGATCAAGCTAGTAGCAAAAGTGGACCCGCTCTGCTACATCTTCGAGAAGCCTTTCATGTCAAAAAGGATAGCTAAATGGTACTTCATGCTCGCCGGCTATGACATTACTTACGTCACACTCAAATCCATCAGGGGGAAAGTGTTCAGTGATCAGCTTGCTGAATTTTCATGTGACGAAGTGAAGGGGGAGGACTTACAGTTTCCCGACGAGCACTTGGTTTGCACTACAACCAAGGAAAATAAGTGGCAACTTTTTTTCGATGGCGCCGCCAGTAAACATGGTTTTGGGATAAGAATGTTGCTTGTAGATCCAAAGGACATCTACACTCCAATTTCCATTCGTCTCGAATTCGAAGCTACCAACAACATTGCCGAGTATGAGGCATGTATAGCGGGGCTAGAAGCATCTCTAGAAAGAAATGTCACAGAACTAGAAGTATTCGGTGAATCCCTGCTCCCTATCAACCAAACATCGGGTAAATGGCGAATCCAAGACCCGACCCTTCAACAGTACGATCGACACCTTGAAGAATTAGTTGAACAGTTCCAAGACATCACGTTCACTTATTTGCCAAGGGACAAGAATCGATTTGCCGATGCTTTGGCTACTATAGCCTCACTGGTTGAGATGCCCAAAGGAAAAATGGTGAAACCCTTCAAAATTTCAAGGAGGATCAGTCCGGCATACTGCATGAACATTGAGATCAATGAAGTCCAAGATAACCCCCCGTGGTACACAGACATCATGAACTTTCTCAACAACGACACCTTCCCCGACATTAGCAACAGGAAATCTCGAGTGCACTACAAAAGCTAGCCGCCAGATATGTGTTGATTGGAAACCGAGTCTACAAAAGACATCATCAATGAATCAATCTCTTATGTGTAAACGAGTTCGAAGCTCAAGAAATCAAGCACGAAGTCCATGAAGGCGAGTGTGGACCCCACATGAATGGGATTATGTTAGCCAAGAAGATACTCCGTATTGGCTACTATTGGACTACAATGGAAAGAGACTGCATCGAGAAAGTCAAGAAATGCGCCAAGTGCCAGTTCCATGCTAATCTACAACATGCTCCGCCTTCACAACTGTACAACATGACCACACCTTGGCCATTCTCTTGTTGGGGCATAGATATCATCGGCAAAGTCCATCCTACGGGGAGCAACGGACAGTCATTCATCCTAGTGGCCGTAGACTATTTCACAAAACGGGTCGAAGCACAAGCTTACCGAGTTCTCAACGCCAAGAAAGTAGCCGAATTCGTGAAGAACAACATTATGTGCCGATATGGTATCCCCCATGAGATCATATCCGACAATGGCTCTCACTTCGAGAAACAAATGGATGCATTTTTGGTTGACTACAAAATTACCAAGCACAAGTCATCCCCGTACCGCCCCCAAGTCAATGGAGCGGTCAAAGCAGCAAATAAGACAATCGAAGTTATCATATGAAAAATGGCTTCAACAGGAAGGGACTGGCCCGAGAAATTACCACTAGCATTGTGGGGCTACTGCACATCAATACGATCAGCAACAGGAGAAACTCCTTACATATTGGTTTATGGTTCTGAAGCCGTACTCTCGGTCGAACTCGAGGTTCCTTCTCTACGGGTCTTACTCGAGAACCAAGTCAACGAGGTAGATTGGATGCAAAGTCGATACGAACAACTAGCCCTACTTGACGAAAAGAGATTAAAAGCATTCGAGCGCACAAGGGCTTACCAACAAAGAATGGCAAGGGCTTTCAACAAAAAGGTGAAGCCTCGAAATATCAAAGTGGGAGATTTGTTCCTAAGACAACATCCTCCCAATGCCATGAATCCTCTTGGGAAATGGGGACCTCGATGGATCGGCCCTTACGTGGTCAAGAAGATACTAAGCGGCGGTGTAGTCCGACTCGTATACTTGGATGGAGATCAATTACCAAAGGAGGTCAACCTCGACAAGCTCAAGAAGTTCTACGCTTAACAAATAAAGACCATTAAAAAAAAAAAAAAAAAAAAAAAAAAAAAACGCTCGCTAGGTTGAAAACCCGTAAGGGCGGCCTAGGCAAAAATTAGAGCACGTGCAAAAAAGAAGCCCGCTAGATTGAAAACCCGAAAGGGCGGTCTAGGCAGAAAACAGGGTGAACACACAAAAAAAATGGTCTTCATTTGTTTGAACTACGGAGACCTGAGCCTCTCTACAAGAGGAACGTAGGCAACCTTCGGGTGCGGTTTAAAACATAATATTTCTTTTACCCAATCAAGTCATAACAAAATGCAATTTTTATTCATCTCTTGAATTATTTTAACCACTACAACGGACCTTGTTGAGCAATAAAAGACAATAAAATATTAAATCCTAAACAAGTGGTCTATTTAATTGCAATATTGGGGTACTAGGAAAAATCTAATTTTCTCTTAGCCTTTGAAGGGCCACCCGAACGGCCCTCAATCCTATTCTTCTTGGGAGGCCTAGGAACACTGAGGCAGACCGAAACCTTCTGCACATCAACGCGCCTCCGAGCATAGAAGCTATCCAACGGGGTACCGAAAGGGTCAGCCAAAATATTGTGCGAATCAGCAGCAGCTTCCTTATACCGTAAAGCACTACTAGGTTCAAAGTCTTTTCCTAACAGCTCAGCGCGAAGCACGTCAACCCAAGTAATGCCGCGGTAAAGAGTGCCAAACAGATAGTCCAAATAACTCTCGGGAAGAAAGATACTACCCCGGTAAATAGGGGCAGAAGCCCACCGATGGCGGTCATCTCCCCAAGCCGACTGAAGCTCTGTTGAAAATTTCGGACCCATATACGAGACTGGACGAAACACCCCGCTCCTAGGGAAAGGGATAATCTGTTGGCGACCGAACTAACTCAAAACCCGCTCTAGATGGTAAAATGAAGAGTCTCTCAATCCGGGTAAGACCACATGCTCAAAACCCGAGGTCCATTCCACAAAGGGACGAAGACCCCAAGAAGGAGGACACCACTCAATGTCAGCCGATGCCCGAGAAGCAAAGAATTTTTTCCAACTATCCTCGGTCAAGTCTCGGACCAGCAATTTTCTCCTATGACAGCAAAAGGAGACAGGTCGCCATCCGGACAATAAATCTTGAAATGCTCTCGAAACCATATGGTCAATAGCAAGGGGCTTCCCCAACGCATCTCACCTGTCCGATGCAGCTCATCAAGACCATGCAGAGTTTCTCCCACTATAAGAGGAATTACGCTAAACTGTTGCTCTTTTGCCTGTAAGATTATCTCAGCCAACTGTGTACCCGCTGTCCCGAAAGGTGCAAGGAACAAAACCTCGCTGAAAAGGCAAACCGCCATGGCATTCCTCTTGAGGGACTGAACTGTCAGTTCCTCCGAATGCAAGCTGAAGAACATTGGCAACTCAGTTATATCTACCACGGCGCCATGCAACATCTTCCTCACATCTCCGATGGGAAGATTCAACAAGTCAGACCAAGAATCGATCACTCCACGATGATATTTAGGGACGGAAATTTGACCCACTAGTGGCATACCAAGAGTGGCACCGAAGTCATCAACAGTCGGCACCATTTCATTTGCCAAAAAGTTGAAAGTGTGGTTGTCGCAATCCCAAAAGGCTGCAGCGGCCTTCAACAAACCCCAATCCGTCTTCAAAGTCCGAAGTGTAAAAAGAATTCGGAAACCAAAATCTTTGATAAAAGCTTTCTTGGGATGGGTCTTGAAAGAGTACACGAAGGTCGACAAATCCTTCTCATACTCACCAACAACCTTGGCATCAAGGACAAAAGAATTGGAAGCCATGGAGAAAGTTGATTACAAGCAAAATTGAGCAAAGAAAGAATGTTCAAGAATGGCAGAAAATAGCTGTTGGGAGAATAGCCTCGAACAGAGGCTGATATTATAGCTGTTGGGGATCTTTTGGCCATCAAATGTCAAGCCCCGAAATTCGCTCCCCATAAGCGCGCGCCTCCCGTCACCCACATGACCGGTGCGCGCATCCCATGGTCACTAGCAGAGGCGCCCGCCTCCCGTTCCAGAAACGCCTCAACTGGCCCTTGTCAGAAGAAGAAATCATACAGAAACAAAGCCCAAGTGCTCCCGAAATCAGTAGGGATCAACATTCTCCACCCTTGGTGACACACTTTGGACACACATTAATTTGGTCCGCCCCTAAGGCACATCTAAATTAAAATTAGATAGAAACCTCCACTAAAAGTAGGTTGTGTCTTTCTTTTTAAATCAAAGTCAATCTTAACATTTTCCTCGCTAAAGGGAAAACATTCTTTTTGGCCCGCAGTCAACTGTGCCCGCACCCCGGGAAAAGTCAACATCAACTGCATCTACAAGCAGCAATTCGGTCCACAGGGATCCACTAAAATCACCACTTCTCAAGCAAACATGACGGATTCACTAACGGACTCGTCAACAAGAGTTAACTAACGGATTCATTCAACGGATTTACTAACGGATTCGTCAACAAGGGTTCACCAACGGACTCATACAAGGGTTCACCAACGGACTCATCCAACGGATTTACTAACAGATTCGTCAACAAGGGTTCACCAACGGACTCATTAAAGGGATTCACTAACGAATTCATCTAGCGGATTCACCAACGGATACGTCAATAAGGGTTCACCAACGGACTCATTCGAGGAGTTCACTAACGGATTCATTCAATGGATTTACTAACGGATTCGTCAACAAGGGTTCACCAATGGACTCATCCAATGGATTTACTAACGGATTCATCAACAAGGGTTCACCAACGGACTCATCCAACGGATTCACTAATGGATTCATCCAACGTATTTACTAACGGATTCGTCAACAGGTTCCACTAACGGATTCATCCAACAGATTCAACCGGTGGATTCACAAACAAATCATGCCACCCCCTCTATCAAAAGTCGCTCACACAGGGAGCGCACACCTCTCTCTCGCAATTTCAAATTCCTGCTTTCATTGAGTCTTTGCTTTTTCTTGGTGATGTCCTCGGGGGATGTCTTTTCTTTCGTCGGCGCGTTTTGCTTCACAATCCACGCCGCTGAGGGGCTCTGTAGACACCCCGCCTTGGACCATTCACCCCGATTGCACGGTTGATTTTGTGTGTCTCCCTCTTTTAAGTGTTTTTTGTCAGTTCATGTTACTTCTGTTAAGTTCCTGGCTGACCCCATTAAGTCCAGGGACTAAACTGAATAACAGGGTTGACTTCCTAGTCCATTCTG
Source organism: Campanula takesimana (assembly GCA_026119855.1). Taxonomy (NCBI): domain Eukaryota; kingdom Viridiplantae; phylum Streptophyta; class Magnoliopsida; order Asterales; family Campanulaceae; genus Campanula; species Campanula takesimana. Next base: position 70,838 of record JAOWBW010001464.1, read on the forward strand.
TCAAAAAGCCTTCTCTGAGTCGCGCGCCTCCGACCATAGGATCCAGAAGCGCGCGCCTTCCACACCCAAGGTGGGAAGCGCGCGCCTCTGGGCGTCAGTTACAGATTTCTAACCAAGAATCTCTCCCTTGCTCATTTTACATGATTTTGCCCGGGAAAGATTTCTTGGTGACTGAATTTTGGCACCAAAAACATGTTTTTTTCAACTATAAAAACCCCTCCTCACCTCCATTTCAAGGGACTCTTTTTTAGCACTCTTAAACTCTCTTTTTGGAACAAGAAAACTCTATACAAAATACTTTCAAGGCATTTCCCAAGAAGTTCTCTAAGAAGTATTTGAAGGTCCTTCAAGCATAGGTAAAAGTTCATCTTCCTCCTTCTTCCATACTTCATCTCTTCTCTCTTTTACTTGAATCAAACGTGCAATCATCTCAAATCATTCACTTCATTGAAGCTAGTCAAGGAGTCATTTCCCTACATTCCAAAACCCCCTTTTTAACCCCTTTTATCATCATCGAAGAATAGGAAGAACATTTTGATTATGTAGATTTTGAACAAGCAAGACCGACATTAGTCGGGCGAGATGGGTGTTTAAGTACTTCCCATCTCGTAACCTAACCCCGAACCTCATAACAAGAATCTCTATTTTCGTATCAAACTTAGGCTAAATATTAGGTTTTTCTTATGTTCCTCTAAAACATAGGTGGCAACTCTACAATTAAAACACGAATAGACATCCTAGGAACAACAACACGTGCTCTAGCCAAGCCGTGCTCCTCCCGGGGTATCTACACGCAGTGAACCATCACTTTGCGTGATCCATTGGCACTATGTTGAGCTCTGCAACCTTATTTTGGATCCCTGTTCCACCTAAAAGAGTTTTTGATTACCTCACGGCCGAGCTTCCCTGTTTTTGGAGCTGTTGTGTGATGAGATTTTTGATTCTTTGTAATGAGCAACCTCTTTTTGAAGTCAAAATGTGATTCCTTGTGTGGTGCCAACTTCATACATGCATAAGATTTTTTTCAAGTATATGGTCGTGCCTGAAGATTCAAGCTGCCTACGTATCTCTTCGAGAATCAGACCTAACGTAGTTCAAGTTTGGCAACTCGAACTGATTTTGCTGAAATTGATGTCGGGAAATCACATTCCCTGGGCATTGATGTTAACGAAGAACCTTTTTGTGAGGATCAAGATGTGGCAGAGTGTGTGATGTGTACCTACAAGACATTTTCAAGAGCAAGCAAAATATATATCTTGACATTGATGTGCTCGAATGTGTCATTCATGTGCAACAAAAGTGTGATTCACATACATTGATTGAAATCTTTAAGATCGAAAGATTGAGAGAAAGATTGAGACAAGAATACACTCTCTTTTCATTTGGCAACCATTTTTCTTTTGAAGGATGAAAGTCACATTTCACTTATTTTGCATGATGATTTTTTTTATTGATTTTCTTTTTCTCCTTTTTTTTTTTAACACTTGTGCATTACTTGCATTTCAAACTTCGCTTATTATGAATTAAAGAGTGAAAGGAAGCATTATGAATGAATGGAGGGAGAATTGGGAATGAAATGAATTGTGCACTTTATTGTGAATTTTGCATTTTTGCGAAAGTGAGGAATATGGAAATGTGTATGGTAAAGCAGAGTCGAAAGCCTAGCGCGAGCACTCAAAAGGCCAGTTCCAAATGCCCATTTGATCAACACTACTCAACGGTATATCTCCGGATGCTATGGTTGGGTCAGCCCCAATTATTGGCTAAAGAAGCCCCACTTGTTCATTCTGATATCAACCCCCAACATTGTTGCTGCCGAAGCCCCTGTTTCTTCTGAAGGATCAACCTCAGATGTTGGCTATGGAAGCCCTAATCATGTTATATTACAAGCCCCTGAATTTGGCATATGAGGCTTTTGTTCCACTTGAAGAGTGAATCTCACGTTGATCCAAATTGTCGTATCGAGAAAACTTCATGTTTTGGCCTTTCAACCCCTGGGGACTTAACTGTCATTGAAAGTTAATCAGACACTCGAAGATGTTAGGCATAAATATATAGAAACAAGGCATAAATATATAGAAACAAGGCAAAGCATATAAACCATGGCATGCACAAAAATTAGAGTCTAGCCCACTTAAAAATTTCCCCAGCAGAGTCGCCAGTTTGAAAGCCCGCGCTCGAAGCCACACACCGAACATGATCGCCCGCGAGGAAAATTCGGGTTTGCCTCGCGCTGATGCGCTTTTGGAAATGCGCTCGGTTTCTCGCAAATGGTTTCCTCTCGAAGTTTTGATTATATTTTGCAAGAGTCGCCACCTCACTTTATTTTAGGAAAAATGAAGACAAAACCTTTTATTTGAGAAAGTGGGTTCGGGGGCTAAATTATGAGAAGAGATTGGGTTAGGCACTCTCCTCGCCCGTGATGGTCTCTAGCATGCATGCCTCTTAAGTTCATTTTATGCCTTGTTTTTATGCCTTAACAAAAAAGGTGATTTTATATACCATGGAGTCCTCCTATTCTAGGTATGTTTACTTAAACTCACAAATGAGAGTCGGTTTGGGTGGACTCTCACTTGGTTTTGAAAATAGTTTTTTAGCATTCATATCAAGTAAAGGAAAGCACAAAAGGGGTGGGAGATTATTATGCACAATGGTGAATAAATGGGAAACAAATCCCATGTCAAATGAATGTCCAAAAGTCCGTCCCAAAACAATTTAGGGACTGCTGTCCATCCCTCTTTTTTGTACCTGCTCTTATGCTTACTCAATCTGGAAGGTAAAGGTTATGAAAACTTCCTAACACATCAAGCATCAACCATGATTTTTCCTCTGATTTTAGAAGCATTTTATGATGTCCAAATGGAGCATACAATATGACATTCACAACAGCCAGATCTGACAAATATGCATATACTCATAAAAGATCCACTTTTTGCATCAGGAAAACGGGGGAATCATGGAAAACACTAAACATGAAAGTAGTTCCTAACATATTGAAGTGTAGATATGGAAATTTTCAAGGCCATAAAGAAAGTATAAATCACATGAAATACCTCTGACATTTTCATGTCAGAGATGAACATGCACAGATTTGCAGATCAAGAGTCTAAACAATAAATGGAAAGACAAGTTTATACTCATGGTAAAAATGTGATGTCTGCATTATCATCTTCCTCTGTTTGTCTAGAACAAAAACTATTTTGTGGTCTAAGACAAAAAAACAGGTTTGATATGTATAAATAGAGCAACAAGACAGAAAGGTACAGATTGGCAGTCCACTGGAAATCTATGAAAGGCATGAAAATACTCATGAAAACTCACTCAAAAGAGATGATATAAGAATGAAACTTCTTGTGAGCATCTATCTACATGTTAGCAACACGAAACCACACCTATTCATGCTTCTATCTCAGATTACATGATGGTTAACTTGGAGAGAAAATGGGGTATGGACAGATTTGGGGGTTTTAAGGGAAGTATCATGTTTATCTTTTGGAAAAGCTCCCCAAATCACTTTGTGTGAACACTAGAATGAAAACATGAAAAAATGTACATTATTTACAGTAGGAAACAACTCAAGAGTCAAAGATCATCATGGATATTTATTCAAGTAAGAGATGTAGCAAGAAACCATAGTCATTACATTTGTGTTTATCAAATGGGGGTCTAGCCTAACAAGTGGCTAGACCTCTTTACAAATCACATGAGGATGTACATTTTACATAGATGAATCTTTCAAGAACAAGAGATTACCTAGATGTTCTTCCTTTGCTTCCAAGGGAAGACTTTTTTGGTTGATTTTCTAGGAGTGATTGTGTTTGTGATTGAGAGAGTGTTTGAGTGAGTTTGTTTGCTTTCTTTGTATAAGTGTTTAGGATGAGATTATGGTGGTGATATGATGATGTTGTGGTGGTGTATGGACTGAGTTTTTGGAGTAGAGAGAGTGCTTGGATGGTGGAGAGAATATGGAGTGAAGTGTGTAGCTTGTATACGAATTGTGTGTGTTTGAGTGTGTGTTGGGGGTGTATATGGGAGGAGAGAGGAGGTTAATAACCGTCAACTACCCCTCCATTACTAGGGCTTCACATCATGTGCATTATCCCCGAATTTGGGGTTGCTTGGAGGCTAAAAAGTCTTGATTTGAAGTGCCAAAAATGATGAGAATTCTGCACTCTGTCTGCCCAAAATAAGGGTGCCATACGGGGCAGCCTAGGAGGCGTACTCCTCCCTTGGTGCCGTATGGATGGGGTATGGTGGCTGATGAATCCTTGGCTGCCACTTGTCTTTTTCCGATTGGGCCTTTGCCATTTGAAGTGACCATCCCCCTTTAGCCATTTGCTGGATGTGCGCTGGCTATAATCATTCCATGTTTGAATATTTTGCAACGTAGATGACCATTTTTCCCGTTCCGGCTTTCCGCTCCGCAACTGCTCCATCGTGCGCGCTCCGATGTCCCGGTTGTCCGCGGGCCCAACATGAAAGTTGCTTGAAATAATCTTATGGTCACATACGTCTATCTGAAACATGTATATAATCAAGGGATGACAATAATATATTTTTAATGCACAAAAAGGACGATAACGAGCAGTTCTAGGGGTGCGGGCCCCGTTTCGGGTCCCGCAGCTCAAAAATTGAAGTATATGTATGTTTACTCGTTTTTTCGCTCTGATTTTGAATTTGAAGTCTATTAATACATTCGATGTACCGATAAGGCTCACGGAACTCCCACATAGCCAAATCTGGGGCTCTAGGTCAATTTTAGGGTTTAGACCATTCAACAAGGGTTTGTTGGGGGGTGGGAGATCGGGGGTCTACAGTTATCGATGATGCCTTTCTTCCGTCAGCACATTTTGCTTCGAAATCCACGCTGCCAAGAGGTTCTATAGACACCCCGCCTTGGACCGCTCACTCCGATCGCATACTTAGTATTTTGATTTACTTGTTTTCCATTAATTTCTGTTACTTCAGTTAAGTGCCGACTTTCGTTTGTTTTGGGGCCAAACGGAATAACAATGTTAACTTTTCTGTCATTTTGTCTTTCTCCTAGTCGGGGTGCCTTTGCCCTTTTGACCCAGAAGCGCCCGACATATACCCCCTAGACGGGAGGCGCACGCCTTTCAGTGTCAATTACATATTTCTTCTCAAATTTCCCTAAATTTCTGATTTGTAACCGCTCCTCCATCAATACACCTGAGGGAAATCTGTTCTTGACCCTGTTTTATCACAAAAAAAAACACCCCTCCTTCACCTATAAAAAGGACCCTCAATATCCTTTAAATGGAATCACAGAATATGGCACCAAAACTCTACCCAAAAGATCACAAACACTCTCTTACTCTCTTAGACTCCCATCCCAAATACTAAGGTTGTGAAGTCTCATCCTTCTCAAGCTAGGTATCATCTTCATCTTATTTCATTTTTTGTTCATCTCATTCTCTCTTCATCTCCTCTTCTTTATTTGTAGTCTTTTTTAAAATATGCAATCCTCATAAACTTGGGACATGACCTAAAAGACTACTTCACATATTGAAGTTGGTCTAGGGTTATCTCCCTATATTACAATCCCCCAAAATCCCCCTATCTATTTAATATTGTTAGCATAGGAAGGACTAAATGGATTAAGAACACACTAACTAGCAAGATCGGCCATAAGGCCGGGCGGAGCGGGTGCCTAACACCTTCATATTCTGTAATCTAAAGCCAAAACTTCTCTCTGAATCTCTGGTTTCTCACTAATAGACATAGGTTTGCTTAACATTCCTTGAAAACATGGGTGATGACTCTAAACTCTATAGCCAATTAGATGTGTTGGGTATGCCCACTTATATCTTAGTTTCAATATAGTAAGATTGATTAGATTTGATTGATCCATCACCTAAGTTTTATTTCATGGACTTTAGACTCACATGTAAGAAGTATTTATACTTCATTTTTTAGGAAGTCCATTGTAATAGAATAGGCTTAGGAATAGGGCAAGAATGTCAAGATTGAAGAAAATCACATTGTTAAAATTGAGCCGCGCGCCCATGCGCCCCTCACATGCGCCATGCGCCTCCTTGGAGCGCGCATATGAGTATGCGCCTATCTTTGCTCATGCGCCCCAAAATGGCTCAACGCGCCTATGCGCCCCATTGGCTCAACGTGACCCATTGTGAATGATTTAACACTTGGTGATTTATTGAAGACATGAAGACGTGAAGAGATTCAATCTATGCCAATTATCCAACGGTGGATAAATAACACGTGTGCACCTAGATTTGAGGACACCTGTCCACAACGGTCATATTTGTGTTATGTGTCTAACGTCTATAAAAGGACATGTGCGCCACTCAATGAGCGACATGTCCTTTGACCATTTGAAGTTGCTAAGCATTTCAGAATTTCTCTCTCAAGCATTTATTGAAGATTTGAAGATTGCCTTTGAAATTCCCAGATTCCTCAAGAACATCTTCATACCTTCATCCTTAGCCCAGATCCTCAAGAAAAAACACTTTAGTTTTATTGTGCTCTAAATCTCATAGATCTAAAGAGCCTTAAAACTAAGAACACACACGCACCTCTTTAAGTTTGATCACTTAGGTCCTTCTTTAAGAGATACACCGGTTTTGTCTAGGATTTGTTCTTTCATAGAAAATTAGATCTTGAGTTAGTGTATAAGCTCAAACGTTGTAATTTGTAACACTCTCTCATATTATAAGATCTCCATTAGAAATCTAAGACTAACCATCTTGGTAGAGGACGTAGATCATTTCCCGATCAAACCTCTCCAAATAGCGTGTATTAATTTCTTGTCATTTACTTTCAAGTTATTATCTTATCTCACTATTTGCGTGTTTACTATTTGTAGATTGATTGGATTGAATTGTGTTGTGTTTGTTATATCATTTGCCTTAGTTCTTTATTTCACTCACTTTGAGCCAAAATAATTAGAGTGTGTGCACGGCCCCTTTATCAAGCTTTGCGCCTATTTACTTAACTCAATTCCGCTGTGCATTTCACTCACTCACTTAGGCGCATTTCATAACGCTTATTTGATAAAGTGCGCATCTGCAATTGAGTTTATCAAGGGTACGAAAAGAATTTTAAAACAGCTATTCACCCTCCCCCTCTAGCTATTTTCCATACCCTTGTTGCCCTTTGGGACCAACAAGTGGTATCAGAGCAAACACCTTTATAAAACATTTTTTGTTTTTCAAGCTTAACAGCTTGGGTGCCGATTCGATATGGCAAACTCAAAACCTTCGGCAATTGCTAACTACACACATGTTCCAGTCTTTGATGAAGATCATTTTGAAGTGTGGAAATTCAGCATCTTGACTCATTTTACCTCAATCGATGAAAGGCTTCATGACACCGTGGTTTATGGAACTTACATCCCAATGAAAGCGAATCCAAATCCGCGTACCAACGCTGCTCAACCAACCATCAAAGAAACCAAGGGAAGAATGGACTGAGGAAGAAACAAGAAGAGTTGCAAATGATGGCAAAGCAAGAAACACTCTCCTAAGCACTCTAAGCACGGCTATGAAACAACAAGTCATGCATTGTGCTACCGCCAATGAATTATGGGATGCTATTGAAGAGCATATAGAAGGAGACACGGTTTGCAAGGAGAATAAGAGATATGAAGTGCAAAAGAGATTCAACAATTTCTCTCAACTCCCCGGTGAAACATTGAGATAGACTTATGAACGCTATTGTGAAATTATAAATCTCTGTATTTCACTTGGAAAGAAGTTCTCTAATAAGGAATTAAACACTAATTTCCTTGCTTATTTTGGATCGACATACCTATATAAATCTAGCGCTCTTGAAGACGCTGGAACTTTAAATATATGGACTTTAGGAACCTTTATGCAAATCTTAAGGTTTATGAGCTCAAACTTCTGCGCATCAGTGAAACTGAAGGAAAATCAAAATCCATAGCAATGGTGGCGCATAGAGAGGAAGCGCATGCGCCGGTACAAGATGAGAAAAGTTCAGATCCTAAAATTTCAACTTCTGAGCTATTAGACATTGATGATGAAGACTTCGCTTTATTTGTGAAGAGATTCCAGAAGTTCAGAAAATTCTCAAAACCCAGCTCATTCAATAAAGCTCAAGGATTTACAAGCAGAGCTCCTTCAAAGTTCACGGGGAGCAGTGATTCTAAAAGAAAAGAAGACCTTGTTTGTTTAATTGCAGGAAACCAGGACACTTTGCTTCAAGCTACCCAATTCCCAAATTTTAGTATATGCAGAAGAAGAGAAGCCATAATCCTAAATTCACTCCCAAATTCACTCGTCACAAGGGAATGGTTGCTGAAGAAGAATCACCAAAAAATGAGCATAACACATGGATTGAAAGAGACTCAGACGAGAGCGATGAAGATTCTGATGATGGACTCGTTTGTTTGGTGGTAAAGGATGACGAAGATGATGCTTATGATTATGATGATGACTACTCAAAGGATGTTCCTGATATGAATGTCTTAAATAAATCAATCAAGAAATCGGCAGGTTTTCAAGAGGTGAAAAAGAAGAAAGGACCAACCATCAGCGAGCTCGTTGAACAAGGATTTCTCACTCCGGCTCAAAGCGATGGTGGATTGTTATTTTCTAGATGTGATCTGAGTGTAAGAAGAAAACTCAGAAAAAGTGAATATGTTAGACATCAAATTGCACCTATTCCTACAATCAATCATGATGAGGACATTGTAAAGCAAGAAAAGCTATTCAAAGAGGCTGAAAAGGTAATCAGTCGTTTTAGTGATATGAAGGAAGCTTTAGCACTATCATGTGATGAAATTTCCCAGCTTAAGACCGAGAAATCTCTATTAAAATCTGAACTCACCCTCCTTAAGGAGCAGATAAAGAGCATGACTCCTCTTACTATTAAAAACACTTATCTAACGGAACAGAACTCACTACTTAAAGTTCAAAACGATGAATTGGTTACTCAAATTACTGATCTTAAAAAGATTACAAATGAGTGGTCCAATTCTCGTGTCACTATGGACGGTATCTTTGAGTCCCAAAAACCAGTGGTGATAAAAGTGGCTTGGGATTCACATCATCAACTAGTGACAACTTTAAGTGTGATGTTTGTGCTAAAAGAGATAGTGAATTTATAACTCAGCAAACTCATGAAATTCCCAATGAAAAACATTCTAATTCAATGGGTAAAGGACAGGAAAAAGTCAAGAGAAAAACATTCCATTATGTCTACCCAACGAAACAATTTGGGAAAGCTAAAGAGAAGGAAGTAGCTACAGATAAAACATCCTCTAGCAAAATCATTCTTGAAACAAGGTGCGCTCCTTCTCCGAGTGCACATTATGCGCCTAAAGAAGAATGCTATCCCAATGAAAAGTAAAGAGTTTGTACAAACTCATATGATTGGTGGCTTTCATCATTGTTCTATTTGTGATTGTTCGGGACATAAGGCTGTGAAATGCCTTTTGAGATTCACTCCCAATGCCAAAGGACATAAAAATCCTAAGGTCAAGCAAGAGTGGGTCATCAAAAGTTGCTAACTCTAGGACACGAAAAGGAATAAAGGGGACCTGTTTTAAATGTTTATATTTCAGGTTCTTTGCTTCATGGTTGGATCTTCAAAAGCTAAAATGTATGAATGGATTCTTGATAGTGGGTGTTCACGACACATGACTGGAGATGAATCCTTACTAGAAGATGTCCATGAAGAAAGAGGTCCCTCAGTAACATTTGGTGATAACAACAAAGGTCAAATTGTAGCATATGTAAAGCTCAAGAAAGACAAAGTGTGCATTGAAAGAGTCTCTCTCGTTGAAGGGCTCAAGCACAATTTATTATCCATATCTCAATTCTGCGACAAAAGATTAGAATGCCATTTTACTTCAACTCAATGTCTTATCAAGAATGGCAAAACTGGAGCTACATTACTCACGGGATATCGTAAGACAAATATTTATATTATTGATTTCCATAGTATGAACTCTAGTACTAATCTTTGTCTTGTAGCTAAAAGTGTGAGAGAAAATAGTTGGCTATGGCACAAGCTCTTAAGTCAATTGAACTTCAAGTATCTATCTAAACTCAGTAGGAATAACCTCGTTAAAGGACTTCCCAAGGTTGCCGATCATCATCACAAGAAGTGCGCCGCATGTCAACTTGGCAAACAACCAAAGAAATCTTTCTCCAGCAAGTCAAATCCTTCAACTACAAGATGTTTGCAACTGCTGCACATTGATCTATTTGAACTAGTCACCACCGCAAGTATTAGAAGAAACAAGTATACTCGAGTTGTGGTGGATGATTATTCAAGATATACATGGGTAGAAATGATGATTACAAAAGATGATTGTTATGACATTTTGACCACTTTATTCAGACTGCTCCAAACCCAAAAACAAGATGACATCGTTAGTGTTCGATCCGACAATGGAACAGAATTTAAGAACAACGGTGTTGCTCGATACTGCGACGATCATGAGATAGATCACAACTTTTCAACCGCTGGAGTTCCTCACCAAAATGGTGTTGTCGAAAGAAAGAATAGGACGATTGATTGAAGCAGGAAAGACAATGATAGATGAAGCTAAATTGCCTAAGTACTTTTGGGAAGAAGCTATTAACACATCTTGTTTTACTCAGAATCGTTCCCTCATCAAAAAACTTCACAACAAGACTCAGTATGAACTTTGGCCTGGTAGAACTCCCAACATTGCATTCTTCAAGATCTTTGGTTGCAAATGTTATATCCTCTACAACGGAAATGAACATAGAGGTAAATTCGATACCAAAGCCGACGAAGGTATTTTTGTTGGGTATGCCAAACATTCTAAAGCTTTTCGCGTTTTTAATAGATCTACATTAGTGATAGTTGAATCTGTACATGTTACTTTTGATGAACATTCTCTCCTTGAGCCACATTTGGCTCCAAATGTTGCTGATGATTCTGTTGAGTTTAATGAGACAGGTGCTCCTATTCATGTTGCACCTACACAAGATCAGAATCTATCAACTCAAGGAAATCCATCTACATTAGTTGCTCCTAACTCAATTTATGGTGCGCCCAATGAATAATCAGTTGTGCCTCCCTTAAATGTCGCGCCTCTAGATTCCTCTCACGTGCCTATATCTACTGCTGCATCTGGTGTTAACCCCAGCTTCAATTCTGAACCATTTCAACCCCCTAATTTTGATGATTTTGAATCTGGTGAACATGTACCAATTGAATACCTTCAAGTTACTACAACCCAACCTAACTTACCTCTTGAAATTTATGAAGTTAGAGGTCACCCAATCAATAACATCATTGGTGATCTACATGTTGGTGTTCGTAATAGAAGAGCTACAAACATTGATGCTTACACTGCATTTATCTCTCAAATCAAACCAAAGAAGGCTGATGAAGCGCTCTAAGATCCTAATTGGGTTGTTGCAATGCAAGAAGAACTCAATCAATTTGAACGATTTAAGGTTTGGAATCTTGTTCCAAGACCAAATGATCAAGGAGTGATTGGTACGAAATGGGTGTTCAGAAACAAGATGGACGAGAATGGAACCATCACGAGAAACAAAGCAAGATTGGTTGCACAAGGCTATAGGCAAGAGGAAGGAATCGACTATGATGAAACTTTTACGCCCGTAGCAAGACTTGAAGCTATCAAACTCTTTCTAGCTTACGCCGCTCACAAGAACTTCAAGTTATATCAAATGGATGTGAAGAGCGCGTTTTTAAATGGTGAACTCCAAGAACAAGTCTTTGTAGCTCAACCACCTGGGTTTGAAGATTCACAATTTCCAAATCATGTGTACAAATTCCAGAAAGCTTTGTATCGGCTAAAGCAAGCACCAAGAGCATGGTATGATACACTATCCAAGTTTCTTATTGAGAAAGGCTTCACTCGCGGTAAAATCGATATAACCCTTTTCATTACCAAACATAATAGTTATAAATTACTTGTTCAAATTTATGTTGATGATATTATTTTTGGTTCTACTAATGAATTGTTGTGCTAGAGCTTTGAGAAACTAATGAAGAACAAGTTTGAAATGAGCATGATGGGAGAACTCACCTTCTTCCTTGGGCTTCAAATTAAGCAAATGAATGAAGGCATTTTTATCAATCAGGCCAAATATGCAACGGATCTAATAAAGAAGTTTTGAATTGAGAATGCTAAAGCATACGACACTCTAATGGCTACCGGCAACAAACTCGACAAGGATTTAAAAGGTAAACGTGTTGATCAAACTCTTTACCGAGGTATGATTGGCTCACTCCTTTATCTTACTGCTAGTAGGCCCGATATTATGTTTAGTGTTTGCGCTCGTTTTCAATCTAACCCGAGAGAGGCGCACTTAATTGCTGTGAAATGTATTATATGATATCTCTCCGGAACTGTTAACCTTGGACTTTAGTACACCAAAGATTCGAATTTTAAACTTGTAGGTTATTCAGATGCGGATTATGCAGCGTGCACAATTGATAGGAAAAGCACAAGTGGCACTTGTCATTTCCTCAGATATCGACTTGTGTCATGGGCGAGTAAGAAACAAGCTTCAGTATCTGTATCAACAACGGAAGCAGAATATATCGCTGTGGGAAGTTGTTGTTGTCAGATTCTATGGATGAAGTAGCAATTGGTGGACTATGATATAATCGAAGAAAATTGTCCCATCTACTGCGACAATACATCAACAATTGCGGTTTCTAAAAATCCTGTCATGCACTCCAAGACCCAACACATCGACATCAAATATCACTTTCTCAAAGATCACGTGGAAAAAGGCAATATTCATTTGGAACACGTGGGAACCGACTTTCAAATCGCCGACATTCTAACGAAAGCACTTGATGCGAAACGGTTCATCTTTTTGAGAGGTGAAATGGGTTTGCTTGAACTCATCTAGTCAATATAGTTTTGTTATTACTAATGATTTTATGTCTGTTTGAGTTAAATATCCTAGGTTCAAAAGTTAAATCTTTTTCTAAGTTTCAAAGAAACTTTGCTTTATGCGCCTGTTATGCGCCTCACTCACCATGCGCGCTCAAGTATAGTTGCGCCTCGTCAATCTATGCGTGACCTATGAGTTATGCGCCTCCCATGCGCCCATTTATGATTGCGGCTCAATCAATGCTAATATTTAATTTTTCAATGATTGAACGTATTCAATTTTCACAAGTACCAGGTAAGTTAATTCTGATCATTTATTATGGAGAATCTTTGTCTTTTGACATTCCATAATTGTTCAAGGTTACTTGTGCAATTAATTTTCCCTCGTTTTTTGTTTTTCAAAAATTTTATTTTCTGGGGATATATTTCTTGCACCCCAAACTTACACCAAAGCAGATGTTTTTGGGGTTTGTGCAAAAATTAGTCAAAATTGCTCATACACTTATAAAGGAAGTGGAGCAGTTTTTCTTTACCCAAAATGTCATATCGAAGTACTTTGGGTCATTAAGCATTAATGAGACGTCATCTTTAAATCACTCACCATTAATGCGCCGTACTATCATGTCACATCACCCATAATGAGCCAATTTTTTCCCCTCATTAAAACCAATCCTTTCAACTTCCCATCTTTCTAAAAATTTATCCCTATTATTTCCATATTTGGGCCTATTTTTTCAAAAAACCTAACCTATATATCTCCTCTCCTCTCTCCTTCCCCATCAAAAACTCTCTCTCTCTCTCTCTCTCTCTCTCTCTCTCTCTCTCCCAGTCTCGTTTTCTCTCTCTATATATCTTCTCCTTTTCTCTTCCATTTCTTCATTTATATATAACTTTATGGGTCCTAAGAAAGCATCAAAGACTCCTCAAGACGAAATGGTATGTTTTCTAACCCTTAAACCCTTTAAATTCTGCAATTTTTTTATTTATTTTTTCTGGGTTTTTCAAGTTCTTAGAAACCGAAATCTATTTTCTTTGATTAAACTTGTTTCGGTTATCCATTTTCAAAATCGTTTGTTGGGTTATGATCGTATTGTGTTTTAGAGTCTTTTAAACTAAACTTTTCAACGATCAATGCTTTATATTTTGCGAATCTGAAAAATCTCCATTTTTTGTTTTCAAAATTTTCGTCTCTTTAAATCCATTTTCTGGATTTGTTGTTGTTTTGTACTTGTTTTGGTTTACATTTTTGGGATCCTTGTCTTCTTGCGGTCATTTTGACATATTGTATGTTTGATTTGGTGAAGTTTCACGATTTTCGTGTTCTTGGTGTTCTTCGAGCACTCAATGATTGTTCTTCGTGTTCTTCGTTTTTCTTCCTTGACTTGGGTTTCAAAATTTTCAAAGCTTGTTTTTCAAAACTTTGCCTGTTTGATTCTTATTCCTTTCATGGTTAATGTTTTTTACTTGTTTGTGATATTTTTGTGTGTTTTTATGCTAAGTCTGAATTACATATAGTTATGCGCCTAAGTATTGTTTTATGCGCCTAGTTTGTTTATGCGCCTATTATCTTTGTGCGCCTTAAGTGTTTCATACGCCTAACATGTGTATGCGCCTCTGGCTATTACAAATGTTTTGCGCCTCAATCATTTATGCATCTCATAACTTTATGCGCCTCAAATTATACTTAGTCAAATTTGTATGTTTAATTTTTCCTTAGTATTTTACATAGATTCATTTTATGCGCCTTTTATATTTTTGCTCATTCAAAATTTCATACGCCTACATAAATCATGCGCCTTGAATCTTTCTGCGCCTATTCATGCACCTTTGTTCTACGGGCCTGATTCATCTACGCGCCTTAAATTTTCTATGCGCCTCAAATATACTTTGCTCATTTTATGTTTCTATGCGCCTCAACACCCCTAACTTAAATCATTGTTATTGTTTTCAGGATATTGCAAATTTTAGGCCTGGTGAAACCTTTGATATCACTGAGTTAGCTGCTGAACCAATGAGCATTGATATTATGGAGTACATCAGAACTGCTGGTCTTCTGAACTGCTGGTCTTCTGCCTCTATTCACTCTGGATCAACCCTTCTACTCACCACTTCTTGTTGATGAGTTCTTCTCTACTGCCAAATTCGTGGAGTTGCCAACTGACACTGAAGGGTTAGTGCGCTATAGGATACGCGTCGTTATTCAAAATGTTAAACTCACCATTTCTGCTGGCACCATCAATC
The DNA here is from genome assembly GCA_026119855.1 of Campanula takesimana. Classification (NCBI taxonomy): domain Eukaryota; kingdom Viridiplantae; phylum Streptophyta; class Magnoliopsida; order Asterales; family Campanulaceae; genus Campanula; species Campanula takesimana. Next base: position 85,938 of record JAOWBW010001464.1, read on the forward strand.
ACGCTGTAAACTTCAACACTTCTGGCCCTCAAAGCATCGCTGGTAAAGCCAACTGTTATTCAGCCGCCGCGCAGAACATTGTTGCACGCACCTATCTCAATATCCCCACTCTTTAGAATAACATCAAGAATGTTGAGATTAGGGATGGAGGAGATTTATTAGCACATATAGCGCATCTCGTTGATGCGTCTATTGTGTTCAAATCGGACAATGTGAATAGATTCACGGTGGAGCAGTGGGAATATACTGCAGCAATTAGGGAAAGGCCAAGCTCAATTGGCCTCAAGTTCTGTTCAAGACTCTGCTAAACCAGATTGATAAATACAACAAGAACAAGGCGGACGGGAAGACTAAATTCAAGACCCACTGTAGAATCCTCACTAAAATCTTCCTTACCTACCCAGCCCTTGCTCAATTCCTCGATGCAAACCCTGTTTATAAAACAGACGATGTACCAATTTTTGGTAAGGATAACTTGGTGTTAAAGAGGCGCAGAAAGCGCATTGCCAAGCGCGCACCACGAGTTAAGGGTGCTCAGTTAGTTGATGAAGAAACTGAGTCAGATGAGGAAGATGCTAAAGGCACAGAAGATAGTGCAGAGGCTGGTGTAGATGCTATAATTGAACCTAGCACAGAAACTGGCGCCCCATCTGGCGCAGTTCCTGGCGCTGGTACAGGCAAAGGGATTGCTCCTGCTGAGCGCAGAGCCAGACTTCCTAAGCGCCCTAGAATTGAGAAAGATTATCTTCAAGCTATTAAACGCGCACAAGAAGCTAGTTTGGCTGAAGCGCAGAAAAAGAGAGATGAAGACTATCAATTGAAGCAAGCCGCTGAAATATCTAAGGCAGAAAGGCGCAAAGGTGCAGGGTCTAGTGCTGACGAACGCGCGCCTGCCCCTACTGCGCCTCCGAAGAAATCTGCTCATGCGCCTGCACCACCTTCAAAACCAACTCCAACTCCTGTTCCACTCACCTCTCATTAACAACAACTTAAAGATAAACTCTCCCTTGATTTATTTGGTGACTTAAGTGAGGCACAAGTTGAGCGGGAGCCTGAACCATTCAAGAGGCGCAAATCTTCTACTGCGCCTGTGGCTCCTGCGCCTCTTTTATCTACAGAAGACCCCTCTTCAAGTGATGATTATATTCCATCGCCTAGACACACTTTTGCTCATTCACCAGTCAGGCGCTCCCCTACTCCTGCGCCTTATCCTGATCCCGCACCTACTCCTCCTACTGCTGATTTAAGTATGGTTCTTTATATTCTTCAACAAATTCAGCAGGGACAGACGCGCTTAGAAACTCAATTTGAACTTCATGCTTCAATGATTGCTACTCAGGCAGATGAGATTGCTGCCATTAAGGGGGAGATAACGTGCATTGGCGCTGATATCAGAGACAAACATTTCCTAACCCCTCAGCAATGGAGCGATGCAATAGCTCAAATGAATGACATGTTTAAAGACACTCTTGCTGAACTTCGTGAAAGAATTAGCGCAGGGATCAAGCTCACTGATGGTCAGGCTTTTATTGATGCTATTAAGCAAGTGGAAACCAGTGTTGCTGATGATATTAAGAAGTTGCTGAACTTAGTCACCGGTGAAAGTGATAAGTTAATAAATGTTATGGATAAACTCAAGGAGATCAAGGATGAGCTTGAAAATTCTTCTAGCGCGCGTATGGATCATGCGCCCTCTTCTGCACCCTCTTCTAGCGTTGGGATTAGTGCACCTTTTAACTCTTGCTCCTTGCTTTCAAAGTTAGACGTTTTGAAGGAGTTGATTGTTACTCATTTCAACACCGCGCATTCTAGTGCTGATAGTGTAGATACCCCGGGGGAACCACGGCTTGGCTAGAGCACGTGAATTACCTAGGATGTCTAATTGTGTTTTAGAGTCGTCACCCACGTTTTTGAGGAACGTAAGAAAACCTAATGTTTATGAGCCTAAGTTTGATTTACGAAAACAGAGATTCTTTGGGATGAGGGGTTCGGGGGTTAGGTTATGAAATGGGAAGTACTTAAACACCCATTTCGTCTGAGCAAAGTCGGTCTTGTTTGTTCATAATTCACTTTAAAGATAAATGTGTTCTTCCTATTAAAATGATGATAAAAAGGGGTTTTAAAGTTTAAAATGTAGGGAGATGATTCCTAGGCCAATTCAATGTAATGAAAGGACCATTGGTGTCATGTCCCAAATGGTTTTGGGGTGATTGCACATTTGATTGAAGAAGAAGAAGAAGAAGAAGAAGAGAAGAAGAAGAAGAAGAAGAAGAAGAAGAAGAAGAAGAAGAAGAAGAAGAAGAAGAAGAAGAAGAAGAAAAAGAAGAAGAAGAAGAAGAAGAAGAAGAAGAAGAAGAAGAAGAAGAAAAATGCTTAAGACATTAACCTATAGTATCCTTCAAAGAGAACCTCTTGAAAAGCCTTGAAGAAGAGGTTGAATACTTAGTTGAAGAAGTCCCAAGAAAAAGTCTAGAAAAGAAGTGAGTAAAAGGTCTAAAAGTAGTGATGTCCAAGGTCCTCTCTAATGATGGATTGGAGGGCTTTTTATAGTTGAAAGAGAACTGTTTTTGGAGCCAAACGGAGTCTCCAAGAAATCTTTCCCAGGCAAAATCATGTATAATGAGCAAGGGAGAGATTCTTGGGCAGAATCTGTAACTGACACACCCCAGAAGCGCGCGCATCCCACCTAGGCGGCGGAAGGCGCGCGCGTCTGGCCTCAAGGGGCGGAGGCGCGCGACTCTGAAAAGCAATTTTTGATAGAATAGACTACAAAGTTAGAACTGTTATTCAGTTTAGTCCCGGGACTTAACGGAGTCCGTCTAGAACTTAACCAAAGTAACAGAAACTAACAGAAAACACTTAAAAGAGGGAGAAACACAAAATCAAGTGTCCAATGGGGGGGAGCGGTCCAAGGCGGGGTGTCTACAGAGCCCCTCGCCGGCGTGGATTGCAAAGCAAACGCGCCGATGAAAGACAGACACCCGTCTAGAACATCACCAAGAAAAGGAAAAGAATCGATAAAAGCAGGAATTTGAAATTGCGGGGGATAGAGGTGCGCTCCCTGTGTGAGCAGCTTTGAGAGATAAGGGTGCGCTCCCTGTGTGAGCAACTTTGCTAATAGTGGGATCCGTTTGCTGAAAGCGGGATCTGTTTGCTGGAAGCGGGACCTGTTTGCTGATAGCAAGATCCGTTTGCTGGAAGCGGAACCTGTTTGCTGATAGCGAAATCCGTTTGCTGGAAGCGGAACCTGTTTGCTGATAGCGAGATCCGTTTGCTGAAGTGCGGGGCCTGGAGTACCGTTTGTTGAAGTGCGGGACCCAGAGGACCGTTTGCTGAAGTGCGGGACCCGGAGGACCGTTTGCTTTGAATGGATGTAGAGGAAGCGATGATTCTGTGGCTCACCCTGGACCAAGTTGTTGTCGTGAGTCGTACTTTGATGTTGACTGTTTGACTTTGACTTTTGATGGGGTGCGGGCACAGTTGACTGCGGAGTGCTTTGTGCTGGGGATGAATTGTAAAAACTGATTTTTTGAGAAAATAAAAGACACCCTACTTTGAGTGGGAGTTTCTATCTTATTTCAGTTTTTAGACATGCCTTAAGGGCGGACCAAATTAATGCGTGTCCAGCTGAGTGTTTGCTATCGTCGTTTGAGCTCCTCTTGTTGCTGGGATTGATCTTTTCTGCAGGTTGAAGGCGCTGGAACGCCTGGGTTCTGTTCTGAACTGACAAAGGCTATGTTCTATTTCTGTCTGCTGTCAAACGCGCGCGTGCCTGGCTTTGGTTACCGGAGGCGCGCGCATCTGGAATCGCTTGTCGGAGGCGCGCGCTTCTGGCTTGCTGAATTCCAGCCCCTTTCTTTTCTGAGCAGGGCACTCCAACAGCTATAAATTTAAACCATTTTCGATCAGAATGGTCACACAGCAATATTCTGCATCTTTTTCCTTACTCTATACCTCAAAATTCTTGTAGCGATGGCCCCGATGACCTTTACTTTTGAAGTCAAAGTTTCCGTCCCCGAAGGCAATAAGTCTGTCCCCAATGCTCCAATTGTGAAGGCGAGTCCTAGCGTCTTTGATCGTTTGGGAAGGCCAAATGAGGGTGTTGTTGCCGTGGATTCCGTGAAGCCGGTGGTCCATGTGAGGGATTATAGGCCTCGTTACTTGCCTAAGAAGAAGAAAGGCAAGGGAAATTCTTCTCACGTGTGGACGTGCCCCATGGTTGTTCCAGTCAAAGCTCCTTCTAGCAAGGGCAAGGAGAAAGTTGTCGATGAAGCTCCGTCTCGCCCGAGTGTCTTTTCTCATCTTGGTGGTCTCGAGAATGCTCCGCCCCCATCCAAGAAGACTAAAGGCCGTCCCCAAAAGCGATGGGTCCCCAAACCGAAGAAAGATTAGATATTTCTTTTGTACCACCGAGATTGAAATTAAAATAGACCACTTGTTAGGATTTTAATGTTTTATGTCTTTTATTAGCTCAACATTTCCGTTGTAATGATCAAAATAATTTAGTGAATGCATAAAAATTGCATCTCATTAATTTGAAATGATTTGGGTATTTGCTTATATTTTAGACCGCACCCGAAGGTTGCCTACGTTCCTCCAGTGTAGAGGCTAAGGTCTCCGTAGTTCAAACAAACGAAGACTATTTTTTTTTTGTGCACCCTGTTTTTTGCCTAGACCGCCCTTTCGGGTTTTCAATCTAGCGGTCTTCTTTTTTGCACGTGCTCTAAGTTTTGCCTAGGCCGCCCTTGCGGGTTTTCAACCTAGCGAGTTTTTTTTTTTTTTTTAATGGTCTTCGTTTATTAGACGTAAAATCTCTTCAACTTGTCGAGGTTGACTTCATTTGGCAACTGATCTCCGTCTAAATCCACGAGTTGGACTGCACCGCCGCTTAGTATCTTCTTGACTACGTACGGACCGATCCATCGGGGTCCCCATTTTCTAAGGGGGTTCATGGCATTGGGAGGGTGTTGTCTTAGGACCAAATCTTCCACACTGATGTTTTGGGGCTTCACCTTTTTGTTGAAAGCCCTAGCCATTCTTTGTTGATAGGCCCTCGTACGTTCGATTGCCCTTAGCCTTTTCTCGTCGAGTAGGGCTAGCTGTTCATATCGACTTTGCATCCAATCGACTTCATTGACTTGGTTCTCGAGGAGGACCCGTAGGGATGGAACTTCGAGCTCTATTGGGAGTACAGCTTCGGAACCATATACCAGGGCATAAGGAGTTTCTCTAGTCGCTGTCCGTATTGACGTTCGGTAACCCCATAATGCTAGAGGTAGCTTTTCGGGCCAATCCCTTCCGGTAGAGGCCATTTTCTTCACAATGGTCTCGATTGTCTTATTAGCTGCCTCGACCGCGCCGTTTGCTTGAGGGTAGTATGAAGATGACTTGTGCTTAGTAATCTTGTATTCTACCAGGAGCGCGTCCATCTCTTTCTCAAAGTGAGAGCCGTTGTCTGAGATGATTTCATGAGGAACGCCGTACCGGCACATGATGTGGGTTCTTACGAATTCGGCCACTTTCTTGGCGTTGAGAACTCGGTAATCCTGTGCTTTGACCCATTTTGTAAAATAGTCCACGGCTACTAGGACGAAAGATTGTCTGTTGCTGCCAGTAGGGTGGACTTTACCGATGATGTCTATGCCCCAACAAGAGAAAGGCCAAGACGTGGTCATATTGTAAAGCTGTGAGGGTGGAGCGTGCTGTAAATTGGCATGGAATTGGCATTTGGCGCACCTCTTGACTTTCTCAATGCAGTCCCTTTCCATGGTACTCCAATAATAACCCATGCGGAGTATCTTCTTGGTCAACATAAACCCGTTTATGTGGGGCCCACATTCTCCTTCGTGGATCTCATGCATTATTTCTTGAGCTTCGGTCTCATTTGCGCATAGGAGATTGATCCCTTCGTGGTGCCTTTTGTAGACTCGGTCCCCAATCAGTACATATCGGGAGGCTAGTCTTTGCAATGCCATTTGGGACTTCTTATTGCTATTCTCGGGATAAGTACCATCCTTGAGGAAATTCATGATAGCCGCATACCACGGGGAGTTTGCTTGGACCTCGTTGATCTCGATACTCATGCAGTATGACGGACTGTTCCTTCGGGAACTTTTGAAGGGCTTCACCATTTTACCCTCAGGTATCTCGACCAGTGAAGCGATGGTGGCTAGTGCATCAGCAAAACGGTTTTTGTCCCTTGGCAGGTAATTGAAGGTGATTTCTTGAAACTGTTCAACCAACTCCTCGAGATGTTGACCATACCGTTGTAGAGTCGAGTCTTGAATCTTCCACTTTCCAGATGTCTGGTTGATGATGAGCGAGGAATCACCAAATACTTCTAAACTCGTGAAATTTCTCTCGAGGGCTGCTTCGAGCCCCGTTATGCATGCTTCGTACTCAGCGGTGTTGTTGGTGGCTTCAAATTCGAGGCGGATAGCGATTGGAGTATACATGTCCTTAACATCCCTATGCCATATCCATGCTTATTGGCTGCTCTATCGAAAAAAATTTGCCACTTATTTTCTTCTGTAGCACAAATTAAATGCTCGTTGGGGAACTGTACATCTTCCCCATTCACTTCATCACACGGAAATTTATCAAGCTGATCACTGAACACTTTCCCCCTGATGGATTTGAGTGTGACGTAAGTGATATCGTAGCCGGCGAGCATGAAATACCATTTGGCTATTCTTGTTGACATGAAAGGCTTCTCGAAGATGTAGCGGAGCGGGTCCACTTTTGCTACCAACTTGATTGGGAAGGCCTCCATGTAATGCTTGAGTTTTTGAGTAAACCAAACCAATGCAACACAAGACTTCTCTAAGACAGAGTAGTTCTTTTCAGCTCCTTGAAACCGGTGGCTGACAAAGTAGATAGCATTCTCTTTTGTGGAGTCTCGCTGTTCTTGTGCTAACATAGCCCCTAGGGCTTCATCATTGACAGTGAGATAGAGCAAGAGAGGCTTCTCTGTGTGCGGTGGAACCAAAACTGGAGGGCATGTCAAGTAATGCTTCACTTGGTCGAAGGCTTCTTGGCAAGCATCGGTCCATTCTAGAGCCACATTCTTTTTGAGTAGCTTGAAGATCGGCTCGCACATGGAAGTGAGTGGTGCACAAACCGACTGATGTATTGAAGTCTGCCCATGAAACCTTTGATTTCTTTTTGCGTCTTTGGAGGAGGCATGTCAATGATTGCCTTGATCTTTGAGGGATCAGCTTCAATTCCCCTCTCAGTGACCATGTAACCGAGAACCTTTCCTCTGACGACCCCAAAAGTGCACTTTACGGGATTGAGTCTCATGTTGTGTTGTCGAAGTCTTTTAAAGAACTTGCGAAGATCGATCAAATGTTGACCGTTGGTTTCCTTCGAATGGATGATCATGTCGTCCACATAGACCTCGATCTCTTTATGAATCATGTCATGGAATAGATCTGTAACATCCCTTTGGTACGTAACCCCAGCGTTCCTTAGTCCGAACGGCATGACTGTGTAGCAGAAAGTGCCCCACGGTGTCGTGAAAGCTGTCTTGTGTTGGTCCTCTTCAGACATGAGAATCTGATTGTAACCGGCAAAACCGTCCACAAATGAGCGGACTTCATAGTTGGGCAGTTGAATCGACGAGCATGTCGATGTTTGGTAGTGGAAAATCATCTTTCGGGGAAGCTTTGTTCAAATACCGGAAGTCCACACAAACTCGAACCTTGCCGTTTGCCTTTCTGACTGTCACAATGTTGGCTAGTCAAGTCGGATACTCAATGACTTTGATGAAACTCACACTGAGGAGCTTTTCAATCTCTTCTTTGACTTGTAGAGACCATTCTGGCTTGATCTTTCTGAGCTTCTGCTTTACTGGCTTGGCGTCCTCTCTGATCGGAATTCCGTGCTCTGCGACCTTTCTGTCCAAACCCGGCATGTCTCTGTACGACCATGCGAATGCATCCACAAACTTTTTGAGCAGTGCAGTCAATCTGTCTTTGTCTTCCCCCTTGAAGAAGCTACCAATCTTCGTTTCTTTCGGCTCTTCGTCAGTACCCAGATTAACAACATGCAATTCCTCATCAGCCCCTGGACTATTTTCACCACGACAACGAACCTGTTGAGCTAGTTCATTTAGGTATGTTATGTTTTCGTGGTCTATTTCATCATAATTTGAATCGTTATTAACTTGTTCATTAAGTTCGTTATTAGTTAATTAATCATTTATGATGTTTGCAATCTCGGGGTACTCATAAATATCAAATTTTTCATTAGCAAAGAAAGGAAACACACGCTCGGCTATTGCCTCCATATCCTCTTGAGTGAGGGCATTAGAAACACTCTCGGACTCGAAAGTAAGTATGAGCCGCTCTTCCTTTGTTGCTGTACGTGGTATGCAACCCATTTCTCGGACCAAAAAATCCTTGGATACCATGGGCCCCTTCGTTGAACACCGGTTGTTGATTGGCTCGGAGCTTGGCAGGATCTCACCGATGGTTTCCTTTCTGACGACGGTGTCGTAGATGGCGTTGACTTGACAATCGTCCATGATGGCAAAATCTTCGAACATGGAGGCCAGATCGGATAGTTCTTCCCCAACGGTAATCTCTACCTCGAACTCTATAGTCACTTTCTTGCCCCACCACTCTCGGGGTGACATTGGAGTAGGCTCCCTTTCTTGTGTCGGTATTTCACAATCAGTGAATATATCGAGACCGGGCTTCCTGATGCCCTTGTTGTTAACCCATGGTTCGGGAAAGATCATGTACGGAACATCCCTTAGCGAACAAAATAACCGTTTAGTGTGTTGCGGTAAGGCCTCAAGTTAGGGATTTCATATTGTCGACCTTGTTTGCGAGCTTGGGTCTTTTGATTCTTGACTGCTTGCTCGTATTTCAAGTCATCTTCGGTAGGCTCGTACCCTAGACCAAACTTGTTCTTGACAAAAGGAACTTCTACGGGGTGCAATATCCCTTGTTGATGCTTCCCTAGGCCTAGACCGGGAAAGTGATTCATGTTCCTCATCATGCGGAGGATTTTAGGATTGCCGAGGATCCATTGCCCGTTTCCCCCTTCTTTGTCGATGGTGTTGACGCCGGAGAGAGTGGCATCTTCTATCCCGTGTTAAACTTGGTGAACGAGTTGTCCCCCATTTCTGTGGATGGTGACATTCTCGGCCATGACGGTGACTATCTCGCCCCATTTCTGATCTTGACACATTGATGGAGAGTGGAAGGGACAGCATTAGAACTGTGGATCCATGGTCGGCCCAAAAGTAAGTTGAATGAAGCAGGGACATCAAGTACTTGGAATGGGACGGACATGATCATGCTTCCAAATTCGATATCAACTTCTAACATTCCCATGACTGTACGGGCAGTGCTGTCGTACCCTCTAATGACTTGGGTGGAGGGTTGTAAATCGGAGCTTTTGAGCCCCAGTATGCCCATGATTCGGCTAGGCATTAAGTTGAGTGCAGAACTACCGTCTACTAGAACTCTTGAGATGGGTCTCCCCCTTGCCCTTACTTTGAGGTAGATGGCTTCATTGTGTTCAGACCCAAATGGCGGGAGGTCCATATCGGCAAAAGCGATAACATTCCCGAAGTGAATGTGACCTATCATTGCTGTGAGGTCCTCGGGAGTCGTGTCAGGAGAGACTGATGTGTCATCCAAGTTCTTGATGATGAGGTCTCGATGTTTCTTTGATGATGCAATAAGGTCCCAGATGGATATGTTGGCTTGCGTCTTCTTGAGTTGTGTTAACAAAGGATCTTCGGGTACGTCGCGTGTTTGCGATCTTTGAGAAGAGGTGTTGGTTGCTGCGGTATTGGGAGGGATTGTGCTCGTTGTTACTCGGCCACTGCGAGTAAGCACGTTCACGGTCCCGTGTAGCTTCTTCTTCCTATTCTCTAAGACTTCCCTCATAATCTCATCATAAGTCACAACATAACAAGAATTATTAAGTTTATTCATATCATCGGAGCCCTCATTCACAATTGAATGAGTGGTTCCTTCAAACTCTCCTACCTCTATTACATTGACACCACCCTCATTAGGGATTATGAATTCCTTCTTGTCTATGAGGTCTTGGATGGTGTTGCGGATGGAGAAGCAATCCTCGGTGAGGTGGCCGGTGCATTGATGGTAGTCACACCATTTGTGGTGGGCATGATTGGGACGGAGCGGTTGTGGTTGCTTGTACCCTTGAAGAGGAGTGATTTGTCCCTTGGCCTTTAAAGCTTCGTAGGCCTCGGTGATGGTCATGCCATTGAGAGGAGTGTAGACGCGGTCGTTTTGGAATCGCTTGCCTTGTGGTGGAGGGACCTTCTTGTAATTCCCCTTGTCGGTAGTAACGGCATTGACAGAAGCCTCTTTGTTTGAATTAGAGGCGGCCTTGTAACGATAGGTAGGAGTGGCCTTCTTAATCTCCTTGAGCAAGTCATCCATGCGTACCCCCGCCTCATACATTTGGGAGAAGTCGGAGTAGCAAGCCCCACTTAGGTGGGTGTGGAGATCAATCTTGAGACACTTGAGAAAGATGTCCATTTGCTCTTTTGTGTTTGGCCTCTCAACAATTTCAGAGAGCTTGTCATTCCATCTCCTTGTGAATTCAATAAAGGACTCGTTGTCTCTTTGGGTGGTGTTCTCGAGCTCTTTCCTTGTGGGCCGGTGAGTGGTGTTACCTTGATATTGATTTTTGAAGGCAAGCATAGCGGCATCCCAATCAAGACGGACAGTGAGCGGGAGAGTTGCATACCAATCCTTTGCCGCCCCCTCGAGGGTGAGAGGAAAGCATTGAGCCATAACTTTTGGGGAGACCTTCTTCGGAACCATAGCCCAAATGTAAGTCTCGATGTGAGCCATCGGGCATGAGTTGCCCTTAAACTTGCTAATGTCGGGCATCTTGAATTTGTCGAGGAGAGCGGCCATCGTGCTCATGAGGATGGATGACTGATAAAGGCTTGTGTTCGAGCCTTTTCCCATGTTGAGGCCGTCGAATTTCTGATCAATGTAGGCCATGATGGAATCGACCATTTTTGGGTCGTTGTTGTTGGTGCTTGGTCCTCCCACTTTTTTGGTACGGGCACTGACATATGGGCTTTCAAACAAACCCTCGGTCCACTCGGATTCTTCATTGTCATTAACCCCCTTGTTCTTGGAGAGCTTGAGGAGCTTGGCTTTCAATTTGTCAACCTCGGCCTCGTGGGCCTCCCTTTGACTGTCAACATGAGCTTTCCACAAGGCTTCTTTGGTTTGAGCCTATTGGTTAAGGGTAGAGACTTGTTGTTGGAGCACTTGAACCATGGCAGAAAGCTGTTCGAGAGTCATGGCGTTATTGGTGCTGGAGTCGCCGGCCATTGATGATGTAGAAGCTGTTGGAGTGGTCGGTTCACGGACAAGCCTGTTGGATGAATCCCTGTAGATACGGAGAGTACCAATCGGACCTATAATTGGAGAAGTAGCCCTTGTCAGTCTTGGTTCACACTTTCGGTCCATGAAGAGGTTGAGAACACACAGTTGGGCACACGACTCGAACCACATAAGAAAAAGACTCTTTTTTTTTTATTTTATAAGTCGGAGGGAATGGGTCCCTTTTGGGGTTTCTAAAAAGATAATGGAATCGTCACACTAGTATATAGACCATCTCGCGGTCCCATATACTCATCGTATTCCATCGCTCTTGTGAATCCTACATGTGTCGGGATTAACCTAAATTAATGTAGTAAAGCATACATCCGGGGACAGATTTTTTATTTTTGTCCAAAATAACCACTTTTGGGGACGGATTTTTATTGCGTCCGTTTCAACAAGTTGGCATGTATGATTTGAAAACATTAGTTTAGGAAAATCTCGGTAGATGGAAACCGACTTGGTCACGGAGTGTTAGACCCTAACTAGAATCGTGTGGTTTGTGCTCGGCTAAAGAGAGGCTTAAAGGTCACCCCTGGCATGTAGTCATGAACTACGCCACGGGCTGAGGTTTACCGCTTCTAAAGAGCCAAGGTCGAGTGGAGCTTGAAACTTTCTAGGACGGGCCTCGACGGGTTTGGGGTTGGACTTGTGCGACTCGATAGTGAGCAGTTCATAGGAGTAATGTGCATGTAGTGTGAGGTCTATCACGAGACAAAGTTTTTTTTTTTAAAAAAAAAAAAGAAAAAAGAAAAGATAAAAAAAAAAACACATAAGCACGTAAATTACAACTCCCGAATCACCTGTGTGACCGGTAAAATAAACATAAAAATTAAACAGTCCAAGGGTTCAATTCTGTTCTGATGCAGGCAACTGTGCCCACACCCCACTGCTCTGTTCATAATTGAAGCAAACTTACAAGTGATTGCTGAAAACTTTTCTCAACAGCAAGCTATTACTCAACGCTCCATTTATGAGTATCAAGACATCAATGTTGGGCATCTGCGCTACATCAAAGATGGTGTTCAAGAGACATTCACGAATGTTAACCGTACTCTTCAAATTTCCAAACAAATTCAACGCTCGGTGTCAGAGATCGAAGAAGGATTGAAGGAAGACGACGCGCGTCCTCCCAACCCTTAGTTATTTTCTTTTGTTTGTAAGTTGTTAGAAACTTTTGTGATGTTTGAAATTTTTGGTAGTGATTCTAGTGCTTAAATGTTTTAGCACATCTTTTGTTTTTGTTCTATTAAAAACTTGTAATCAACTCTTATATTTCGAGTTTTAATGAGAACAAAGCATCACTATTTCTCTCAAACCTTGTTCATTCAAACTTTTTGTTTGTAGAACAATGAATATGTTGTTTAAAATCATATGCATCATATTTGAACTGTTTCATATTTTCATGCATTGAGTTTAAACTTTGTTTAAACATATTTCAAACCAAAACTCATACATTTTGAATGTGTTAAACTGTTGTTTCTATCTTTCCATTTGTAATGTTTTATCTTTATTGGAATAGATTAGAAATCTATATCTTGGACTAGTGTGTGCATTAACTTGAGACATGATTTACCAATTTCATTTATCTGGACATGTTATTATCAAGTATAATGTTTGTCCCTGATATAGTAGGTAATGGCATTAATCAAATAGGGGGAGATTGTTGGGTATGCCCACTTATATCTCAGTTTCAATGTAATAGGATTGATTAGATTTGATTGATCCATCACCTAAGTTTTATTTCATGGACTTTAAACCCACATGTAAGAAGTATTTATACTTCATTTTTTTAGGAAGTCCATTGTAATAGAATAGGCTTAGGAATAGGGCAAGAATGTCAAGATTGAAGAAAATCACATTGTTAAAATTGAGCCACGCGCCCATGCGCCCCTCACATACGCCATGCGCCTCCTTGGCGCGCGCATATGAGTATGCGCCTAGATTTGCTCATGCGCCCCAAAATGGCTCAACGTGCCTATGCGCCCCATTGGATTAACGCGCCCCATTTTGAATGATTTAACACTTGGTGATTTATTGAAGACATGAATACTTGAAGAGATTCAATCTATGCCAATGATCCAACGGTGGATAAATAACACGTGTGCACCTAGATTTGAGGACACCTGTCCACAACGGTCATATTTGTGTTATGTGTCGAACGGCTATAAAAGGACACGTGCTCCACTCAATGAGTGACAACACATCTATCCTTTGATCTTATCCACAAGGGATTTCCAATGGATAGTTTTTGGGGCTCTACTATAAATACCACATAACTTCAACCATTTGAAGTTGCTAAGCATTTCAGAATTTCTCTCTCAAGCATTTATTGAAGATTTGAAGATTGCCTTTGAAATTCCCAAATTCCTCAAGAACATGTTCATACCTTCATCCTTAGCCCAGATCCTCAAGCAAAAACACTTTAGTTTTATTGTGCTCTAAATCTCATAGATCTAAAGATCCTTAAAACTAAGAACACACACGCACCTCTATAAGTTTGATCACTTAGATCCTTCTTTAAGAGATACACCGGTTTTGGCTAGGATTTGTTCTTTCATAGAATATTAGATCTTGAGTTAGTGTATAAGCTTAAACGTTGTAATTTGTAACACTCTCTCATATTATAAGATCTCCATTAGAAATCTAAGACTAACCATCTTGGTAGAGGACGTAGACCATTTCCCGATCGAACCTCTCCAAATAGCGCGTATTAATTTCTTGTCATTTACTTTCAAGTTATTATCTTATCTCACTATTTGCGTGTTTACTATTTGTAGATTGATTGGATTGAATTGTGTTATGTTTGTTATATCATTTGCCTTAGTTCCTTATTTCACTCACTTTGAGACAAAATACTTAGAGTGTGTGTGCGCCCCCTTTATCAAGCTTTGCGCCTATTTACTTAACTAAATTCCGTTGTGCAATTCACTCACTCACTTAGGCGCATTTCATAATGCTTATATGATAAAGTGCGCATCTGCAATTGAGTTTATCAAGGGTACGAAAAGAATTTTAAAACAGCTATTCACCCCCCCTCTAGCTATTTTCCATACCCTTGTTGCCCTTTGCGACCAACAAGATGTCTTAGGAAAAACCCATCACTTAGGCTAGTAGGCGCTTTCATGAGGTATCTACAACATACTCCCTCCGTCCCGGCACAAGCGACACCAAATTTTGGGACACGGAGATTAAGAAAATCTAGTATATGTGTGGTAGACAATGAAGAGAGAGAATAAGCGGGGTAAGTAGTAATGTTAATTGAATAAAATGAGTGGTGGAAAATGAAGAGAAAGAATGAGTGGGGTTAAATGGTGGGGTTGGTTGAATATAAATATATTAAAATATTTCTATTTTGGGCAGTGTCACTTGTGCTGGGACGACCAAAAAGGAAATAAATGTCACTTGTGCTGAGACGGAGGGAGTATATCATGAGTGATATTGTAACACCAGATATGATTAATATTACTCCATCCATGCCAATTTAAGCTTCTTACTTTTCTCTTCGGTCCGTCCACTATAAGCTTCGTAATTTATTTTATTCCATAAATAGCGAATAGTGAATTGGACTACTTTATTATCTTAACTTAATAAAATTACCACAAGAAAAAAAAAACAAAACTACTTACCTAACCTACTTTTCACCCACTTGAATTACGAATATAGTGTTTTGGACAATTATACCCTCAACTCACAATAATTGTTTACCCATTTTACATTGTTCTCTTAATAAGAGTGTCAAGTCAAACTAAATAGCTTAAATTGGGACGAATGTAGTAGTAAATATCGTAGCTTCATAGTGTCCCGAGACGTAGTCCACACATGTGAAGAACTAGGTGAACAAATATAGCGTATTCTTTTTTAGTTTAATGTTTTCAAATGAGATTGTTGTAATCCCAAAACCAGGGAATCCCAAACGTCAAACGTAATTCAAAATCCAATGTTCAATGTAACGGCTAGTATCATCTAACCACAATTCAAAATAATGCGGAAGCATAACTGTCTTTCAACTTTACGGCTAGTACAACCCACTAGCTCTACAATAAATCAAAATAACCATCTTAATACTTCAATGAATCAAAGGCCGCTTTTCCTTGTGATCTGTCCATTCCCTCAACTCTTTGACTGAGGAAAAATATAAAAAAAAAAATGGGTGAGCGAACAATGCTTAGTAAGTTCATACGAGAACTCTCTGGGTACTAAGAAGAGATGACCGAAAGAACGGAGCTAAACAAATACTTCAATGGAAGGCTAATCATCAATAACTTAACTGTACACTTTTAACATACGGTTACAATACTTAAGGAAGTTGTGGCACTATCACAAGTTCGTCAATTCCATAGTAACAAACACCTTTTCAGGGTGTGTACACCTTTTCAGGGTGTTAAGAGAATAAGAGACCTTACACCTTTTCAAGGTGCTCCCTTATTAAGTTAGATCATGATCATTAAACTACTTCATCAAGCAGCATATAAGTGTCTAAGTTCTTTTCAATCAAACTAGACAATTTCATTTAGTCCTTTTCAATCAGACTAATTCTTGCTAAGTCATTTTCAATTAGACAAAGCTAACTGCACCTGTTTCAATTAGATACAACAATATTCATTCAAGTGTTCCAAAGTACATGAACACATAATACAAATTCAATTCACTTTAGATACCCATTGAATAAAACATATCAAGGGTAAGATTATTCTAAAAGACGTTCATGTCATAGGAGTTCAAATACTACCGGCCACTTGGTAGTTATACTTTAAAAAGAATTATGAGGATCCTATTTCAAATGATGAATCTCAAAAAGACTTAGGAACGTAATCCCTTACCTTGGCTTGCGTACTTCTCTTTGCAAAACCACGCGTACGAATCTACAATCATGCAAAATAATATTCTTAGACAAAAGTAACCACTATTTACTTCCGTCCCAAAATACTTTACTTTTTTTGTTAACCTACGAGTTATTCTCTTTTAACTCCTTCTAGGGTTAACTATTCATTCTAAGGTTTCATATACTACCCATTAAATTTACCAAAGTACCCCTAGGGTTTCACCCAAAATACCCCTAGGGTTTTACATCTTCAATTCCCATCATTATTCTAACATTCAATTACTCATGCTAAAAACAATATTCACAGGACACACACAAACACACGCACCCATGCACACACAACACACAATCTGCGCACACACAAGCACACACACACACTGCCTATACACATGGCACACCCTACACACGCACACACGCTGCACTGTACGCACGCACACACAACACTGCACACACGACTCACACACACAGCGCACACACTAACACACACACACAATAATCATCCTCTTCCTTATACTTTCATGCAACCCTAATTCATACCTTTAACTTAGGGTTTCTAAATCATTAAACTTAACGATTCAACGAAAGAGAAAAGATTTGGGGAGTACCTTTGATGATCCAAAACCGGGCTCCTCTACTTCCTCTCTCCGCCTCCTCCCTCTCTCGGTTTCTCTCGCTCTACCCTCTGCCATCTCTCTCTTTCTTTCTCTTCGTTTTCTTTTCTTGTTTGACAATAAAGAGGCTAGGGTAATTCTAGAGAGGATTATATACTAAGAGCCGTTCTCCTGTGCAACCGCTGCACGGCGTGCGACGGCGCTAGATTAAAGATAACATAAAGATTGACAACTAAACTAATGTCACACTTTTTATAAAGGAATGTAACACCTTTTTTTCAAACGTAACACTTTTTTTTCTTTCCAAAATTAACATAAGATTGAGAAACTAAAGTAATGTTACATTTTATAAAAAATGAATGTAATTTTTTTTCTCAATTGTAACAGTTTATATTCTTAAATGTAACATTATATCTGAAATGTAACAATTTTTTATTAAGAAAGTAACAATTGAAATGCAACTCGATTATATATATATGAATTTTTACTCTTTTTTTAAAGAAGAAAAGTAACATTTACTAAATAAAAATGTTACATTCATCTGTATAAAATATTATAATCATATATTCACTTTGTTACACTTCAAATGTTACTTTTTTTAACCACAAAAACTATCAAACAATTTAAATTTTCTTGTAAAACTGCTGTTACATTTGACTGTTAAAAGTGTTACTTTTTTAAGATGAATCTGTTACTTTTATCAGAACAGAGTGTTACATCTTAGCTGATGAGCAGCTCAAACTTTTTGTGTGTAAAAAATACTCCCTCCGTCCCTATTTACCTTACAAAAATTGCCATTTTGGGTGTCCCCATTTACTTTACAAAATCCCAAAAAGGAAAGTTTTTCTTACTTTTTAAATAGTGGGACCCACTTGTCATACTCACAACAACTATTCACTTACTTTTCTCTACCCCACTTTCTCTCTCCTACTCAACTATCTACACTCACAACACATCAACTTTACAATCATTTTCTTAATTTTTGTACAAAACCTCTTTTTTGTAATGTAAATGGGGACGGAGGGAGTATGTTTTTTTTTTTAAAAAAATCAAACCATATCATGACCTATGTAGTTTTATTCGTCTCGTTGAGATGAACACAACGGTATTTTTAAATTTTTTTTTGAGTTATAAATCTCAAGATATAGCATTTTAAAGTTATTGGGGGAGGTTTTTTTTTAGGACACGTGTCGCGATCTGGGAAATGGGAGGGCTGGATCCGGCGGTCGGTTGTAGCTCGGAGGACGCGAGAAGCAGCGGAACAATCCAGCTTGCCGCACGTCGTCGCCGCACCGTGCAACCGCCGCATATGAGAATTCGTCATATACTAAAAGAGTTTTCAACTCCTAACCCAAAAAGGATTTCTTATCCAAGTAAAATAGAGACTTGGGCTATTCTATTTTAACTCAATAAAAGCCCAATACTTGCTTAATGACTTGGCCCAAATAATAATTAAAGAGTCCAAAATAATTAATAAAAAGGGGGAGGGGGCCGGGTATTACATTATGTTTTACATACAAAGTCACAATCTAAAAGGAATAATTAGTGCTTGATGCAACGTACTAAGCCTCTATTATCAAATAATGCAACCTACTCACTAGTGACAGATATATGAAACGTACTTTACTATCATTTATCAAATAATGCAACCTACTCAAAACACATTAAATTTCTAACGAGTTCAGCTATATATTTAACGAAACTAACTCAAAATGAAAAGGAAACATGAGAAAGTGATGAGATACCCACCACCGTCCCATTGAAAGGATTGTTAAAGAAACGTTTTGTTAGTTTTTTAACGAAAGTTTACATTTTTTGGATTATTAAAGAAACGTTTTGTTAGTTTTTTTTTAACGAAAGTCATACTTCTGTTAGAATTTTTAACGGCGTTAGAAAAAAAATTGTACATTGCATTATTTGATATATGATAGTAAAGTACGTTTCATATATCTGCCACTAGTTAGTAGGTTGCATTATTTGATAAAAATCGGAAACTACGTTGCATATCTTGGTAGTTTGCCCGTTTGCATGACATAGATCGAAGTTGAAGACAATAGTTATTGTGGTAGAACGAGTAAATTAAACTAGAGAGAAGCCAATTGTTGAATATTAATGGGGTAAACATTGGATTGTGATCGAGAAGTATAGGCAATCTTGGCAGCCACAATGTTGGCATTTTCAGTAGGATGGAAGGCATCCCAAAACACGTACTTTGTCCGGTCTCTACATGGCTGTTGTAGAGGTAGGCATGTTATCTGTCCATTGTTTTTTCCCACTCCACAGCATCCCGCGTCAACCACTTCAAATCCTGCATTTTATTCTTTTTCATTTTAGTCACAATCAATATATACAAGTAACTATATATGATTAATGCAATAACAAAAGGAAAATGCCAAGGATTGCATAAATGAAATGCAAAAAAAACAAATGACAAGGAATCGTTGCAATGGCCATTTTGTTGATGCACTGTAGTGAGTGGTTGAGATGTGGCAAGATCCTCCTTTCCTCGTGTAACTGTGTGGTCAAGATTAATTGGAGGATCCGGGCCTGTGCAGCCACAAACCCTTTTTCGTCTTCCCACCAACAGAGGTCACTATGAAAGATGAAATCTAAGTTGCTGGTGTGTCGTAACACGCCCCAAATTCATTGATTGGGTAACTGGTGGGCCCTTTGCGTTGTGCAATTAATCATGACGACACAACTCGATAAAAGGAAGATGTAGCAGCATCACAATTACTCACGGCATCCTAGCAGCAAGATGTTCACTACAATGTTTCCCTATCTGAAATACTAATCTCTCTTTCTTAAAATGATTTTCTTATTTGACTATTCAAACTTTTTAAGAATATGAATACTTGCTTCACTGGCTATGTTGTATTTATACACATTTGAGCCCAAATTGCATAAATGAAAAAAAATAATTAAGACAATGAAAAATAGCAAATGAGTAAAGATACCACAATTCATATGACAGCATTCCAAAAAACAAGTTAGAAACGGTCATACCATAAGCTGCCGCGTTGAGAATAAGGTCCTTAGTATTTTGGAATGAATCCAAGTACACAAAGCTTGCACCAGACAATTGCCCCTTGTTGAAGTTTGTAACTAATTTCTTTAGGCCATTGTTGAAAAGAGTAATAGCATTGTTGATATCTTCATTGCATCGGCTGCTTTTGCCAGTACCATTATAACGAGCTAGCTCATACGGTATGCATCCAATCTGCCCAACTCCACCTATCACCACTTTACGAGCACCAAACTTGTACAACTCCTGCATCACCAAAAAAAAAAAAAAAAAAATTGAAATAATATCTAATTTGTAATCTGGGCTCATTTGATGATGATTTTTTAGAAGATTTAAATGGCATATTTTTAAACGTAGTTTTTGAAACACAACTAGAGGCTCATTATTGAAATATTTTGCTTACAGTTAGCTGGCGGGTATAGTCTTGAATAAGAGCATTAGCATAAGCTTGTGGGGTGAAATCGGAGCTAGTAGAGTAGGAATCGCGCATGAAGTAATTGTTCAAATAATCATTGCTACCCATTCCTGAGTAGAACAAGCACTTGCTCAGGTAACTTGCAACCGCGCTATTATCTCCTCTGAAGTATCTGCTCATGTCCTGTACCGTTCTACCAAAGTTGGAAACTTGCTGGTTCATTGGAGTGTGATCTCCCTATATTGTCGATGATCACCAAAGTAAAAGTGAGACTATATTTCAAGAACAGAGGAAATACAAAGTAAAAGTGATATGGGTACCAAGTTATTTCCGGTTTCATCACGAATTCCTGCAGCTCCTGATGCAAAATTCAGACCCCTCAGTATTGCTGGTCCTCGAGTTCTTGCATAAGGTGGGATGTTGGTAGGGAACCCTAGGAGTTGAGCTGCACATAAAATAATTATGTCGTAACAACATTAATATGAACCTAATACACTAACTAGCCCCGGAAGGATAGTCTCATTTGATTTTTGATGGTCAAAGCTCACTTTTGTTGACCATCATCAAAAGTCATACTATAGGACTATCTTTCTATTGACCATCAAAAGATAGTCTCATTTGACTTTTGATGGTCAAAGTTCACTTGTGCCGACCATTAAAAGTCAGATGAGTCTTATCTTTCTGGGACGGAGGGAGTAGAAACATGTCTGAACGAGTGCATTGATACATCATTACCTAAGGCGTCAACAAAAGTACGGCCATTGGTAAAGCGACCACTCGAGCCTTGTGGAAAATCAATGCCGTAAGGCCTATAGTTAGCCCTAGCCAGAGTGATGAGTGCATTGTTGTTGCCATTATCGACTAAGGAATCACCAAAGATGAAGAAACAAGGAACTTGGGGCTGACGCGGTTGTGACACCGCTCCACCGATCAACCCCAAGAGCCAACCTATCATAACCCACCCTACAAACTCACTCAAACTTGCCATGGAGAATTATTTCTTGCTTTCTGGGAGGTCCAATATGGATAACATAGTAATTTATACTAGGTAGGATAGTATTGTAACTTGTAAGAATGCCATTTTTATGGGGATCATATGTGTATGGACAGTTAAGAGTTGAGACATTCGGCTGTCAGATTGGTGCTTTTGAGTTGGGAATCATGAGGAGTGGCGGGTGAGGGTTTGAGAGGGTCATATCTCGTGACTGCAATCCCTTAACTTAAATAACCTTGTAACTGACATTATACTGCCAGGCGCCCATCTACATATAGTATCTTTTCATGAGTTTAGATTCGGAGCTTTACCTTGAAATATTTACACTCCGTTCCAAAACATTCTAGTTTAAAGACCTCAAATTTCTTTCAGCATAATTTTTGTTTTATGGTTTTGTATACAATTTTCTCATATTTTACCAGAAATACCTTTATTTACTACACATTGCATCATTGTATTACTCCTATTTAATATTTTTCTACGAGTTCTTGTCTTCCAATATTCTTTCATTGAAACTGGATTGCTCAATCAATCCCATTTAGACACTATAATTAGTTACTCATCTCATAATTAATTATTAATGAAGGTTAACATAGCAATTTTGAGTTAGAGAGTATTAATTATTGTGAGTTCACTTTCCACCAAATTTCAAGTGTCATTTTAGTAATAAATTAAACCATTCATTAATAAAAAAAAAAAAACCCATTTAAATAATATAAATAAAAAAAAAAAACTCAACTATTCATATTTTTTTCAATTTTATCAGCAAACTAAACTTTTGTTGAGTTTTTAATGGTTTGGTTCGGTTTGAGATTTCTTCAGACCGATGACTAGCGGTTTGGTCTCTAAATTTGCTCAAATCGAACCAAACCGAACCATTTACACCCCTACAATAAATAGACCTTGAGTTCTTCATTGAACATTGCTAAGATTCCAAGAGCGAAATTGTTGTTGAAATTCTTGGTGATTGAAGATCACATTCTGATTGGTGCTCAGTCTGAGTTGTCCTTGCAAAGAGTAGTGGTCCAACAGACAGTTGTATTCAAATTTGAAATTTGAATTTTGCAACGTTCTAAACTAACCAAGGGTTTTGGACACTAGTGTGATCATGATTAAGTTTGAATCAAACTTGGTTACTGAGTCTTCGCCTTCACTTGCGGTCAAGAGCTCACGGTTGAGTTCTTGCAGTCAAGAGACCTTACACGGTCAAGACATTGCGGTCAGCAGACTGACCTTGAACTTTCCAGACTTAGAAAATTTTAAGACCTATCAATCTAAAGCATATTCTACCAAAATGGACTATTCCAAAATTGAAGTTTAACACTTCTTATAATACTCCCTCCGTCCCACCCGAATTAAGATTTTTGGGTTGGGCACGGGGATTAAGGAAAAAGTGTTAGTGGAGTAGGTATTGTGAGTATGAAAAGTAAAGTAGGAGAGAGAAAGTGGGGTAGAGAATAATGAGTGGAAAGTTGTTGTGAGTGTGAATGTGGGTCTCATTAAATAAAATATTTCCATTTTTGTGTTGTCCTAATTCGAATGGGATACCCAAAATGGAAATTTTTCCTAATTCGAGTGGGACGGAGGGAGTATATCCTAATGTCCATAAAAAGTAAAATTATGTTATGTGATCAATCAAATTAAGGTAATAGAAGTGGTTTACAATAAGCATACCCAACAATCTCTCCCTATTTGATTGGGGCCATTACCTACTATAACAAATGCTAATTCATTGTACTTGATAATAACATGTTTTCAAGAATTAAAATTTTATTAGGCTCATGCCCCAAGTCAATGGACACTCTAAGCCATTGTTATAGATTTCTAACGACCTATAAAAATAAAACAAAATACTAATCCTAGGTGATAGATTTATGTTTGCATGCATTAAGAGAGAACAACAATAAGAGTGTAAATGCATTAAACAATAATAACATCAAACTTCATAAGGATAATCATTCAAGCATAGGAGTTCATAACAAAAGAGCCATAGTTTAAAGCTTACAATCCCAGAATAAAATGAACATAAGCTAAAATTTGTTTTGAAGAACATCCTTAAACATAAAAATTGTTCAGATGACCACACACGGTCATATCAAATCAAAATACGGTAGAGAGTCAGATGCGGTCGAGATCAATCAGATCAGATTCTGAATGACTTGTGATGAATTGAAAGCGGTAGGACGGAACTGTTGGGTTTCGAAGACACATGCGCAGCGGAAATTAGCATTTAAAATTTTTATGAAACCCAAAAGCCCATAGATCCGTTCATATGATTGAATCAAATACTTGCAATATGAATAGTAGAAAACTAACCCTTGATGACTTTGAATTTTAGCTTTGTTCTTTGGTGGAGATTTGAAGCTTGATCACAATGAAAGTAAGAACACGAACTTTGAAGATGATGAGCTTCACCCTCTAGCGGTATCCACACCACGAACGAATATCAAAGAGCTTCTTGATCTTGGTTGCTAGACCAAAATTATGAAACACACTTTCACAATTTAGTATGACTATATGGAATTTTTATTTGTGTATTATTTTGTTCTTCAATCAAAGGATGTCTTGGAACAAAATAATCTCTCTCAAACTCTTTGGAGACTCACAAAAACATTGGGGAAGAGTGCTGGCCTAATTTGGCCTTTTATACACAAGTAGGACCTATTCCAAATAGGAAACTTGTGTCAAAAACCGTCCAAAATTCGTTTCCTAATCAAATTAGGAATCTGCCCCCGACAGTACTGTGCGGCCGCCCAAACTGAGGCGTGCGGCCGCCCAAAACCATGTGCGGTCGCCCAGCCCTTTTGGGCGGTCGCCCAAGGAGCCCAGAAAATCCAAGTTTTCCAAAATTTCCAATATAGTCCTTATTTAGGATTCGTTCTATTGTGTGTGACCCTCTAGGATTATACTAAATTGGCAATGGGTTCAAACATGAAACCATAAGATATGATTAGGTTCTAGCAAACCGTCATACCTACCCAAATAGTATAACTAGATACAAGTTCGCATTCCTTTTAGAACATGTCACAATCCCTTTATCCACGATGTCATTGAACACAAGTCATGGTCAACAAGTCAACTTGTTTTCTTCAATACTTTCTCGATTCCGAATATGTTGATAATCCAAATGACATTGATCTAATCAATTCATTTGAGTCCGGCCGAACATTTCCATCAACATCATTCCTACGAGAGGCCTAAGCTTGACATCTCTCCGGAGAGGGACAAATCCATTTAGCTTATTATTCTTCCCTACGTGAATCCGATTATGCCAATCATACCCTTTATAACTACCCGGTTAAAGGTAACGTTTGAATATGTCAAACATAACGTTCATCAAGTGGAAGACTATAATAACTTTATGTCTAAGGATTCGAGTGACATAACTAATATGAGATATATGTACGACATAGACCATGACATAAATCTCATACAGCGGGTCATGTCCAGTACCTTGTTCCAAACAAGTACCCATAAATCTAACATGACCATCCCATGATCATTTAGCCTTTATACTAGTGCTTAACAAGTACTAGGGACATAGATTATTATAAGTAAACATGAACAACAATAATAATCAAAACATTTCTTTATTGATATGAAATAAATTATAACAATTACAACGTTTATTAAACGTTCCTAGGGCACCACTACCAACAATCTCCCACTTGCCCTAGGCCCAATCTCTCATGTATCTAATACCCATGGACCTAACATGACCATCATGTTTAGCTTGTGGCAGTCCCTTTGTTAGCGGGTCCGCAACATTGTCATCAGTAGGTACTCTGCATATATTTACGTCTCCCCTATCAACGATTTCTCGAATGATATGAAAACGCCTAAGTATGTGTTTGGATTTCTGATGTGCTCTCGGTTCCTTTTCTAGAGCAATAGCACCATTATTATCGCAATAAAGGTCTATTGGATTAGCAATACTAGGAACCACTTCAAGTTCAGTAATGAACTTCTTAATCCAAACAGCTTCTTTTGCAGCATCCGATGCAGCAATATACTCAGTTTCTGTTGTAGAATCAGCGGTTGTACTTTGCTTGGAACTCTTCCAGCTTACAGCTCCACCATTTAACATAAACACAAAACCCGATTGCGATCGACTATCATCTTTGTCGGTTTGGAAGCTTTCATCCGTGTAGGCATTTACCACGAGACCATCTTCCATTCATCCATAGACCAAAAACGAATCTTTAGTTCTTCTCAAGTACTTAAGAATCGCTTTTATAGCCATCTAGTGATTTTCACCGGGGTCGGATTGGTATCTACTTGTCATGCTTAAAGCATAAGATACATCCGGCCTAGTACAAATCATGGCATACATGATGGACCCAATTGCCGAAGCATATGGAACATCATTCATTTTCTCACCCTCATCTTTTGTCTTAGGACATTGAGTCTTGCTTAGAGAAACTCCATGTAACACGGGCAAGGCACCTCTTTTAGAATTTTCCATACGGAATCTTCTAATGACCTTGTCAATGTATGTACTTTGGCTTAAACCAAGTAGCCTCCTTGATCTATCTCTATAGATCTTAATGCCAAGTATATATGCGACTTCACCCATATCTTTCATTGCAAAGCATTTTCCTAACCAAGTCTTCACGGACTGAAGTGTAGGAATATCGTTTCCAATGAGTAATATGTCATCCACATATAAAATCAGGAATAGCACTATGCTCCCACTAATCTTCTTGTATACACAAGGCTCATCTTCGTTCTTGATGAAACCAAACTCTTTGACCGATTCATCAAAACGGAGATTCCAACTCCTTGAAGCTTGCTTCAATCCATAGATAGATCTCTGCAATTTGCATACCTTAGAATCTTGTTCAAAACCTTCTGGTTGTGTCATATACACATCCTCTGTTAGTTTTCCATTTAGGAAAGCGTTTTTGACGTCCAATTGCCATATTTCATAGTCATGATATGTGGCAATGGCAAGCAAAATTCTTATATACTTGATCATTGCTACGGGTGAAAAGGTTTCATCATAGTCAATACCATGAACTTGCCTATAACCCTTCGCTACAAGTCTAGCTTTGTAAGTATGCACCTTCCCATCCATGTCAGTCTTCTTCTTGAAGACCCATTTGTATCCTATGGTTTTTACACCTTCGGGCGCATCAATCAAGTTCCAAACTTGATTGTCTTGCATGGATTGCAATTCGGATTCCATGGCTCCAAGCCACTTGTCCGAATCAGGAGAAGACATCGCCTCTTGGTAGGTTGTCAGTTCATCATTCTCAATGATCTCCACCTCATTACTATCCGTTACGAGAAATCCATATCTCTCGGGCTCGGATCGTATCCTACCAGATCTGCGAGTTGCTTGTGTATTTTGAACAGGTTCCACAACTCCTTGTGGTTCTTTTTCTTGTTCCATTATTGGTTCAATGTCATTTTCTGGGTCTCGAATCTCTTCAAGATTTATTTTACTCCCAGTGATTTCTTTGGAGAGAAACTCTTTCTCTAGAAAGACACCAGTTCGGGCAACAAACACTTTGTTGTCCTCTCAGTTGTAAAAGTAATATCCTTTAGTTTCCTTAGGATATCCCACGAAAATACATTTATCAGATTTGTGTGCTAGTTTGTCGGAGACAAGTCTTTTGACAAAAGCTATACAACCCCAAATCTTCATGAAGGACAGACAAGGCTTCTTTCCGCTCCACATCTTATATGGACTCTTTTGAACCGATTTAGTGTGAATGCAGCGGTTTCTAGAGCGTAACCCCAAAAGGATATTAGAAGATGAACTTGACTCATCATTGATCGAACCATGTCTAACAAAGTCCGATTTCTCCTCTCAGACACACCATTCCATTGTGGTGTTCCGGGTGGAGTCAATTGTGAAACTATTCCACAATTCTTTAGATGATCATCAAATTCATGACTCAAGTATTCTCCACCTCGATCTGATCGAAGTGCCTTAATACTTTTGCCAAGTTGTTTTTCTACTTCATTTTGAAATATTCTAACTATCTCAAATGCTTCACTTTTATGTTTCATTAGGTAAACATACCCAAATCTACTATAATCATCTGTGAAGGTTATGAAGTATTGAAATCCTCCCCTAGCATTGCTACTTAGTGGTCCGCATACATCGGAATGTATCAACCCCAATAAGTCGCTTTCCCTTTCACCTAACTTGGTAAAAGGTGTCTTAGTCATTTTCCCAAGAAGACACGACTCACAAGTATCATATGACCCAAGGTCACATGAACCCAAGAGACCGTCCCCATGGAGTTTTGAGATACGCTTCTCATTAATATGACCAAGACGGCAATGCCACAAATAAGAATGATTTACATCATTAGGTTTAGATTTATTATTTATATGATAGACATTTCCATTATTTTCATTCTTGACATTCAAGACATAAAGGTCATTAAATGAATTAGCAATACCATAAAGCACATCATTTAAATAAATAGAAAATTTCTTATTCTCAATAAGAAACTTAAAACCTTCATTATCCAAACAAGAAATTGAAATAATATTTCTACTTAAATCCGGAACATAATAACAATTGTTCAAAACAAGTATTAAACCGGAAGGTAAAGTGACTTCATAAGTCCCTACGGCTAATGCAGCAACTCTTGCTCCATTCCCCACGCGTAGGTCTACTTCACCCTCTTTAAGTAGTCTCCTATTCTTTAGACCCTGCACATTTAAACAAATGTGAGAACCACATCCGGTATCCAATACCCAAGAATCAGTGGTAGGAAGGAGAATATCTATCATATAGATACCTGAAGTCGACGCAGCCTTGCTGCTCTTCTTCTTCTTTTGCTCTTCCAAGAAAGCCTTGCAATTACGTTTCCAATGACCAATTTCTTGACAATGAAAACATATTGCATCCTTTTGTGAATCAGGTTTTGCCTCAGAAGCCTTGGCAACCTTTGCCTTGCTTATCTTGGGTTTGACAACTTTCTTACCCTTTCCTTTGGCACTAGCCTTCTTCCCATCATGAACCAAGAACATTGGAGAACCTTTCTCCGCAATCTTCATCTCCGCAGTTTTAAGCATCCCATGCAACTCGGAGAGATTCTTATCCATTCCATGCATGTTATAATTCATCACAAACTGATTATAACTTTTAGGCAATGAATTAAGAATGAGATCCGTGGCTAGCTCCAATGGGATTGGATAGCCAAGTTTCTCAAGGTGCTCTACATAACCTTTCATTTTCAGCATGTGAGGACTCACTTGTTGCCCTTCATTCATTTTGCAAGTAGTGAATGCAACAATGGTCTTGTACCTCTCTTGCCTAACTTGCTCTTGAAACATCGCTCTTAACTCCACGCCAATCTCATAGGCTTCCAAATGGTCCAAACTTTGTTGGAGTTTTGAGCACATTGTAGCAAGCATGAGACAGCTTACATCTCTAGAATCATTACGATGTTTCTTGTAACTGTCTCTTTCTGCCCTAGGGGCAGTAGGTTCTGGTTCAGCAGGAAGAGGCCCATCGAGAATGTACAACTTATCTTCTTGCCTAAGAACAATTCTTAGGCTACGGATCCAATCCATAAAGTTCGTACCATTCTCTTGGAGCTTATCCTTCTCAAGGATCGATCGCAACGAAATTGATTGAGTGTTAGTAGTCATTATCTACAAATATGCAAAATTTCCAAAATTTAATAAGTACCGGTTTTCATTAAAGAAATAAATAATGTATTTTTCAAATAAAATACTCCCACTAAATTATATAACCTTCATATACATCCAATGTATAATATAATTTAATTGGGCTAAGATCCAAATTTAATTTAACTTTTGAGTCCACGGAGGCGGACCGCTCAAAACTAAATTAATTAGGTAGACGATCATGTCAATCATATCCCATATGATTCTTAGGTCCTTTTATGAGATTCTTTGAGAAATCCAATTTCCAAAGCTTGTTTAATCTCATCTTTTGCCTAGGCCCAAAACTGTTTTGACGCCTAATTAAGTCCAACCAATTTAAACGTGTAGGAACCATTCAATTTAATGCACCTTGCGGAGGCAAGCCCACATTAAATTAATGAACCTCATCTTGCTCATACATGAATAAAATTAATGCACCTCGCAGAGGCGAACCCACATCAAAATCACCCATGTATAAACAAGTGTTTTAATAATGGCATGGCAAAAAGAACTTAAAACTTTCTTTGAAGGTTCATCACATATAGCATACAACACATTTATGAGCACATAATATAAACATGTTACGCATCAAGTTTAGCCACTAAATTAATCTCCATTAATTTAAGCATAATATTTATGTGTCATTAGTTTCTCTATAATTATGAGGATGAGACGATTTCAACTTTGGTCATTATCTCCAAATCAAGACAACAAGAAGTGCGGCCGAAACTAATCCATGAGGCATCCACAATTCCGCACTAATTCAAGATACCAAGAAAGTAGTCCATGTGGCCAAAACTAAGCAATAGATGGTCTCGATGAACGTAGGCCAATTGCATCCACAATTCCGCATGGATCTCCAATCATTGAATCAAGAACTTTGTTTCTCAATTTTAGCAATTATGAACTCTTCATAATTCTAACTTCGTTTTATCTTTGAAACTTGGATTGCGATCAAGTTTGGGAAACACAATCTCGATGAACGCAGATTAGCCATCCAAACCTTGAACCAATCTTAGATTCACAAGACTAAAACAAATAGGAAAATCAAACCCCAAGATCCACACCCAAACCAACTACCCAAAACCTATTCCAGATCAGCAGTCTGGTCTAGTTTTGTTACTGGTTCGGTTGGACCTCTCGAAAATTCCAAATTCAAATTTCAACAAAATCTGAACAGAAACAGCCCACTGTGCGGTCGCCCAAGAGTCACTGTGCGGTCGCCCGGTTCTGTGCGGCCGCCCAGGTGACTTTGTGCGGTCGCCCAACTGGATCAGAATGGAATTATAAGTTCAAAAATTTGTCTCAAAATTGTTTTTCCCCGATTCTTAAAACCATGATCCAATCAGAATTAATAATCAAACAATTCAGAATCCATCATAATATTTATTACGATTGAATCGTGCGATTAAAGTTGCAAAACAATAAACCACATAAAATCACATAACACATATATATTCCAATTTTCATATCATGCAAGGCACATAAACAATTTATATACACATAACATGATCTAGGTATTGAAATAATCAACATGAACGGGGCTCTGATACCACTGTTGGGTTTCGAAGACACATGCGCAGCGGAAATTAGCATTTAAAATTTTTATGAAACCCAAAATCCCATAGATCCGTTCATATGATTGAATCAAATACTTGCAATATGAATACTAGAAAACTAACCCTTGATGACTTTGAATTTTAGCTTTGTTCTTTGGTGGAGATTTGAAGCTTGATCACAATGAAAGTAAGAACACGAACTTTGAAGATGATGAGCTTCGCCCTCTAGCGGTATCCACACCACGAACGAATATCAAGGAGCTTCTTGATCTTGGTTGCTAGACCAAAATTATGAAACACACTTTCACAATTTAGTATGACTATATGGAATTTTTATTTGTGTATTATTTTGTTCTTCAATCAAAGGATGTCTTGGAACAAAATAATCTCTCTCAAACTCTTTGGAGACTCACAAAAACATTGGGGAAGAGTGCTGGCCGAATTTGGCCTTTTATACACAAGTAGGACCTATTCCAAATAGGAAACTTGTGTCAAAAACCGTCCAAAATTCGTTTCCTAATCAAATTAGGAATCTGCCCCCGACAGTACTGTGCGGCCGCCCAAACTGAGGCGTGCGGCCGCCCAAAACCATGTGCGGTCGCCCAGCCCTTTTGGGCGGTCGCCCAAGGAGCCCAGAAAATCCAATTTTCCAAAATTTTGCAATATAGTCCTTATTTATGATTCGTTCTATTGTGTGTGACCCTCTAGGATTATACTAAGTTGGCAATGGGTTCAAACATGAAACCATAAGATATGATTAGGTTCTAGCAAACCGTCATACCTACCCAAATAGTATAACTAGATACAAGTTCGCATTCCTTTTAGAACATGTCACAATCCCTTTATCCACGATGTCATTGAACACAAGTCATGGTCAACAAGTCAACTTGTTTTCTTCAATAGTTTCTCGATTCCGAATATGTTGATAATCCAAATGACATTGATCTAATTAATTCATTTGAGTCCGGCTGAATATTTCCATCAACATCATTCCTACGAGAGGCCTAAGATTGACATCTCTCCGGAGAGGGACAAATCCATTTAGCTTATTATTCTTCCCTACGTGAATCCGATTATGCCAATCATACCCTTTATAACTACCCGGTTAAAGGTAGCGTTTGAATATGTCAAACATAACGTTCATCAAGTGGAAGACTATAATAACTTTATGTCTAAGGATTCGAATGACATAACTAATATGAGATATATGTACGACATAGACCATGACATAAATCTCATACATGTCCAGTACCTTGTTCCAAACAAGTACCCATAAATCTAACATGATCATCCCATGATCATTTAGCCTTTATACTAGTGCTTAACAAGTACTAGGGACGGAGATTATTATAAGTAAACATGAACAACAATAATAATCAAAACATTTCTTTATTGATATGAAATAAATGATAACAATTACAACGTTTATTAAACGTGCCTAGGGCACCACTACCAACAGGAACAGTCAATCCTGGAATTATGATAGGAGCGTTAATTCCTTTTTCTTCTTCATTTGTCTCCTCTCCTTGAGCAAGCACGTTTCCTTGACCGCCCTGGTTTGGTGCACGGTTGAGCCTGTTCAATGCTGTATTCACTCTATTTGATTAGAGATCAATTTTTGTCTATTGGCTTTCAATGCGGTTAGTCTGGACTTGCATAGCCGCTGCCATGGCTGAAATCTTTAGAATGAACTTTTCAGCAACGGCCATCAATCCTGCATTAACCTGAAAGATCAATTCCTTCTTCAGGTCAGTCTTAACACCTTTTACCTCATCCTTGACTTCAGTTTTATCAGCTCCAAGAGCAGTCGACAATTCTTTGCTAGCCTACTCCAAGCCTTTCATAATGTTCCTATTAATGGCATCGGTTTGAATTCTCAATGCATCCTTGAGTTAGTCTAGAGTTTACCTTGTCTTGATTTGAAGGAGCGATAGAGGTAGAGCTGGAGGGAGCGGTAGTTGATGGAGTAAATGGACCAATAGCAAAGGGATTGATGGGATTTGCGGTCAAATATTTGAGAATTGCCTTTATTATAATTGAACTCTCCCTCTTAAGGATCTCAATGATTTGAGAGGGGAAAGAAGCAACTTTGACGTTTAAAGAGGCATTGGCAGACTTTAGCTCAGCAAGCACATTTTGAAGAGTAGCTTGATTGGTGGTAAGCTGAGAGATATGATTTTGAGAATATAGGCTGATTGTAGGTAAGCATTTCTACTGCGGTCAAAAGATGTGCAATGGGGTCCACAGTAGATGGTTCAAGAACGGTTGACTTTTGTTTTGGAGAGTGTTGGGGAGACATAGTCATATCAAAATCTTCCTTGCGGTCACTGGGTACACGGTCAGCTTTATCACCTTAACCGTGACACTCAAATTCTTCCAACACTTCAACTTTTTCACCTGTCGGATCTTCTTCTGCGGTCTTCTCTTGTTCTTGCACTTCATCATCACTGAATACCGGGCTATCAGTGTTGATGGCTGTTGGGTATGTTTATTATAAACCACTCCTATTACCTTAATTTGATTGATCTCATAACCTAATTTTACTCTTTGGGGACTTTAGGCTATATTGTAAGAAGTACTTGTACTTCATTTATAATAGTCCACCTTTTAGTTTGATAGGCTTAGCAGATTAGGACCCTTAATTTTCTAAGTCTGGAGAAATGCGGTCAATGATGATCCTATCGCATGGTACCTGCCACATGACCAAGGTTACCACATGATATCTTCATTACCGTATGAATTGAAGCCTGCCGGATGTATCACTCTGTAGCATGGAACCTTAGTTGAAGAAACTCAAGTTGGTTCAAACTTAACCATGGTCACACTTATGTCCAAAGCTATGGTTAGTTTAGAATGTTGCAAATTCAAATTTCAAATTTGAATACAACTGTCATCATAGTACAGTGGGACGACCATAACTCTGCAACAAAAGGACAACCCAAACTGAGCTCTAATTAAAATTCAACAGCTCATTGTCATTCAACTTGGACCCCAAGTATTTCTAACGGCTAGTTTCTCATTCAAGGCTATAAATAGTCTTGAGTTCTTCATTGAACTCACGCTGAGATTCTAAGAGAGAAATTGCTGTTGAAATTCTTGGTGATTGAAGATCATACTCAAGATTTCCAGAATCCTTTGAATCTTCAAGCTCACACCTTCAAGTCTTCAACAAGTCTCCAGCAATAGGTGTTGATTCAATATTTCATCTATGTAATCTGTACAAAAGCGAATCAATATATACCTCATTCAAAATCCAAGATTGACCATCTTGGTAAAGGACGTAGATCTTTTAACAGATCGAACCTTTCCAAAACCTTGTGTCATTTACTTATTGCTCTTTACATTTCTGCAAATTTACTTTAAGTCTTGTCATCTTGTTCTTACTGTTCTTCATTTGTTCATATTAATCTTGTTTGTCTTTTAGTGTTTGATCTTTCAGATTTATGAACATTTGTGAATTGCGTTTGTTTATTCAACTTATTGCCTAAGCTAAAATCTGACCTACTTATCATTTGCCAAAATCTCTAAAACACAAGTTTTCAATCTCTCAACCTACCTCACTCAAACCTACCGCACTTCATCTTGCCGCACCTTAACCTACCTCATAAATAACTTACCGCATTTAACTTGTCTAAAATAACTCTTAACTTGTTTCATCGAAAACTTCCGCTGTGCATTTTATACTTGACCGCGTGGTATTTCATCTACCGCAAAATTCAAGTATAAGCATAAGGTTGAATTTTGAAAAGGGTTGGAATTTTAAATAGGCTATTCCACCCCCCCATATCCTCTTTTCATACCCTTGTTGTGTCTTTGGGACCAACAAGTGGTATCAGAGAAAACACCTTCATAAAACTTCTGTTTTTCAAGCTTAACAGCTTGGGTGTCGATTCAATATGGCAAGTCAGAAAGCTATGGCAACTGTTAACTACACTCATGTTCCAATGTTCGACGAAGATAACTTTGACGTATGGAAACACAGCATTCTAACCCACTTCTACTCCATGGACGAGCAACTCGGTGATTGTCTTACTGTTGGACCATACTTCCCAATGAAGGCTAATCCGAATCCTGAAACCAATACCGATAATCCATCAATCAAAAAACCAAAAGGTGAATGGACCGATGAAGAGAAGAGACTGGTTGGAATGGATGTGAAAGCTAAAATCATACTCTTAAGCACATTGAGTACGTCTCACCGTCGACAGATTATGGAATGCTCTACTGCAAAAGATCTTTGGGATGCAATTGAAGACTACATCGAAGGAGATCAAGCATGCAAGCGTAGACACCCCGCCTTGGACCTCTTACCCCGATTGCATACATAATATTTTTATTTAACTTGTTTTTGTTAATTTCTGTTATTTCGGTTAAGTTTCTAACTGATTCCATTAGTTTGGGACTAAACTGCGTAACATAATTAGTTTTAGAGTCATTCTGTCATTCTGTCTTTCTCAGACGCGGGCGCCTCCAATAATGTCCATGGCCCGCGCGCGCCTCTCGCCCCAAAAGCCGGAAGCGCGCGCCTCCCGATATGGCAGTAACGGATTGCACCATTTTTCCCTCCCTTTTCTTATTTACAACATCTCTTCTTGATACAAAAAGACCTTCTTTTACATCCACATTCATCCCCCCTTATTTCATAACTCCCAATCCCATATTCTTAGCTTTTTCCCAAAAACTAAATATTTCTTTTATTTATTATTTGATTTTCTTTTATTTATTTTATTTCTCTTTATTTTTCTATTGGTTGAAAGGCCACATTTTCCTCTCTTTTCTACCTATTTAAACCCTCATTTTTACCTTAGAAATGGACCTTGAATTTTCAACACTTTCTCTTTACACAAATTCTCCCAACAAGAGTTTTAACAACAAAACTCTACACAAATTTCTACACAACCATTTCTCTACAACAACAACACTTTCAAGCCAAGGTTTCAAGTTCTCTTTTCTAAAGGTACAAGTTTTCTCCTTCTCTTTTATTTGTGTCTTACTAGATGCAATCTCCATAAAAGGGAATACAACCAAAAGGCCACTTCACTATTGAAGTTTGGCCAAGGTTACATTCCAACATTCCAAAATCCATTTTAATTTACTTTTCATTTTTTAATATAATTGTTTAACAATAATTCAACATGTAATCTTTAGCATTAAATTAATAAAATCATTTCTCTTTTACTTACCCCTTTCTTTTCATAGTAATCATTAGCACTTTTTTATATTAATTAATTAAAGGACTTTTAGCATTAGAACACCAAGAATAGCAAGACCCACGTAAACGGGGCGGAGTGGGTGTTTAAGTACTTCCCACTCCGTCACCTAACCCCCGAACCCTTCTCTTTCTGAATCTTTGGTTTCGTAACATTAAATAGGCTATTTTCTTAGGTTTTCTTATGTTCCTCTAAAAACATAAGTAGCGACTCTAAACTCTAAAATCAATTAGACATCCTAGAATAATTTACTGCTCTAGCCAAGTAGTGGGCTTTCTCGGGGTATCTACAGTGGCGACTCCGTTGGGGATATAGATGGCTAAATTTGCATTTTCTGCTTTTGGTGTTCTAATTTTTGTTTTCTGGGCATTCTGGTAAAAAGGGTGGGAAGCGCGCGCTTCTGGCCTTCTTGG
The DNA here is from genome assembly GCA_026119855.1 of Campanula takesimana. NCBI lineage: Eukaryota > Viridiplantae > Streptophyta > Magnoliopsida > Asterales > Campanulaceae > Campanula > Campanula takesimana. The sequence continues at coordinate 122,015 of JAOWBW010001464.1, forward strand.
CCTAAAACGCGCGCGTCCGACCCCTTGTACCAGAATCGCCCACCTCTCATTTTGTTCTTCGAATTTCATGTTTCTGTGCTAACAGTTTCTGCAGGGGAAAGTTACATGATTTGGGACCAGGGCAATCCCCTGAGTCCACAATTTCTGACATTCTGACAGGTACCCCAGATGCGCGCGCCTCCAATCTTCATGGCGCACTGCGCGGGCTTCCCATATAAATGCTCTGAGGCGCGCGCTTCTGGGTAAATTCCCAAAACATCATTCAGTTCCCACAATAGAAGCAGTGAACAGAAACAGAACAAAATGACAGTGTGGGCACCGAGCCTGCACATGAACAATTTTACTTTCTGTTTATTTTTATCGGTCACACGGGTGATTCGAAAGTTGTAAATTATGTGCTTATTTGTTTTCATTTTCTTTAAAAAAAAATAAAAAAAAATTGTCACTTGGCTTGACCTCACACTACATGCACATATTCTTATTATTTGCTCACAATCGAGTCGCACAAGTCCAACCCCAAACCCGTCGAGGCCCGTCCTAGAAAGTTTCAAGCTCCACCCGACCTTGACTCTTTCGAAGCGGTCAACCTCAGCCCGTGGCGAGTTCAAGACTACATGCCGGGGGTGACCTTTAAGCCTCTCTTTAGCCGAGCACAAGCCACACAATTCTAGTCTAGGGTCTAACACTCCGTGACTAAGTCGGTTTTTGTGTGCCGAGATTTTCCTAAACTAATGTCTTCAAATCATACATGCCAATTTGTTGCAATGGACGAAATAAAACTCCGTCTCCAAGTGGTTATTATGGACGAAAATAAAAATCCGTCCCCGCATGTATGCTTTATGACATTAATTTAGTTTAATCCCGTCACATGTAGGTATCACAAGCGTGGTGGAATCCGATGAGTATATGCGACCGCGAGAAGGTCTATATACTAGTGTAACGATTCCACTATTTTTCTAGAAACCCCAAAAAGGACTACGTCCTTCCGACTTTTGTAAGTAAAAAAAAAAAGTCATTTTTCTTTATGTGGTTTGAGTCTTTTCTCTTGTTCGTGGGTTAAATCATTTGATTCAAAAGGTATTTATGGGGCCAACCTAAGATCAACCGTGTTCTCTCCATAGGTCCAATGGCTTCAAGAAGCAACAACAACAAGGGTGAGAATGCTTCCGTGTCCAACGAAAGGATCTTCAACATAATAAGAGCCATGGGGGAACAAATGGATAGACTTGTCGAGAAGGCCCGCCGCAAGGATGATTTATGGCAGCCCGTCTTGATCTCGAGAGGAGAATTCATAAGGAAGAAGTGTCCGAACTTAAGTCCCGTTTACGAGAGTTCACCGACAACAAGGCAAAGGTCAACGGTAAGGCATGTTTAAGTGGCTCGCCTCTCAAAAGTCACAAAGGTTCTACCAACGACCGTGTCTACACTCCCCTCCATGGTATAACCGTCACCAAGGCCTATGAAGATCTCAAAGCAAAGGGAAAAATTTCTCCTCTACAAGGGTACAAGTAACCACAACCATTGCGTCGCAACCATGCCCACCACAAGTGGTGTGACTATCACCTATACAGCGGTCACCTAACCGAGGATTGCTTCTCCATCCGCAACATCGTCCAAGACTTGATTGACAATGGTGAGTTTACCGTGGTTGAAGAACAACAGTTAGAGAGTGAGAACATGAAAGAACTCATCAAGGAAGGGGCTCAGATTTGAAATAGGGTCTCAACAAGAGATCATGTCATAAGGCCGACAACAACAATCTCTGTTTCTCTTTCTCTACCTAGTAGTAGGAATAAAAAAAAATAGGAGTCAAAAGTCCTCTTAAGTGTGCATTAATGTTTTCTCTCGTCCTATGTTAAATGTTCGAGTCCATTGAGTCATCAAATAAAAAGTCGTTCTTGTCCTCATACACTCTTCCAAGTTGTTCAATTTAATTCTTGGAAAAATGATGGAAAGATGTCTAAACACGTTTTAGAACAATGGCTATCACTTGAATGCCTAGAGGCTAAACATCGACGACGGCATCAACAACGACGAAATCAAGACAAAGAAAGGTGGAGCAACAATCATGAAGCAAAGTTTTCAAAAGGGGACATAAAAAAAAAAGAAAAAAAAAGAGCTCGCTAGGTTAAAATCCTTAAATCAACCTAGGCAAAAGTTAGAGCACAAAAAAAAAATAAAAAAAAATCCCCCTCAATCAAAGAAGTACAAGATCAACATCATTCCACCGATGAAGGACGAAGCAACAACCACCTCGACGAATGGAGCATCCACAAGAACTACGGTGACCTGAGCCTCTTCACTGGAGGAACGTAGGCAACCTTCGGGTCCGGTCTCATGCAAGAAAGAAGATATGTTTAGCCCTAGCGCGTTATGGTGATCGGCCTTCATCTCAAACTTGTCAAGACATCTTTGTACGATTCATTTGCCAATGAATTAATCACCTCAAGATTGAATAACTTTCCTAGATTTGGAATCACTTTCCGTTCCTTGTCGAGTCTAGGGCTTCTATTCTTTCTACATACTCCCAATTTCTTGCAATAAAATTGGGGCTTTCCTTCTCTTCTCTCTTAATGACTTACTTGCCTTCGTGAGTCATTCAAAAAATATATACAAAGTCAATACTAGGGGCTACTTCCCTAGCCAAGTCAATGTCACTCATCATTAGTGACAAAAGGTCCTCACCGCAAAATCACATGTCTCTCATCCTCATCTAGAGTCAATGCACACTTCCTCATCAATTTAGTCAAAAAAAAAATGAAGACGCAAAAGAGATGCCCGCTAGATTGAAAACTCGAAAGGGCGGTCTAGGCAAAAAATAGGGTGCGTCATAAAAAAAAATGAGAGAGTGAGAGAGAGAAGGGAAATAGAAATAGACATCCCCGGCCTCTAATGAAGACACAAGTTCAACATTGAATCTCCTCAGCAAGCCAATTCCCCACCGAGTCAACTTTGGAATGGCAAAAGGCTCGATAAGATGTAGCACAATCAAAGGTTGTTTTGGGATATTGTTCTCCAGCAGTGTGCCATTTTTGGTTTCATGAAAAAGAAGGCCCGAGGTTGCACAAGTAATCCCCAGCAAGCCAATTGGTTTGGATCACAAATGGCCACAACATGTGACTCAATTTTTGAGCTTCTACACGTATGTATGCCGAGAAATGGCGTAACTCTTGGCATGCCCTCTTATGTTTGTTCCCCCATACGAGGACGAGTCTCTTGCTTTGATCGACAAATGATGATGCCCTAGGGGCTATGGTACTCAAGAACGAGAGCTTCTTTTGCTTCATTTGACAGTTAATGAGCCCTAGGGGCTACGATCAAGAAAGATGTGTGAGGCTATCCTTAAAGTCTCTCAAAAGGAATGTCGAGAAGCACCTTCTTGTCATGTATGCTCATACTTGTTCCCACGATCAAGGATAGGCCCTTCTCGTTCCACTCCTAATCAATGGTGTCACTCTAGGGGGTACGATCAAGTTTTAAAGGCTCCCTCGGCAAGAAGAAATTCACTTCAGTGTCCCCGGCAGAGTCATGTGCAACATTGGAAGCTTCCTCAATTCGGCACCAAAGGTCTCAAGGGGATTCGCAATCTACAATCTTTTGGGCTACGGCATTAAATTGATACAAGCAAAGGGCAATAATGGGGCTTCGTAACCGACAGTCTTTTGGGACAACAATGCTCAAGCAATGCAATGTAGAGAAGTCTTATATGAAAGAGATCAAGCTTCAAGGGTCTCCCAACACCTCAAGTCAAAGGTCTTTTGGTTTTAATGAGGGCTCCGATGTTATGAATGAATTTGATTATTTTTGTTAGAACTTACAACGAGATCATGAAGTCTTAGAGAAAAGGAAAATGATTCAAGGAAATGCCAATATGATAACTCGACTAGAGTTACGGCCAATCCCAATGTTTCTGCAGTACTGCACCCCCTTCTTCAAGATCAAAAGCACAGGCTGCACCCGAAGATCGGTTATTAGTTCAACTCAAGAAGACTCAAGGAAACATACCGTTTGAGATTTTATCACGCCAAGACCTTATCTTCCACAACAACATCACCATCTCCCACGACTTTGAATAAGGGATCCAATGTTATGAATGAATTTGATGATTTTTGTTAGAACTTTCAGCGAGATTATGAAGGAAGTCTTAGAGAAAAGGAAAAAGATTCAATATGCTAAACTCACGTGACTGGGTTATAGCGGGAAATTCTAAATGCCTCAGCCAATCCCAATGTTTCTGCAAGTACTGCACCCCCTTCTCCAAGATCAAAAGCACAGGCTGGATCCGAAGATCCATTATTAGCTCGACTCAAGAAGACTCAAGCAAACGTACCGTTTGAGACTTTATCATGTCAAAATCCTATCATCCGCAACAACATCACCATCTCCCATGAGACATTTTCCAAAGATTCTACTGCATTTTCAACATGGACCCTCCCCCACTTGGGTACCAAAAAAAAAAAAGGGGGCCATTCATCTCCAAACAAGAGGAAGATCACTTTCATGAGTTCTACCCAATGGTGCATCTGCTCTCAATACAATTCTAAGATAAGTTAGAGCTTCACAAGCTCGCAAACAACAAGCCCACGACACTTGGGGCTTAGTAATCTCTCGAAACTTGGCATCAATGATCTTCTCTTGGAGCTTGCTCACTGTTGGTGTTGGTGCCCTAGGCACGTTTGTTAAACGTTGTATGTGTTATCATTATATTCATATTAATGAAGAGATATTTAGGTTATTATTAATGCTCATGTTTGCTTATAATAATCTCCGTCCCTAGAGCTTGTTAAGCACTAGTATAAAGGCTAAATGATCATGGGATGATCATGTTAGATTTATGGGTACTTGTTTGGAACAAGGTACTGGACATGACCCGCGGTATGAGATTTATGTCATGGTAAATGTCATATATAAATCTCATATTAGTTATGTCATTTGAATCCTTAGACATGAAGTTATTATAGTCTTCCACTTGATGAAGATTACGTTTGACATACTCAAACGTTACCCTTAAACATGTAGCCATAAAGGGTATGATTGGCATAATCAGATTCACGTAGGGAAGAATAATAAGCTAAATGGATTTGTCCCTCTTCGGAGAGATGTCAAGCTTGGGCCCCTCAAAGGAATGATGTTGATGAAATTTTTTGCCAAACTCAAATGGATTGATTGGATCAATGTCGTTTGGATTATCAACATATTCGGGATCGAGAAAAGTATTGAACAAAACAAGTTGACTTATTGACCATGACTTGTGTTCAAAGACATCTTGGACAAAGGGATTGTGACATATTCTAAAGGAATGCGAACTTGTATCTAGTTATACTATTTGGGTAGGTATGACGGTTTGCTAGAACCTAATCATATCTTATGGTTTCATGTTTGAACCCATTGCCAACTTAGTATAATCCCAGAGGGTCACACACGAGAGAACGAATCTTAAAAAGGACTAAAATAGAAAATATGGCCTTCTGAACCATGTTGTGCGACCACTAGAGGGTGAAGCTCATCATCTTCAAAGTTTGTGTTCTTACTTTTGTGATTAAAGCTTCAAGTTCTCCACCAAGATAAAAGACCAAATTCAAAGTTATCAAGGGTTAGTTTTTTGAGTATTCATATTGTTGTATTTGATTTAATCATATGAACGGATCTATGGCTTTGGGTTTCATAAAAATTTAAATGCTTAATTCCGCTGCGCATGTTACTCCAAAACCCAACAGTGGTATCAGAGCCCCGTTCATGTTGATTATTTCAATACCTAAATCATGTTGTGTGCATATAAATTGTTTATGTGCCTAGCATGATATGAATATTGGATTATATGATGTTTATGTGTTATATGATTTTATGTGGTTTATTGTTTTATAACTTTAATCGCACTATTCAATCGCACTAAAAATTATGATGGATTCTGAATTGTTTGATTATAAATTTTGATTGGATCAAAGTTTTGATAATCGGGGAGAAACAATTTTGAGACAAATTTTCGAACTTTAAAAATTCTGTCTGATGCTACTGTGCGACCGCACAGAAAATCTTGGGCGGCCGCACAAGTTTGGGCGACCGCACAGTTTTTCTTGGGCAGCCGCACAGTTGTCAGGATTCTGGTTTTTGATTTTCGATCGGAGTCAGAATCTGGAATTTTGATGGGGTCCGACCGGACCAGTGACAAGACCAGGCCAGACCTGCTGGTCTGGAGTGGGTTTTGGGCAGTTGGTTTGGGTGTGGATTTTGGGGTTTGATTTTCCTATTTGTTTTGATCTTGTGATTCTAAGATTGGTTCAAGGTTTGGATGGCTAATCTACATTCATCGAGATTGTGTTTCCCAAACTTGATCGCAATCAAAGATAAAACGAAGTTAGAATTATGAAGAATTCATAATTGCTAAAATTGAGAAACAAAGTTCTTGATTCAAAGATTGGAGATCCATGTGGAATTGTGGATGCAATTGGCCTACGTTCATCGAGACCATCTATTTCTTAGTTTCGGCCACATGGAATACTTTCTTGGTTTCTTGAATTAGTGCGGAATTGTGGATGCCTTATGGCTTAGTTTCGGCCGTACTTCTTGTTGTCTTGATTTAGAGATAATAACCAAAGTTGAAATAGTCTCATCCTCATAATTATAGAGAAACTAAAGACACATAAATATTATGCTTAAATTAATGGAGATAATTTAGTTGCTAAACTTGATGCGTAACATGTTTATATTATGTGCTCATATATGTGTTGTATGCTATATGTGATGAACCTTCAAAGAAAGTTTTAAGTCCTTCTGCCATGCCATGATTAAAACACTTGTTTATACATGGGTAATTTTGTGTGGGCTCGCCAAAGCGAGGTGCATTGATTTTATTCATGTATGAGCAAGATGAGTGAATAAGAGTTTCCTATGCGTTTGAAATGGTTGGACTTAATTAAACGTCAAAATAGTTTTGGGCTTAAGGCAAATATGAGATTTAACATGCTTTTTGAAATTGGATTTCTTAAAGAATCTCATGAAAAGAACTGAGAGTCATATGAGATATGATTGACAAGAGTTGTTTACCTAATTAATTTGATTTTGAGCGGTGCGCCAAAGCGTACTTAAAATTAAATTAAAGCGGGATCTTAACCCATTTAAATTATACTATACATTGTAGGGATGGCCAAAACCGGTTCCGGGCCCGGTTCCGGTTTGGAACCGCCGGTTCCGGTTCGGCAAAAGGGTGACCCTGAACCGGCCCGCGCTTACCCCGGTTCCGGTTTGGCACAATCCGGTTCCGGTTCGGTCCGATTCCGGTACGGTTCCGGTCCCCCCTTTAAAATTATTGAAAAATAAGGGATTTTCGGTCCGGTTCCGGTCCGGTTCGGCATATATGTGACCCTGAACCGGCCCGGATGCCTTGCGGTTCCGGTTCGTTCGGTTCCGGTTTCCTCCCCGGTTTGCTCTGGTTCCGGGCTTTTCCGGTCTGGTTTTCCGATTCCGGTTCCGGTTCGGTTTGGCCATTCCTAATACATTGGATGTATAAACAAGGTTGTATAATTTAGTGGGATTATTTTTGGAAAAATACATTGTTTATTTCTTTAATGAAAATTGGTACTTATTAAATTTTGGAATTTTGCATAATTGTAGATAATGACTAACAACACTCAATCAATTTCGTTGCGATCGATCCTTGATAAGGATAAAGCTTCAAAAGAATGGTACAAACTTCATGGATTGGATCCTGAGCCTAAGAATCGTTCTAAGGCAAGAAGATGTGTTGTACATTCTTGATGGGCCTATTCCTAAAGAACCCAATGTCGGAGATAGACAATCACAAGAATCATGAGTATGATTCTAGGAATGTGAGTTATCTTATGCTCGCGATTATGTGTTCAAAACTCCAACAAAGTTTGGAACTTGTGGAAGCCTATTAGATAGGCGTGGAGTTGAGTTACATGTTTCAAAAGGCATTCTAGGCAACAGAGGTATAAAGCCATTGTTGCATTCACTTCTTGCAAAAGAAGTGAAGGGCAACAAGTGGAACCTCACATGCTTAAGACGAAAGACTACGTAGAGTATCTTGAGAAACTTGGCAGTCCAATTGGATTGGAGCTAGCCATGGATCATATTCTTAATTCATTGCCTAAGAGTTATAATCACTTTGTGATGAACTATAACATATATAGAATGAATAAGAATCTCTCCAAGTTGCATTAACATGCTAGAACTGTGGAAAAGAAGATAGTGGAGAATGGTTCTCCAATACTTATGGTTCATGATGGAAAAGGACCAAGTTTGAAAGGAAAGGTAAGACAAAAGTATTCAAACCTAAAGGAAATAATTGTGGTTAAAATTATAACTCTAATTGATGCAATTTGGTAAAATGAAAATTGGATTGACCATTTAGAATTGTAGTCAAAATTTTGGACGATCAACAAAAGAATGGTAGTGGGACTACCACTCGGGATACTTATGTTATAAATTAATCTTTCTAACTTTAATTATTGGGTATTGGATATCGGATATGGATCTCACATTTGTATAAATGTGCAATAATTAGTAAACTGAAAGACTACTCATAGTAAAGGTTGATCTATGAATGGTAATGATCCAATGGTTGCAACATTGTTCGTAGAACACTTGTTAAGTGACTTTACTAATGGAGTAGAAAATATTATTTTGTTATAAGATAATGAAGGATATTTATTTCTTATAGTAAAAGTGCTTTATTTATTATGATTTTCTTCATTGTGTTATCATATAAATAAATCTTATATCCTAAATCTTGAAGAACAAAGTAATAAAAGCTATAACATAAATAATTAAAATTCTTTATGCATTATTGTTTTGATCAAATAAATGAGAAATGCATATCTAAAATTCCATGGGACGGAGTTTTAAGTCATATGATTTGAAATCATATGATTTACGCAAATCTTATTTACTTGGACCAAGACATCTTTTTGCTATGAATAGTGAAAGGCTAATATATTACTTGACCTAATACATGTCTATGTATATGGTGCATTAAGTAGCAATGCTAAAAGAGAATTTTGGTTGGACTTGGTCAAATTATTCAAAGATTCTGATTCGATCAAGATGATGAACAATTAAACCAATAATTTGACAGTCATCGTTAAAATTGTGAAATAGTTTCACAATTAACTTCACTAAGAACACCATTCTAAATTATGTGTCTACATGGAAGTACAAAAACCTTATTGGATATGGTTCATTAGATGATAAAATCAAATTGATCTTCCATTATTAATTTTGGGGTTATGTATTACAAACCGCTATAACTACACTAATTTGAGTTCCATCAAAAAAGGTTAAATTGTGAAAGAAAACTCGGTTTGTCTTTCATAAAGATTTAAGATGATGAGACCTTTTGGAAATGAGCTGTCTGGGATACACTCACATTTAAATCTAACAAATATATTTTCATGGGATATCATAAGGAAACTTGAGGATAATGTTTTACTCATAAGAAACAAATGGTTTGTTACTTATGATGGTGCTTTTCTTGATAAGTCATTTATCTCTAAAAGAATCAGTGGGAGTAAAATATATCTCGAATGGTTCGAGACCTAGAAAATATAATTTAACCTAAGATGGAAATTGAACAAGTTCTCACAAGGAGTCGTGAAAAGTCCGTTCAAGTTATACAAAGTATTTGCGTACATGATAGGATACAATATATGACAAGAAATATTGGATATTTCGAAATAGAAAGTATTAAGGTAAAGTTCATTGAAAGATGACACGTTTGCCACCTATCAAAGGTACAATGTCCGCTCTATATTTAGATTAATGACTTGGAATCATAAAGTCTAAAAGGCAATCCATGTGTAATAATTAAGTTTGGAACTTGATCATCCTAACCTAAGGTGTAAAAACCAAAGGAGAGGAATGAGTTTTCTTGGAGAAAACTTACATGGGTAGCGAGAAACTTACTAGAATTCTCATAGTCACATGTTCATATTTGAAATATGAAATTTGACAAAATGATGTCAAAACAAGCATTCCTCAACGGGAACTCACTTAAGGATGTATTGGATACAACCTAAAGGTTTTGATGGTCAAATAAAATTCTAATAAAGTATGTAAGTTGCGGAAATCCATTGGATGGATTGAAGCAAGCTTTTGGGAGTTGGAATCTCCGTTTTGATGAAACAAAGAATTTTGCTTTATCAAGAACGAAGATGAACCTTGTATATACAAGAATATTAGTGGGATCATAGTGCTATTCCTTATTTAAATATGTGGATGACGTATTTCTCATTGGAAACGACATTCCTACACGTCAGTCTGTAAATACTTTGTTTGGAAAGTGCTTCGCAATGAAAGATATGGATGAAACCGCATATGTCCTTGGCATCAAGGAAGCTAATTGGTTTAAAGCCAAAGTATATACATTGATAAAGTCATTAGAAGATTCTGCAACGAAAATTCTAAGAGAGGACTGTTGCCAATAATACATGGAGTTTCTCTAAGCAAGACTCAATGTCCTAAGACAAAAGATGAGCATGAGAAAATGAGTGAGATGCCATTTCCTTCGAAAATTGGATCCACCATGCCATGATAAGTACTAAGCCGGATATATCTAAATGCTTGGAGCATGACGAGTAGATATCAATCCGACACCGGTGAGATTCACTGGGTGGCTGTAAAAGCGATTCTTAAGAACTTTAGAAGGACTAAAGATTCGTTTATGATCTGTGGAGGTATGGAAGATGATCTCGGATACATGCTTTCAAACCGACAAAGATAAGAGAAAATCTCAATCGGATTTTGTGCATGTGTCGAATAGTGGAGCTGTAAGTAACAATGGTTCCAAGCAAAGTACAGTCACTAATTCTATAACTAAATCTAAGTATATTGCCGCATTGGATGCTGCAAAGGAAGTGGTTTGGATTAAGAAGTTCATTGTTGAACTTGAAATGGTTCCTAGCATTGCTAATCCAATAGACCTTATTAGTAATAATAGTGGTGCTATTGATCAAGCAAAGGAACCAAGAGCACATCCTAAATCCAAACACATACTTAGGCATTTTCATATCGTTCGAGAAATCGTTGATAAGAGAGACGTAATTATATGCAAAGTACCAACTAATGATAACGTTGCGGACACGCTAGCAAAGGGACTTCCACAAGCTAAACATGATGGTCATGTTAGGTCCATAGGTATTGGATACCTAGAGATTGAGCCTAGGGCAAGTGGGAGATTGTTGGTGTTGGTGCCCTAGGCACGTTTGTTAAACGTTGTATGTGTTATCATTATATTCATATTAATGAAGAGATATTTAGGTTATTATTAATGCTCATGTTTGCTTATAATAATCTCCGTCCCTAGAGCTTGTTAAGCACTAGTAAAAAGGCTAAATGATCATGGGATGATCATGTTAGATTTATGGGTACTTGTAACGCCCGTCGTAATTCTTGTTAAATTCTTGACTTGCATAATTATATGCTATTTTATTTGAGTTAATTATTTAACTAATTGAGCAAGTTTAGGTCCTAATTGTTCAAGTTGAAACATTAGGATCATTGATGAAAATTAAAGTTTAGGGGCTAAAATGATCAAATTGAAACTTGAAGGGCCTTTTTGTCAAAGTTAGAACTTGGAGGGACTAGGTGCAATTCTTGAAAGTGAATAAGGATAAAAACTTGTTTACCTGGGAATGTTCTAATCACTTTCCCAATTCTCTCTGTACGTTCTCTGTCTCAGAAGATAGGTTAGGGTTTTACCCTATTCTCGACTCCTCTCGCTTAATTATGCATCTGTTCGAAAATCCGACTTCGTATAAATGATCAGGGCGGTGAGTATAGCATTTCCTGCCGAACAGAAATTAGTTTGGGTGAATTTGATTTCGGACTAGGTAAGTCACTAGCTCCCCCTTGCTTGTAATAACATGCCTATGTGTTATTCTTGATACTTGTGCTTGTTAATTTCGTGATTTGAATGATTTTTGTGATACTTGTAATTTTGGGACGAAGGGAGTATTACTATGTTGATAGTCAATTCGTGGAACAAGTGAAAGAATCCTTCTTGATGTGTTTGAACTTGGGAATATGTTAGTATAATTATACTCCTAAATTTGTGGTACGGGGAAATGAATGGAATTATCCCTAAATGAGTATATTAGTATATTAGAAAATTATACTTATACATTTGGGACGGTGAAATATTTAAATGGAATAAAATAAAATTATCCTATTATTTATAGGATGGTAAAAGAAATGAATTGAGCTTGAAATAGTGTCCTGGGTATGATACTTCACTCCTAGGTACTCTTGATATTGTTATTATATTAATAGAAAGTTACTCCTACGCTTGGGACGGAGAATTATTCAACCTGGAAAAGAAATGAGCATTGGCCGGATATGTGCAGTGTGCGACCGCACAAAATTTATTGGGCGACCGCCCATCTTTCTGGAATGTTTTTCAAAGGATTCACCTGCTAGCGTACGGCCGCCCGGTCTGTTTTGAGCGCCTGCCCAGGTGCCCTGAAAATAAAAAGCTTGTTTAAAGTTTGTATAAGTTGGAAATAATCCCAATTGAGGTATATAGCCTTAGTATAAGATGTCTTAGCACGTGTTGTGACACCTTAGGGGCATCATAAGTGAATCTTGAACATGATTACTCATTAAATTAAAATGAGAACTTGAATATCAAAGTAAGAACTCTTTTATATGTCTTGAAAGTGCTAAGAACAAGCACTAATGTGTTATATGTGTCTTGATTCCAATATTGTGTACCTTAGGGGCACTAGAACAATGTCTTGAGCTTGAACATCCAAAGTATATGATTAAGAACTTGTAAGTATGAGATGTATAACTCATCTACTTAGCTTGAACTTGAAGTATAAGACAATTAAATCTTGTATATGACTTGAATATCTAAAGATTGGAATAATAACTTGAGTATAAGATAATTAATTCTTGTACATGTCTTGAACATCCCAAAGAATTGGATTGAGAATTGAATATAAGATGATAAAATCTTGTACATGACTTGAAACCAATACATGTGTATGGTAATAAACTTGAAAGTGCTATGAACAAGCACTAACGTGTTAGAACTATCCTTGATATGTATGTGCAAATCTTGCACATAATTACTTGATAGAATGTGGCTTGTTGACTACTTGATACTTGGTATTAATAACCAAAGAGTTGGAATATGGAACTAGATAGAGAATGAACAACTCTAAGACATACTTGAATCTAATACGTGTGTATTGAAAGTGCTATGAACAAGCACTAATGTGCTAGTAATTAGTTTTAATCGTGTACATACTCAATGAAGTATATAAAGTATAAAGAAGATATCCTGTTCGTGAGATAGCTTCCTAAAGAAATAGGGACTAGTGTAATATGAAGATAATTCATAAAACAATGATTATAGAATACAATATGTGTTGGAAAATGTATTTGATTATTAACGATACATATACGCGAGATATGATTGTGACTAGGTACAATACGACCTATTCGACTACGTGCTTAGAGTCTAAGATGTTGGGCTCTACTTGGAAGTAAGGGTATCGTGATAGACACATTAGTGTGTTAAAGGTTATATGAATATGTACATGTAAATATGGCATATGACAAAGTGACATAGAATGATGTACCCTACTACTTGTTTGGGGTCTGTTACTAATAGACTCTAACTTGAATTGATTGTGTTACGTGTACTGGAATTTGGTGAGCATGATTACATGGTTCCTGAAAAGCTAGTCCACTACTTTTGGACTTAGTTCTATACTCTCGTAGTTCAAGTAAACATCTACTTGTGCATTCGTATGTGAGTCCAGCTGGTCACCTTGCTTGCTCGGAGATGTATAGGTTCACGCTTATCATGAGGCTGGGGCCAAAGTGATAATCGGGTGCCTATGTATCTGCGCTTGACCCCTTACTACAGGCCATAGTAAGGGCATAGCTTCCTTTATTAGAGCAATACGCCTGATAAAAGTGAATGCTAAACTCGTGAACATCTCGTGAATCTTGTTCTTGTGTGTACTGCACAGCAGCAACTTGATTGATCGTGGTTTGTCAACTACAATAAGCAACGACAACAATGGTTTACTTCGGAGGAATAAAGCTGGAATATCCTTTATAATGTGATAGTTTAGCCTTATGTGCTAGTTACTTGCTGAGTTGGCTTAACGTCTCATATACTTGTTACTTGATGACATCTTGAGCATGATTACTTGATAATCTTCTTGATTTGCATGGTTACATGATAACATGCTATGTACTTGTATCTAGTAACCTACTAAGATTTATCTCACCCCGTTCCTTGTTTATTTGTTCCCCCCCAGGAAAGCAAGTGGTAATACGTTGTGAGGCTCGACTTATCAGGGGCCTACTTGGCAGGTTGTTCTTGTTGGGGTTTGTTATCCTTTCTAGTTTTGGTGAGGACGATTTGGTATCAGTTGTTTAGACTCAGTATATTGGGTAGACTTGTATAGTGTTCTTGTAATGCCAACGTATGTGCTAGGCATGTTTTCCACTGTGTACAACCATTTGGTTTAAATTTCTTGGTATAGAAATTATGGTGAGCTATTTTAGCTCGTTCTTCTTGAGTATATATATGATATCAGTTTGATATAAGCAGATGTCATTCAGTTTCTCATTTCTTGTTAGTCACGCGGACCAGGTTCGAGGTTCTATTAGAGAATCTAGGGACTTGGGGGCGTGTCAGTACTTGTTTGGAACAAGGTACTGGACATGACCCGCGGTATGAGATTTATGTTATGGTCAATGTCATATATAAATCTCATATTAGTTATGTCATTTGAATCCTTAGACATGAAGTTATTATAGTCTTCCACTTGATGAAGATTACGTTTGACATATTCAAACATTACCCTTAAACAGGTAGCCATAAAGAGTATGATTGGCATAATCAGATTCACGTAGGGAAGAATAATAAGCTAAATGAATGTGTCCCTCTTCGGAGAGATGTCAAGCTTGGGCCCCTCGAATGAATGATGTTGATGAAATTTTTGACCAAACTCAAATGGATTGATTGGATCAATGTAGTTTGGATTATCAACATATTCGGGATCGAGAAAAGTATTGAACAAAACAAGTTGACTTATTGACAATGACTTGTGTTCAAAGACATCGTGGACAAAGGGATTGTGACATATTTTAAAGGAATGCGAACTTGTATCTAGTTATACTATTTGGGTAGGTATGACGGTTTGCTAGAACCTAATCATATCTTATGGTTTCATGTTTGAACCCATTGCCAACTTAGTATAATCCTAGAGGGTCACACACGAGAGAACGAATTTTAAAAAGGACTAAAATGGAAAATATGGCCTTCTGAACCATGTTGTGCGACCGCACAAACTGGGCTGGGCGGCCGCACAGTTTTGGGCGACCGCACAGATAGTTTTGGGCGGCCGCACAAGCATGTCGGGACAGATTTCCTAATTTGATTTGGAAAAGAATTTTGGACGGGTTTAAACACAAGTTTCCTATCTAGAATATGTCTTACTTGTATATAAACACCAAAATTCAGCCAAAACTTGGCCAAGCTTTTGTGAAAGTCTCCAAAGAGTTTGAGAGAGTTTTATTTTGTTCTAAGACATCCTAGATTGAAGAACAAAATAATACACAAATAAAATTCCATATAGTTCATATTAATTGTGAAAACGTGTTTCACAATTTTGGTCTAGCAACCAAGATCTAGTGTTCTTGATATTCGTTCAAGGTGTGGATACCGCTAGAGGGTGAAGCTCATCATCTTCAAAGTTCGTGTTCTTACTTTTGTGATTAAAGCTTCAAGTTCTCCACCAAGATAAAAGACCAAATTCAAAGTCATCAAGGGTTAGTTTTTCTAGTATTCATATTGTTGTATTTGATCTAATCATATGAACGGATCTATGGCTTTGGGTTTCATAAAAATTTAAATGCTTAATTCCGCTGCGCATGTTACTCCGAAACCCAACACTCACGTCAACAGCAAAAGGCGATTTATTTGAAAAGGTCAAGAGTCGATTCATCTTGGGGCTATGCAAGTCTCACATGGTTTGGCATCAAAGGCATTCTAGGGGCTTTACAATCAGCAACCCCTTATCTCGGCATCGAATGTCTTTTAGAGCCCCATAACTGACACATCTCTTGTTGCTAGAAATCACTTTTCATTGGACACAACGGCAACGACGACAGAATTCAAGCAAGGCAATCCGGACTTCGATTGAACATGACTTGATCTTGGGTTGGCTTTACAAACACACAATGGTTAAAATGGTTCACCCACGAACTAAAAAAAAATCTTTTTCTCACATGTGTGTAGCATTTCTCCCCAGCACTCTCTATCATCCTTGAACTACGCTGGTCTGATTCTCTTAAAGGGATACGTAGGCAGACTTTTGGCACGACCAACCCATGACCCAGAATACCATCTCACCGACACCCCATCAAAGGAAAAAACAATTCATCATCACCAACATCATCATTCTCCATCCAAAGCATGGACATTCTTCATCAAAAGCATCAAGGCATCCACCACCACAATACTAATCAATCCAACGGCAATGGTAAGTGAAGGTATGAATACATCCGAGGCTTTCTTCAAATCACACCGCACACAAAATCACTTTCTCCATTCTTACAAAAATTCTCTCTCATGCAAAACTGCCTTTAAATCACATCACACCACAAGCACAATTTCTCTCATAACTACCATTTGACATCTCATACATGTCACAAGCACATATACCTGCAAAGCACACACTTAACAGGTACCACCACAAGGTCAACAGCATCTGCAACTCAAGGCACTTCATCCCCAGCAGAAAGTGATCCGCAGTTGCATCCCACAGAGTCAAACAATTACATTTCAATGACAACAACTCGGTCCGTGGTGAGCCGCAAAATCACCACCTTTCCATCAAGCAACACAAAAATATCACATATAGGCAGATGGAGCCTCGGTTCTCGCCATCCGCAAACGGATCCCGCATCAGCAAACGGATCCCGCATCAGCAAACGGATCCCGATTCAGCAAACAGATCCCGCTTCAGCAAACGGATCCCGCATCAGTAAACGGATCCCGCCATCAGCAAACGGATTCCGCTTCAGCAAACGGATTCCGCTTCAGCAAATGGATCCCGCATCAGCAAACGGATCCCGCTTCAGCCAACGGATCTCGCATCAGCAAACGGATCCCGCTTCAGCAAAACGGATCCCGCCATATCCTTTCTATATCAATAAAGCCGCTCACACAGGGAGCGCACCCCTATCCTTCGCAAATTTCAAATTTATGTTTTATCGAGTCTTTGTTTTCTGTTGTCGATTTCCTTGGCGGTTGTCTTTCTTTCGTCGACGCGTTTTGCTTTGCAATCCACATCACTGAGGGGCTCTGTAGACACCTCGCCTTGGACCTTTCACCCCAATTGCATACATAATATTTTTATTTAACTTGTTTTTGTTAATTTCTGTTACTTCGGCTAAGTTCCTAACTGATTCCGTTTGTTTTGGATTAAACTGCATAACAGAATTAGTTTTAGAGTCATTCTGTCTTTCTCAGACGCGGGCGCCTCAGATAATGTCCACGGCTCGCGCACGCCTCTCGCCCCAAAAGCCGGAATCGCGCGCCTGCCGATATGGCAGTAACGGATTGCACCATTTTCCCTCTCTTTTCTTATTTACAACATCTCTTCTTGATAGACCTTCTTTTACATCCACATTCATCCCCCCTTATTTCATAACTCCCAATCCCATATTCTTAGCTTTTTCCCAAAAACTAAATATTTCTTTTATTTATTATTTGATTTTCTTTTATTTATTTTATTTCTCTTTATTTTTCTATTGGTTGAAAGATCACATTTTCCTCTCTTTTCTACCTATTTTTAACCCCTCATTTTTACCTTAGAAATGGACCTTGAATTTTCAACACTTTCTCTTTACACAAATTCTCCCAACAAGAGTTTTAACAACAAAACTCTACACAAATTTCTACACAACCATTTCTCTACAACAACAACACTTTCAAGTCAAGGTTTCAAGTTCTCTTTTCTAAAGGTACAAGTTTTCTCCTTCTCTTTTATTTGTGTCTTACTAGTATGCAATCTCCATAAAAGGGAATACAATCAAAAAGCCACTTCACTATTAAAGTTTGGCCAAGGTTACATTCCAAATTCCAAACTCTATTTTAATTTACTTTTTATTTTTTAATATAATTGTTTAACAATAATTCAACATGTAATCTTTAGCATTAAATTAATAAAATCATTTCTCTTTTAATTTCCCCTTTCTTTTCATCGTAATCATTAGCACTTTTTTATATTAATTAATTGAAGGACTTTTAGCATTAGAACACCAAGAATAGCAAGACCCGCGTAAGCGGGGCGGAGTGGGTGTTTAAGTACTTCCCACTCCGTCACCTAACCCTCGAACCCTTCTCTTTCTGAATCTCTGGTTTCGTAACAATAAATAGGCTATTTTCTTAGGTTTTCTTATGTTCCTCTAAAAACATAGGTGGCGACTCTAAACTCTAAAATCAATTAGACATCCTAGGATAATTCACCGCTCTAGCCAAGTAGTGGGGTTTCCCGGGGTATCTACAGCAAGGAAAGCAAAAAAGTTTTCAATTCAAAGAAGATTCAATAACTTTGCTAAGATCCCCGGTGAATCACTAAGAGCCACTTATGATCGTTATTGTGAGATCGTAAGTACTTATACAACACTCGAAAAGAAGCTTACAAAGAAAGAAAGAATTGTTAATTTTCTAGCTGCCCTTGGTTCTCAATATCTTCACAAAGGAAATACTCTTGAAGATACCAAGCTTCTAGATGATATGTCACTTAGAAGCCTCTATGCCAACCTCAAAGTTTTTGATATCAAGCTCCATAACATTGAAGAAATGGAAGCAAAACCTAAGAGCTTATCGTTGGTCGCTAAAAGGAAAGAAGTAATCGAGGAAGAAGATCCAAAAATCTCCACATCAGAGTTACTTGATATGGATAATGATGATTTTTCTATGTTCGTGAAAAGATTCCAAAAGTTCAGAAAGGCAGCAAGACCTAGATCATCAAGCAAAGCGCCAGCAAGGTTTTCAAGGAGCAGTCCCTCAAAGAAGAAGGAGAACTTTGACTTCTCCAAGAAGAAAGAAGATCTTGTTTGTTTTAATTGCAGGAAACCCGGTCATTTCGCATCAGAATGCCCAATTCCCAAATTCGAGTACATGAAGAAGAAAAGAAACTTCACTCCTAGATATTCAAAGCAAAAGGGAATGATGGCTGAAGAAGACTCTACCTCAAAAGAGTTAGCTACATGGATAGAGTCAGATTCTGATGAAAGCGATGAGGATTCTGAAGAAGGTCACATTTGTTTGGTCGTTCGTTCCGATGATGAAGATGATCATGAAAATCAATTCTTACCAACTATGAAACCCAAACGGAAGAGTTATACAGCTGATAAACTTGTTGAATAAGGATTCCTTACTCCAGTTCAAAAGAATGGTCATCTTCTATTTTCAAGATGTGATGTGAGTGCAGGAAAAAAGGCTCTATTTAATCCCAAAGTGAAGGAAGCTCAAGCTATCACACCTCAAGTCAAGTATGAAATTTCCCCCGATGAACAAGAGAAGATGTTCATGAAAGCTGAACAGATAATTAGTAAGTTTTCTGGCATGAAGGAAGCTTTAGCACTGTCAACTGAAGAAATTTCCCAGCTTAAGACAGAGAAATCTCTACTAAAATCTGAACTCACCCTCCTTAAGGAGCAGATCAAGAGCATGACTCCTCTTACTGGTCGAAACCGTTTCTTAGAAGAACAAAATGCCATATTTAAAGTTAAAAACGACGAATTGGTTACTGAGATAAATGATCTTAAAAGGATCACTAATGAGTGGACCAATTCGTGTGTCACTATGGAACAAATCTTAGAATCCCAAAAGCCTAGTGGTGATAAAGAAGGCTTGGGATTTCAAACTAGTAACAATTTTAAATGTGCATCTTGTTGTGAAAGAGATGAGAAATTTACCCAGCAAACTTTAGAAGGGTCGAAGGCTAAACATCATGTATCAAAGGGTCAAGTACAAGAACCAAAGAAGAAACTAAAGTTCAACTATGTCTACCCTAAGAAACAAACTAGCAAGGCACAAAAGTTGAAAGGTATTGCCATGGATGAATCTGCTGATGTGGCAAGCACCAGTAAGGTAACTGAATCTCCTTACCGCACTAACTTGCCGCGAGGTCAGCCGACTGCACAAAGGAAGCCGGCGACTGCATGGAAGCCGGCGACCGCAGGTAGTGGCAAGGCGGTAAAGTTCAAAAGGATGAACTTTGTAAGGGAGACCTCATCCATACCAGTAAATGATGTTGTGCTCAAGACTTCGATGAAGTTTGTTAACCCTCAGTTGGGTGGCTTCCACCATTTTTCTGTGTGTGATGGTTATGGTCATAAGGCTGCTGAATGTCTTTTGAGATTCACACCCAATCCCAGAAGGCATAACCCCCCTTCTGTGAGGCAGGTATGGGTTGTCAAAAGTTGCTAACACTTTGGACCCAAAAGAATAAAAGGGGACCTTGTTCTTAAATTTTTATTTTACAGGTCCTCTGCTTAATGGCTGGACATTCCAAAGATAAATCAAGTTTATAGTATCTCGATAGTGGTTGTTCAAGACACATGACCGGAGATATCAACTTATTGGAAGATATTCGTGAAGAGAAAGGTCCATCAGCAACCTTCGAAGACAATAACAAAGGAAAGACTGTAGGATACGGAGTCATTCAAAAAGGAAAAATTACCATCCAAGAAGTCTCTCTAGTTATTGGACTTCAAAACAATCTACTCTCAATATCTCAGTTCTACCGCAAGTATTGGAGGAAGTAGATATACCTTAGTTGTGGTAGACGATTATTCAATATATACGTGGGCTGAAATGATGATCTTAAAGAATGATTGCTGAAGCAAAGCTACCTCAATATTTTTGGGCTGAAGTCGTCAACACAGCTTGCTTCACTCAAAATAGATCCCTCATCAACAAGACCTACAACAAAACCCTTTATGAACTTTAGAGAGGAAGAACCCCTAACATAGCATACTTCAAGATATTTGGATGAAATGCTTCATACTCTACAACGGTAAAGAACATCGAGGTAAATTTGCTCCTAAGGTCGATGAAGGTATATTTATTTGGTATGCTAAACACTCAAAAGCTTTTCGTGTATTTAATAAAACCACTCTTAAGATAGTAGAATCTGTCCATGTTATATTTGATGAACATTCCCTCCTTGAGCCATATTTGGCTCCAAATGTTGCTGATGATTTTTTTTGAGCTTAATGAGATAGGTACAACTCGAGCACAAAATCAATCAACTCAAGGAAATCCATCTACCTCAACTGTACCTCCACCTACCACACCTGAAGCACCAGAAGCTACCGCATCTGCTGCTACCTCAAATGGAGTTGAAGTTGAAACACCCATAAATGTGGAAGAACCGATCCCTTAAATTACTTATGATTGGGATGGCTCAAATGATGTACCATTAGATGATTTACAACCACCATCAACTCAACCAGATATACCTCAAGGAGTTTGTGAGGTCAGAGATCACCCAATTCAGAATATCATTGGTGACTTACATTCTGGTGTTCGAACTAGAAGATCAAACTATGATTCACTTACCACATTCATATCTCAATTTGAACCCAAGAAAGTTGATAAAGCACTCCAAGACTTAAGTTGGGTTGTTCCTATGCAAGAAGAGCTCAACCAATTTGAAAGATGTAAAGTTTAGACCTTGGTTCCAAGGCTACAAGATCAAGGAGCGATTGGTACAAAGTGGGTGTCAGAAACAAGATGGATGAGAATGGAAGCATTACAAGAAACAAAGCTAGGTTGGTTGCATAGGAATATAGACAAGAAGAAGGCATTGATTATGATAAAACTTTTGCCCCCGTTGCATGACTCGAAGCTATAAGGATATTCTTGGCTTATGCCTCTTACAAGTGATTCAAGTTATATGAAATGGACGTGAAGAGTGAATTCCTCAACGGTGAACTTCAAGAAATTGTCTTTGTGGCTCAACCACCCGGATTTGAAGATCCCAAATTTCCAAATCATGTCTACAAACACCGCAAAGCTTTGTATGGACTCAAACAAGCTCCACGAGCATGGTATGATACTCTATCTAAATTTCTCCTTGAAAAGGGATTCAAGTGTGGTAAGATTGACACAACTCTATTCATTGCTAAATATCATGATCATACTTTACTCATTCAAATATATATAGATGATATTATTTTTAGTTCTACTAATGAATTGTTGTGTAAGCGATTTGAGAAACTCATGAAAAACAAATTTGAGATGAGCATGATGGGAGAATTAACATTCTTCATTGGGTTACAAATTAAACAATCTGTTGAAGGCATCTTCCTCAACCAAGCAAAATACACGAGAGATCTCATCAAGAAATTTGGACTAAAAAATGCAAAGGCATACGACACTCCTATGGCTACTGGTAACAAGTTAGATAAAGACTTAAAAGGTAAAAAGGTTGATCAAACTTTTTATCGAGGTATGATTGGCTCTCTTCTATACTTAACTGCTAGTAGGCCAAATATCATGTTTTGTGTTTGTGTTTGTGCTCGTTATCAAGATGATCCTCGAGAAGCACATCTTATTGCTGTAAAACGTATTATTAGATATCTATCTGGGACTATTAACCTTGGACTTTGGTACTCCAAAGATTCAAATTTTGATCTTATAGGTTACTCAGATGCAGACTATGCAGCATGTACCATTGACAGGAAAAGCACAAGTGGAACGTGTCATTTCCTTGGAAATCTATTAGTTTCATGGGCAAGCAAGAAACAAGCCTCAGTCTCTGTATCTACCACAGAAGCTGAATATATAGATGCTGAAAGCTGCTGTTGCCAAGTGCTATGGATGAAACAACAATTGGTCGACTACGGAATCAAAGAATAAAATTGTCCAATCTATTGTGACACTACATCTACCATTGTTATGTCCAACAATCCAGTCATGCATTCAAAGACCAAACACATTGATATCAAATACCACTTTCTCAAGGATCATGTGGAAAAAGGTAATATCCATCTAGAGTATGTGAGTACTGACGATCAAATTGCAGATATTCTCACCAAGGCTCTTGATTCAAAGAGATTTAGGTATTTAAGAGGAGAAATTGGTATGCTAGAACTCTAACTCAAACTTTTCCATATGGTTTGGTGTACTAATGTTTGTGTTTTCTATAAGTTCTATATCAAGTAGGTCCACGGCAGATCAACTCACGGTCAAGTAATATTCAATGTCAGTCACATTGCTCTACAAGTGACCATCCTCATTTGACCGCAAACTCTCACTACCAAGTTGCCGCGTCACTATTCTACCGAATAAGTCATATTACCGCATAGTGATAATCTATTTCAAGGTTTCGAAGAAACCTACTAAGGTGGAAAACGACGATGCATTTATTACTTTATAGAAGTTAAATCAAAGACAAGGTAAGATCTTCATCGACCGCACTAAATATGGTCAGCCTCATAGTTACTGCATTCTACGGACCCAGGTAAGTAATTCTAACTTAGCAATATTTTGGATGTTTTGATAATATCTACCTCAAGGGCATTAAGGTAACTTCCTCTTTTCCCTCTCTTTATTTGATTCAAATCATTTGGGAGCATTAATTTGTGCATTTAATTTTTATTCCTTAAATTATTTAATGAGCCGTCATTAGCTATTTTGATGTGACACCTAGTCACCTTGCATTTAATGAAAAGTAGAAACCCAAGGTCATGTCAGACCTTTTTGCAGAGTTAACCCTCCAACTTCCCATCACTCTGACATCTGCTGTACCCCCTTCACCTTAACCGTTCCACTTCTCCTCCACCACTCTGCTCTTTCATTTTTTCAGAAAATCAAAAAATCCTCTCTCTCTAACTTCTCTCTAAAACCGCCTTTCTTACCCTCTCATTTTCTCTATATAATGACTTCGAAACAAAGCAATAAATCATCCAAATTTTTTGAATCTAGTGAAGAACAACAACCTCAATCTACTTCCCAAGTCGTTATTATGGTATAGATTCCTAAAACTCGCTAGATTTTTTTTTTCATGTTCTTGGTGGGTTTTTCGAATAACCCTTTCATATTCTCTGATTCTTGGAATTTCTTGTCTCAATGATGTTCGAATCTTAGTGTTTATGTTTGATGATTGGTTCTAGATCACATTTTTCATGATTTCGTAAAGTATAATCTCTGTTTTGGTTTGTTTTGATTATTTTTTTTGGGTTTTCTAGTTTTCGGAGTTATATTAACTTCCCCTTTCAATTTCTGGGCTTGAATGTTGTTTGTTTCATGAAATTGATATGTTTTTGTCACTATATCTGCATTTCCGATTCTATCTATGTAGTTTTCGTTGATTTTTGGTCATTTTTGACTAATCTGGGCATTCTATGTCTATGGTGTTCATCGTGTTCATCATGGTGTTCTTCATATTCTTGACGAACGCCCCTTTTCATCCTTTAATTCTCTCTTCTCTGCATCTCGTGTTTCTATACTATTCTTATTTTGATCTACTTTGGTGCAACACTCTTGTGTTTGTGCTAAATTCGTCTAACCTTCTTACCACATCCCATTCCTACCGTGCCTCACTTGACCGTGTTATCATTGCCACTCTCTTGTCAAGTGACCGCACAATTTACCTCTTTCCTAAACTGCACTTTGTTTTATTTCAGAATTTAAATCACTTCATCCCAGGCATAGTTTTGGATTTAGAAGATCTTAAGCTAGATGCCATTGGCCGCAACATCCTGGCGCGGCTAAACAAGTCTGGAATTCTACCGCTGTTTACACTACAAAAAGATTTCTATCTCCCTGCCTTTGTTGATGAATTCTTCAACACTGCCGTAGAAATGGAAAGTGCTGATAATTCCGAGTCTAATCCCAAGTTCATTAAAGCCTCCGTTATGGAAATTCAAATGTACTTTGATTCCAGTGACATAGCTCACTCCTTAGGCATAAAGATGAGTAGAGAAGGACCGGATTCTATCTCACGGCAAGAAACCCTAAGTCTTGCTAAGAAGCTTGCCGGCACGGCAGACATTCTGAAGATTCAACGCAAGGATGTAGGTGAAGTTATATATCATATTAGGCACTTAGTTGACCATGCCTTGCTTTGCAAGACTGGAAATCATGCAAATTTTAACAACACCCAATGGATGATCTTTGCTGCAATCTATCTGGGAAAGAAGTTAGACTGGGGACAAATAATTTATGATGTGCTGTTGGCCAATATCCTTTGCTATAAGGATACGGCAGATGAAGGCGAAACTAAATACCGGACCAACATCCGCTTAATCTCCTATCTGATGAGCCTTACTCTCAGAATCAAGAATTTGTATCAAAGAAATAAGAATTACAATGTTGTGATCCCCACCACCAAGGACTTCTACCGCAAGTCGATGCGAGGCAACTACCGCAATAACTTTGGTGACGAAATGTATCGGTCATATCTCCTTCGTGATCCTGTTGAGGAGTATGTGCCTCCCAAGTACACTAAGCGTGGTCAGACTAATTTGGGTGATAGAATCATGTCTGAAGAAGATATTGCCGCATTCAAGCAAGAACTGAAGAAAGCTGCCACGCTCAAGGCACACGCTAAAGGAAAAACTGTTGAAATTCACTCCCCTCCTGCATCCATCAAAGGCAAAGAGAAAGCCGTACTTGTTGAAAAGGCTTTAAAGACATCTAAGCCCATCTCTCAAAGGATTAAGATTGCCTCAGAC
Organism: Campanula takesimana; assembly: GCA_026119855.1. Taxonomy (NCBI): domain Eukaryota; kingdom Viridiplantae; phylum Streptophyta; class Magnoliopsida; order Asterales; family Campanulaceae; genus Campanula; species Campanula takesimana. The sequence continues at coordinate 147,755 of JAOWBW010001464.1, forward strand.
ATTTCTCCTGCCGCACCCACCAAACCTGCCGCCCTTGTAAAGCCTTCCACACCAAGACATTAAAAACCAAAGGTCACTCCTGCCGCACCTCCAAAATCTCCTTCCCATTCACCTCCTCCCAAATCCAAACCATCCAAACCTGCCACACCAAAACTACCTTCCATTGTCCCTAAACCTACCGTGTCTACTTCTTTCAAATCTAAACCTTCCATCTCTTCCAAGCTTGTACCTAGTCAGGGGGAGAAAGAAGCTGAGCAACTTGTTGAGAAGTCTTTTAAGAAGAGATCCCATACTCCAAGTCCCATCAAGATTACCAAGAAGGCTAAGGTTACCAAACAACCATCACCTGAGGTTCATTCTCCAGTCTTTGGCTCGGATGAGGACATTACGGTAGCTCCTCCCAAAGTCTTGAAAAAATTTGTGTTGGATGCCCAACCTGATGACATGGAAGAGGTGTCTGGCTCTGAGGATAATGATGAAGATCCCGTCGTGAAGGACGATAGTGAAAAGACTCATTATGAAGCAAGGTGGTGAAGAGGATTTTGATGAAAATATGGCTGAAAAGGCTGTTGAGAAGCCCATTGAGAAGGGCTTAATAGATGAAAGCTCTGAAGAGGAAGAGCATGTGAGCTCTACCGCCATTAAAAAGGATATGGATGTTGAAGAGATTGAGGATGAAGAGCAGGTTCCTGAAAAGCTTGATATATTTATTGAGAGTGTTGAGGATGAATTTGTACCTAAAAAGGCTGACACTCTTGTCATGGTTGAAACTGTTGAAGAAATCCCTCCTACTCAAATTGCTATGGAACCTATCACTCCATCTGCCGCGGATCCTGATGCTGCCGCGCCAAGCTCCTCGACCGCACCAGTTGAGACTGCCGCATCTTCCACTACTGAGCTTCTTGCCACAGTACAATTGCTTACTCAGATGCAGGCCAACACTCAAACTCAGGTCTCATCTTTAGTGGCTAGCATGGTTGCGCTCAGGGAAGAAATTATAGAGATCAAGTCTGATCAAGCCTTGTTGAAACGTGATGTTGCCGTACTTCCTTCTGAGTTGGTTTCGACCATTAAGGGGGAGAGTGTGTACATATCAAAGGCAATCAGAGACACTCTTGCCGATAACACAGGATCTTCTACCACACTATCATCATCTACCGCAGATGATTCTCTCACTCCTGCCGCCTTGAATAAAGCTCTCCGAAAGCAAACTGATTTTATCAGTAATAATTTCGTTAGAGGAGTTGAGGCATCAAGTAAAGAAAATAACAAAGGCAATCAGAGACACTCTTTCCGGCAACACAGGAACTTCTACTGCACCATCATCATCTACCGTAGATGCTTGTCTCACTCCTGCCGCCTTGAATGAAGCTCTCCGAAAGCAAATTGATTTTATCAGTAATAATGTCGTTAGAGGAGTTGAGGCAACAAGTAAAGAGCTTTCCAAGTCAATGAATGATGATAAAATTGAGGTAAAGAAAAAGATAGGCAAAATGAAGACGCACATCAAAGATGAAATTCTTACACACTCAAATGTCGCACTCATGGCTGTTGCTGAAAAGTTTGTTCCAAAGATTAATGCTTTGACTGGTGCTATGCAAGTCCAGACAAACCGCATAGGCTCAAAATATCAGAATAGAGAGTCAATCTACAAAGATTTATCTCCTATCTAACAGAATCAATACGGTCATGAATCGTCTTAACCGCACAGAAAATCAAGCTGGTCACGGCAACGTTCAAGTTCAAGGCGAAGAAGAGGAAGAAGAAGATGGAGTCACTGCTCCAGTCATTATTCATGGACTAAACCTTCCAGCCTACCGCTTCTCTCTCCCTCTCACCGCGAGCTTTGATGAAGACCTCATTGATGTTGACACTATTTGATTTGACTGCTTGTGGTATCTAAACAATTTAGTTTGATGTTTTAAAACAATCTTTATCTTTTTCTGTTTGTTCTATTTGGGCATGTAATAAACTATCTATTTTGTTTGCACTTATAATCCTGATGCTTAAATGATGATTATATTGGAGTATGTTATGCTTCGTGTGTTAGTTGCATTTCTATCTTCTAGGTTTAGTATTCTTGTTTTTCTTTTTAGGTTGATAGAAATCTATGACGTTGGCTTAGAGTGTGCATTGACTTGGGACATGATATTAATAAAACGTTTATTCTTGAAAACATGTTTTTACCAAGTACAATGAATTAACCTTTGTTATAGTAGGTAATGGTCTCAATCAAATAGGAGGAGAATGTTGGGTATGCTTATTATATACCACTCCTATTACCTTAATTTGATTGATCCCATAACCTAATTTTACTCTTTGTGGAATTTAGGCTATATTGTAAGAAGAACTTGTACTTCATTTAGAATAGTCCACCCTTTAGTTTGATAGGCTTAGCAGATTAGGACCCTCAATTTTCTAAGTCTGGAGAAATGCGGTCAATGATGATCCTACTGCATGGTACCTACCGCATAACCAAGGTTACCACATGATATCTTCATTACCGCATGAATTGAAGCCTGCCGCATGTATCACTCTGCCGCATGGAACCTTAGTTGAAGAAACTCAAGTTGGTTCAAACTTAACCATGGTCACACTTGTTTCCAAAGCTATGATTAGTTTAGAACGTTGCAAATTCAAATTTCAAATTTGAATACAACTGTCATTATAGTACAGTTGGACCACCATAACTCTGCAACAAAAGGACAACTCAAACTGAGCTCCAATTAGAATTCAACAGATCATTGTCCTTCAACTTAGACCCCAAGTATTTCTAACGGCTAGTTTCTCATTCAAGGCTATAAATAGTCTTGAGTTCTTCATTGAACTCACACTGAGATTCTAAGAGAGAAATTGCTGTTGAAATTCTTGGTGATTGAAGATCATACTCAAGATTTCCAGAATCCTTTGAATCTTCAAGCTCACACCTTCAAGTCTTCAACAAGTCTCCAGCAACCTACAAAATTAAATTTGAAGCCTCATCACACAAGATTCATTAGGCTCTAAAATCATATAGATTCCAAAGAGCTTTGATTCTTAACACACACTCACCCCGATTGATCAATCACCTAGATTGCATCATTAGGGATATACTGGTCTAAGTCTAGGATTTACTCTTCATAGAAATAGGTGTTGATTCAATACTTCATATCTGTAATATGTACACAAGCGAATCAATATATGTCACGCCCCGGAAATCTCAAAAATCCATAAATATAAAATTTACATAATATACATCTCCAAAATACAAAATACCAAACACGGGCGCGTGAATTCAACTATGAAATCTATACCCTCAAGCAACACCTCAACGAGATTATAACTCGGAGACTAGAAACAAACGCGGAAGCAAGAACAACTATTAACAAAAATACCCAAAGTGCAACCGTATATACAAAACACTGAACGACTACGAACCCACAATAATATGCATACAGGCTCCGAAGGGCAACTATCCCAAATGCGATCAACCTGCTCAGAAGATTCCCACTACAACGGACCTCACAACGCTACCACTTGCTTTCCTGGGGGGGGGGTTAAGGAAAAACAATTTGAAACAAGAAACGGGGTGAGATAAAATCTCAGTAAGTTACTAAATGCATCTACATGGCATAATACCATGCAAATCAACGATATAACTGAACAAGTAAATCACATAACAACAAATGAGAAAGCTCCCTATCGCCAACTGTCCCATACCAGTTGGAAATAACGACTAACTCATCATGCAGCACATAAGACTGAAATAAACACGTAACAAAGGATACTGAGCCAAGGTTTCACTAAACTGATAGAACAATCGCTGCGCAGCTTCAACCGATCAACCAATCAACAATAGCAGTATAACAACTGAAGAGAACCCCGGTCAGAACCGACCAATCAATCAATCAACTCATCAAGCCATCTTTATAGTAGCATAAAAGCTGAAGAGAATACCCCCGGTACCGGAACCAATAACAAAGTAACGTGCCACAAAGGGCGGGAGCCATGCCACAAAGTCATGCTCCAAAACGTCTCAACCAAGGCCGACCTGGAAGAGGAAAATAAGGGCAAAACAATGGTCGACACCATAATGGACTTGGCCGGTGCCATCACAAAATCTCACATCGCCCGACACAACCACAAATACCAGCTGGACTTTCAAATAAATTCTAAGTAATAAAATACTAGCACGGTAAACAACTAAGGATTCCAAAGTAGGGAACCATACCAATTAATCACCATAAAAGATGCAAACGATTACTGTCGCGACCCCGAACCCCGCGGGCCCGAGACCGCGAGCTGGACGTCGACTTAAAACCCAAACTCTAAAATATAGAAGTTAAAAATTCCATTTTGAACCAAAAGATGATAACACAAGGTTTTACAAATCCAAGTTTAAATCAACAAAGTACAACTAACATAAGCTTCATAGCTTATACCAAAAAGAATAAAATATACAATTCTTAATGACGTCAATAATGGTAAAACTACCCCCAAAAGGTTAAACATTTAAATAATGTAAACCGACCCATAACAACCTGCCCCAAAATCTCAATCCTCTCGACGTCCTCCTCGATCCGCAAATCCTAATCCTTTTCCTCCTGGGGGGGGGTTAAGGAAAAACAAAGATGGAAATAAACGGGGTGAGATAAAATCTCAGTAAGTTACTAATGCAACTACATGCCATGCTATTATGCAATAACCAATAGCAATTAACATATGACAGATAGCAGCGGAATAATAAGTGACATGCTGTCAAACAGTAACATCCAATAATCAATCATATAAATAAACATATAACAACAAATGAGAGGCTCCCTATCGCCAACCGTCCCATACCGGTTGGAAATAACGACCAGCTCATCATGCAACACATAAAGCTGAAATAAACACTCATAAGTGGATACATAGCCAAGGTTTTCCCAAACCGGAACATCCAAATAAAGGATCGCTGCGCAGCTTCAATAATCAACAATCAACATCTTCATAGCAGCATGAAAGCTCGAAGAGAAAACCCCGGTACCGGAACCAATAACATAAAAGTGTCACAAGGGACAAGGACCATGACACAAAGTCATGCCCGTTAGCCAGATACATTCACAAAGGAACGTTGACTTATCCTTTCCAAGGCCAATCTGGAGAAGGGGTATAGAAGGGGGCAAAACAATGGTCAACATTATAATGGACTTGGCTTTGCCATTATAATCTTTCCCATCGCCCAAACACCCAATAAAATCCCGAAGTATAAAACTTATAACTTAACTGAACAACCTATACCATCTTGTAGTACTCGAAGAGAGCTTCGAAACGATAGTTTACACGCCTAAAACGGAGTCCGGATGAGAAAGTTATGGCCTCCGGAAGATCGAACGAAAAACGGACAAACTGGAAAAAGAGGGATGCGCGCGCCTCCAAAAAAAGTGATGCGCGCGCCTCCTAAGGTCAGAAGGCTGCGATTTCGAAGCAAAAAAAAGGGTGCGCGAGCCTCCCAAAACATGGTGCGCGCGCCTCCTTGCCCGGAGGGACGAAATCCGGCCAAAATCTGGGTTTCTACCAATTTTTCTCACCCATTTCATATTACAACCAAAATCAAACATAATCAACCTTCCACCAAGCATAAAGATGAACCCAAAACAACTTATAACTAGAATGGGGACTCAAATAATACCATTTATCAACCAAGATCAAGATTCAAACCCAACATTCCTAAAATCACCATTTTTGACCAAAACTCAAAATAAATTCCAAATAAATTCCAAATTCAACCAAACTTCAAATATAACACATCAAGCATAATATAAACATGATATGAACACTTTAGCATAAAAATGGGGGAAAAGCAACTTACTCGAATTTCTCAAAGTTGATGGAATTCAAATCTTTTTGGCTTCCAACGATCCTATCAACGATCTAAACAATGTTCATGTTTTAAGAAATGAGAAATAAAGAGAGGAAGATGATGGAAATGTAGAGAGAAGTGAGAGAGAACTTACCCATTCTTTGGCAATGGAAGAGAGAGAGAGATGGAGTGAGAGAGAGATGAGCTGGGAATGAGGGAGAGGAGAGGGTGTAGGGGGAATTATTTCCAAAAACTTACACTCAGGCCCCTCCTCTACTCTATACACAATACTTACACTCCCTACTAACAATTAAGACTCCAAAACTCTACACTAGCACAAAAGACCAATTAAAATGCTAGACATAATTTATAATGACACATAAAGTGCACACATAAATATTTAAATAAATAATAATTTAAATAAATAAATAAGCAATTAAATAAATAATAATTATTTATTACTAATAAAATAGAGCCTAGTTTTCGGGTCGTGACATTCACTCCCCCTTAAAGAAAATTCGACCCGAATTTTAACGAGACTTACCCGAAAGACCCAATAGCTACGGATACGATAGTTCCGCCATTTCTCAAATTCCTCAATTGTCCATTCTAAACCACCACGTAGTAACCCTAAATAATGTTCACAATACCACGACCTCTCGCACATAACTTCCTTCAATCATAACCTTCACTACTAATTAGAATCCATAATCAAAATTGGAGAATCCCAATTGCTCCCAACATAACTCTCGAGATATCCCAAGCTCACCTTATTCACAACCTTAATTACACTGCAAAGGTGTCTCCTTTTGTAAATCGCATACTTAGTAGTATTCCTCAGAAATTCAAAACATCACCATCCCGAGCCTAATTAGCTTTTAAAATATAAAATGGCTAAAGAAATTTCTATTTCCACAATATTCATCGAAATGGCTATATCTCTATGGATTACCATTATAGTGTCTTCACTTTGAGTTAACACCTTAAATAAATAGTACCATACAAACCCCAAAATTTCTCGTACAAAGTGTCCACTTAAATCTATGTTATACTCTCATCCCTTCATTAATCTGGTCTTGAAGCCTAAACCATTTAATATACTCAATAGTCCGCAAAAAGACCCAAATTTCATCTTCAAAAGATTTTCTCTAACTCCCATTTAAATCATAATCCGTGCTCATATACCCAAAGGAAATCAACGGACTCTAAATTCAATAGCTAACCCTAGTTAGGCTCTCACGCATACATTTATTGACTTAATGATATTTAAGCTCAATGGTACTACCATCATAATAAACCAATTAGCTAGTCACCTTCCAACTGACCCAATACCAAATCATAGTATTCTTTAATATGCCCGAGTATTTATACTCAACTTTCTTCACTTATTTGTAATCCAAAATAAGAAATGCCACCAAGACAAGATTTAGGACCATAGAACACCCCTTTAACTAAAACTCAAAATGCCTTTGATATAGGTCGCAATTTATTACTCTCCCGAAATGTGCTTAGTCGTTTCAAACTTAACGCGTTCACCACTATTGATGAATATAACTTCCATAATATACTCATATCCCATAACACATCATGCTTTTCCTCATACTATCCAATTCCGATGCGCTCACGTAGATGCACTACAAGTAGACAAAATCTCCTATCCAGAAATCCTCAATTTGAATCCTCAACTCTTATAACCCAACCGATGCCATAAGGACATTGATCTAAATATTAGCACTACAACCTTGTACTATAACAACTCAATTTAACCCAAGGTTCTCCCCAATTACTAGGTACTACTCAGAAATAAAATAGATTTTTTTTTTTTTTTTTTTTTTTTTTTTTTACAAACGATAAATACACCTAACAATTGGTATAGACATCTATTGTCACCCATCGAAGCAAAATAGTCAGATTCCAAACAAGAAAAGATTTGCTTAACTCTACACAAAGGAACGGTCTCAAAACAATTTTAGGCAAAAGGGAAGAGAGGATGTAACAATTTCCCTACAACCATCGACTAAAGCATGACATTTCCCTTCTCAAAATGACATCAAAAAATCTTATAATAGCAATATGACCAATTTAGCAGGTAAGTTATATCTACCTTTAAGCACAACATGAGCACATAAGACTCCATCAGACATCCTACACTCCTCCCTAGGAGTAGACACTGACAACACATAAGTCAAAGACTCAAAAGAAATAAATGCAACTAAATGCACAGAAACATATGAATGCGATGATCCTAAAATGCACGTGCTCGCTCTCTCGACGCAAAATAATACCTCCTGAACTGATGAGTCACCTGCTGAGTGCTGATTGATTGCAAATACTCTACCCGAAATCTTAGGCTTCCCCGAAGCATCCCTCTTCTAACCCTGTGATACTCCAGTTCCTGTCCCCGATGACTGAACTCTAAACCTCGGACAATCTTTAACAAAGTGTCCCAACTGACCACACTTCACACATTTTCCTTGCTTCTTCCAACACTTGTCTTCTGAGTGTCTTTTCCTCTGACAGTAACTGCAGACTTTCCCATTTCGTGTACCCTTATTAGAACCTTGATTTCCTACTGTTGGTTGCCCTTGAAGTTGCCTTCTGAATCGAGTTTGCACTCCAAAATTACCTCTGTTATCCGAATGTTGCTGTTGTGACTTACTCTGCCCTCCTGGCTTACCCGGGTTAACCATCTCAGTCTTCCTTCTGTGTTCCCAATATCCTGCTCAATTAAGTAGGCTCGATCCACCGCATCCTGATAAGTCTGAATCCGCTGTGCTATAAGCTGAGTCCGGATGGATGTCTTCAAACCCCTGATCAATCTCATCGCTTTCTGCTCCTCGGTCCGCACAAGGTATTCACAACACCTGGCTAATTCTGTGAACTTAGCTGAGTACTGTGCTACTGACATCATGCCTTGCTCCAAGCTGAGGAACTCGATCTCTTTCTGGTTTTGATTCACTAAAAAGATAAAATGATCCTTGAATTTCTTCATGAACCACTCCCAAGGATATGGTACAAGAGTCGCATCCCAACTGGTCTTCAGTGCCTTCCACCAATGTTCCGCAGCCCCCACGAGCTTATAAGCTGAAAACAGAACCCTATCCTCATCAGTGCAACCAAAGACCTCGTAGATTTTCTCCATCGATTCTATCCATAGCTCGGCATTCTTCACATCAGGCTCACCGTCGTACTCACTTGGTTTCAACTTCAAGAACTGCTCCAACCCATATCGCGGAGGTGCTACATGTTCCTCTCTCGGCCCTTGGTCACGAATTGCTTTCACGGCCACTTCAAACCTGTCCTGAAACACTGCACGGTTTTCTTCCCTTAGACCATTAAGATTCTGAGTCCCACTAGAAGCTTCACCAATTCTTCTTCTAGCCATCACAAACAAATACCTGCATAAAATACTCATCGTTACTCACTCCGAACACAACTACCCACCTAGGTCATACTAATCCACCTAGACTTATACTTAGGGCCAAACCATAGATCTGATACCAACTGTCGCGACCCCGAACCCCGCGGGCCCGAGACCGCGAGCTGGACGTCGACTTAAAACCCAAACTCTAAAATATAGAAGTTAAAAATTCCATTTTGAACCAAAAGATGATAACACAAGGTTTTACAAATCCAAGTTTAAATCAACAAAGTACAACTAACATAAGCTCCATAGCTTATACCAAAAAGAATAAAATATACAATTCTTAATGACGTCAATAATGGTAAAACTACCCCTAAAAGGTTATACATTTAAATAATGTAAACCGACCCATAACAACCTGCCCCAAAATCTCAATCCTCTCGACGTCCTCCTCGATCCGCAAATCCTAATCCTTTTCCTCCTGGGGGGGGGTTAAGGAAAAACAAAGATGGAAATAAATGGGGTGAGATAAAATCTCAGTAAGTTACTAATGCAACTACATGCCATGCTATTATGCAATAACCAATAGCAATTAACATATGACAGATAGCAGCGGAATAATAAGTGACATGCTGTCAAGCAGTAACATCCAATAATCAATCATATAAATAAACATATAACAACAAATGAGAGGCTCCCTATCGCCAACCGTCCCATACCGGTTGGAAATAACGACCAGCTCATCATGCAACACATAAAGCTGAAATAAACACTCATAAGTGGATACATAGGCAAGGTTTTCCCAAACCGGAACATCCAAATAAAGGATCGCTGCGCAGCTTCAATAATCAACAATCAACATCTTCATAGCAGCATGAAAGCTCGAAGAGAAAACCCCGGTACCGGAACCAATAACATAAAAGTGTCACAAGGGACAAGGACCATGGCACAAAGTCATGCCCGTTAGCCAGATACATTCATAAAGGAACGCTGACTTATCCTTTCCAAGGCCAATCTGGAGAAGGGGTATAGAAGGGGGCAAAACAATGGTCAACATTATAATGGACTTGGCTTTGCCATTATAATCTTTCCCATCGCCCAAACACCCAATAAAATCCCGAAGTATAAAACTTATAACTTAACTGAACAACCTATACCATCTTGTAGTACTCAAAGATAGCTTCAAAACGATAGTTTACACGCCTAAAACGGAGTCCGGATGAGAAAGTTATGGCCTCCGGAAGATCGAACGAAAAACGGACAAACTGGAAAAAGAGGGATGCGCGCGCCTCCAAAAAAGTGATGCGTGCGCCTCCTAAGGTCAGAAGGCTGCGATTTCGAAGCAAAAAAAGGGTGCGCGCGCCTCCCAAAACATGGTGCGCGCGCCTCCTTGCCCGGAGGGACGAAATCCGGCCAAAATCTGGGTTTCTACCAATTTTTCTCACCCATTTCATATTACAACCAAAATCAAACATAATCAACCTTCCACCAAGCATAAAGATGAACCCAAAACAACTTATAACTAGAATGGGGACTCAAATAATACCATTTATCAACCAAGATCAAGATTCAAACCCAACATTCCTAAAATCACCATTTTTGACCAAAACTCAAAATAAATTCCAAATAAATTCCAAATTCAACCAAACTTCAAATATAACACATCAAGCATAATATAAACATGATATGAACACTTTAGCATAAAAATGGGGGAAAAGCAACTTACTCGAATTTCTCAAAGTTGATGGAATTCAAATCTTTTTGGCTTCCAACGATCCTATCAACGATCTAAACAATGTTCATGTTTTAAGAAATAAGAAATAAAGAGAGGAAAATGATGGAAATGTAGAGAGAAGTGAGAGAGAACTTACCCATTCTTTGGCAATGGAAGAGAGAGAGAGATGGAGTGAGAGAGAGATGAGCTGGGAATGAGGGAGAGGAGAGGGTGTAGGGGGAATTATTTCCAAAAACTTACACTCAGGCCCCTCCTCTACTCTATACACAATACTTACACTCCCTACTAACAATTAAGACCCCAAAACTCTACACTAGCATAAAAGACCAATTAAAATGCTAGACATAATTTATAATGACACATAAAGTGCAAACATAAATATTTAAATAAATAATAATTTAAATAAATAAATAAGCAATTAAATAAATAATAATTATTTATTACTAATAAAATAGAGCCTAGTTTTCGGGTCGTGACAATTACTCAAGAAGAGTTCAACAACAATAAACACAAGGAGTTTCTCATAGAAGAGTCCAACAACATTGACCATTAAAACATAATGATTCCAAGATAAGGCACGTACCAAATACATCCTAAATATGATACCCACAAGTTAATCATAAAGAGCACAACCCAAACGGTCGCTCACAAATGGCACAATGACTATTACCAAAATGACCCTAAACATTTACTCATAAAGATATACTAGGACTATGAACTCAACCATCTCATCACACCTGTAATTCCAAAGTAGGAAATCAAAATGAATACACCTTAAGGTTAATCAAACCGTAAGTACCCAATTGCCAATTCACGCTTTACCTCCGTCCATAACAAACCAATTCTAAACACCCCAAACGAATCCAAAAGATTACCCTTATTAAAACATGATCACGACGGACTAAACCCTACACTTTTGTGTTCAATAACAACCCTCTAGGTACTATAGGACATCGCCTAAAACCTAGACCAAGTCTTACTCGAAAATCAATTCGATTGGAACAATCACGAACACATCATAAGATGCCCAAATATTCCCAAACAATACTTGATCAAATTACATAACACCATTGTTCACAAGGAACCAATTTTAATTACTAAAGTGTTCCACGGTGCCCAACTAAGTCAACTAGAATAGTACTACGGAACCTAGACCGAGACTACACCTTGATCTTAAACCTCAACAATGATACAACCATTATGATCTGGAACCATGCGGCCAATAGAACCATTGAGTAGTACTCGAAAAGAGCTTTCCAACGATAGTTTACATGTCTAAAACGGAGTCCGGACGAAGAAGTTATGGCCTCCGGAAGATTGAGCGTAAAACGGACAATTTTTATAAAGTGTTCGGCCGGACATTATGAAAAATCCCTGTTTTAGCTCCGAATTTCACTCCTTTCATTCTAAATCTTAGGAGTACCTATATATACTTCTATCCTAACATTTAAAGACAAGAAAACTCAATTTATGTGCCTCTAAAACCCAAACTAAAAATGCAACCTAGTCTTAAACAAACACAAATATGATTTCCAGAAAAAGGGGCGGGCGGGCTCTCGCCAAGGGGCGGGCGGGCGCTCATTTGGTCAGAGGGTTGGCCGAAGGAAAAATAACCAAGTGGGCGGGCGCCTGGCTCGGACCGGGCGGGCGCCTGGTCTGCCTTCAGGCCGGGAACAAGCTGGGTTAAGGCAAAATCCACCATTTTCAACCAAATTTCTTACCAAAACCAAAATGCCCAAAATTGACTCTTAGAACAAGTTCAAAACTGAACCAAAACAACAACTAAGCTTAAGGGAGACACAAACAACATCATTCATCGACTTCAAACCAAGGTTAACCCAATATTCATAAAATCACCATTTTTGACCAAAAACTCAAATAAATTCTAAATAAATTCTAAACTCAACCAAACTTCAAATATAACAACTCAAGCATTATATATGCATGATATGAACATTTTAATATAAAAATGGGGGAAAAGTAACTTACCCGGATTTTATCAAAGTTGCTGGAACTCGAATATTTTTAGCCCTCTACGATCCTAATGACGATCTAAACAAGTTTCATGTTTTAAGAAATGAGAAATAACAAGAGGAAGATGGTTAGATTGAAGAGATAAGGTAGAGAAGAAATACTTACCTTTTCTTGCAATGGAAGAGAGAGAGAGAAATGAGCTGGGAATGGAAGGGAGGATGAAAGTGAGGGAGGTGAGGGGAAAAGAGGGAGTAAGTAGGATGATTAGAGAATTTACACATAGACCCCCTCCCCTACACACTAACACAATAATCTTATACTCCCCACTAACAACTAAGACCCAACACTCCACACTAGCCCAAATAACCAATTAAAATGCTAGGCATAAAATATTACGACACACAAAATGCACACATAATTATTTAAATAAATAAATAATTTAAATAATTAAATAAGCAATAAATAAATAATTAAATATTTATTACTAAGAAAATAGAGGCGGGTTTTCGGGTCGTTACAATATATACCTCATTCAAAATCCAAGACTGACCATCTTGGTAAAGGACGTAGATCTTTTAACAGATCAAACCTTTCCAAATCTTTGTGTCATTTACTTACTGCTCTTTACATTTCTGCAAATTTACTTTAAGTCTTGTTCATCTTGTTCTTACTGTTCTTCATTTGTCATATTAATCTTGTTTGTCTTTGAGTGTTTGATCTTTCAGATTTATGAATATTTGTGAATTGTGTTTGTTTGTTCAACTTATTGCCTAAGCTAAAATCTGACCTACTTATCATTTGCCAAAATCTCTAAGACACAAGTTTTCAATCTCTCAACCTACCTCACTTAAATCTACCACACTTCATCTTACCGCACCTTAACCTACCGCATAAATAACCTACCGCATTTAACTTGTCTAAAACAACTCTTAACTTGTTTCATCGAAAACTTCCGCTGTGCATTTTATACTTGACCGCGTGGTATTTCATCTACCGTAAAATTCAAGTGTAAGCATAAGGTTGAATTTTGAAAATGGGTTGGAATTTTAAATAGGATATTCACCTCCCCTCTAGCCTCTTTTCATACCCTTGTTGTGTCTCTAGGACCAACAATGGCCTTAGTAACTGTGGTCTCCTTCTCAGTCTCATTATTTTCATCATCATTGTCCTCTTCATCCTTCTCATAAATTTCAGAATCAACTCTTTCAAATTCTTCATCAGTGGACTCAGTAACCAATTCAAGGGTTGGTTTCTTGGAGGGATTCTTTGCTTGCCCTGTCTTGGGCGGAGGAACCTCAGTAATATCATCACCATTATCATGGCCACTTGCACTTGATGAACTGGATGGGGTAAAAGTTGGGGTTGCGGTAGAGGTAGGCTTGGTTACCTTAGTTTTCTTAGAGGGTTGAACTGGACTCAAGGAGTGATCACGCTTATTTGATTTGTCCCCCTGAGCGGTAACAGGGAGTAAAGACTTGGATTTCACAGTCTTGGAACTTGGTGCGGTTGAAAATATGGTAGACTTAGATTTCTTGGACAGAGCAATAGCGTTGGCGGGAGGTTTAGAAGAAGGAGGTGATTTTGGGGAAGAAGAAGTGAAAGTTCGTTAAAAGACTGGCTCTTTAAACTTGATTCTGGTCAGCGGTTTGGATGGTACTGAGGTCTTGGATACGGTAGAGTCATCAGCCTTGGCTTTGCCTTTCCTTTTGGCAACAACGACAGCTGTCTCTTTGGCAATTCTTCTTTAGCAGCAGCGGTAGATTTACCCATTTGTACAAGGGCTTTTTTGGTATAGTTAGGAGGGTGTGAATACCCCTTTCCGAATGCGGGCGACGCATGGGAAGTCTTTTTGTTATTTATCTTATTTTATCTTTTCTATGGGATTAGGATATTCATTTTGGCATTTAACTTATTACGAGTCGCCACGTTATTTTATCGAGCTAAAACATTGAGAAAAACTAACAGATAGGGTTCGGGGGTCAAGTTATGATAAGATAAGAATATCAAGTGATCACTCCTATCGCCCGATTGATCGGACTTTCTATCATGATAATTGTGTTAGTAGTGTGTTAGTGATTTTGACCGGATCCGAAGATTGCCTACGTTCCTCTCGTTAAGATAAACTCAGGTCGATGTAGTTCGCACATAATCAGAATAGAGAGAAGAAATGGGATCATGCATATGATGGGGGAGGAGAAAGAATCATACAAGATGATCACATCCTAGAATAGTGATTATACACCATTAATAGGATCAATGTGTAGTCATCATATTCATCATAGGAGAGTTAATGATCATGGGAATATTTACCTAAAGTTTAGGGTTTAGAAGTAGTTCCTAGATCTTGTCGATCATCATCGGCTATGCATATATATAGGGATTACAATTATAGATCTAGCAGGTTAAATATAACATAGTAATAAGAACATCATGAACATGTATGAAATAACACATAAACACGAAGATCGCTACCCAAAATATTGCAAATAGTATGAATCTAGCAAGAACATGAAGAACACAATATGAATCATATGAATATAAATGTATAAACATAATGAAAACATGTATCAATCAGATCTACACAAAGAAAACATGTAAAATCCTCACCAATCTTGACAAGAACGAAGCCGAATCTTGGACGTGGATTCACCGGACCTTCGGGATTGCTAGAAAGGCTTGGGGAGAGAGTTCTGCTTTCAGTTTATACTCTGGAACTCAGGGGAGAGAATTTTGTATCTAAAATATGAACTGAGGTCACCTATTTATAGGGATTCTGACCCGGAGAGACTGGCCGCCCGGCCAACCATGGAGGTTGGCGTGGTTCCCAAGGTTAGGATCAGACTGAACTCTGGAGAAACCCTAGATAACTTCTATCTTTGTGGCTAAGCTGATCAGTTCGTAAATATCTTCTTATCTGGACTTTTCGGGAAATTCCAGATAAGTCCTGTGCAGCTCGTAAATACCTGTGAGGTCCTTCTGAGTTCTGGAATGCCTAATAACTCATTTTCAGGCCGGGTACTAACAGTAGCCCCTCGGCGATGCTTATGGAGGGTCGTCGATTAAGAAAGGAACCGATCTGAAACATGAGTTCCAAATCGAGGGAGAGAAGGAAAGAAAGGGTGACCAGAGTGGTCGAGCGGTTGAACCTTTGTCAGGCTACCTACATATCCTAAAGGGAATAAAGCCAGTCTTAGTTCGTGCTTTAGTGGTAGAAACGAGACATCAATCTATCGCTAGGGATAGGATCCTGTACAAAGACAAACATTCGTTGGGGGAGAGAGGGAAGAAAGAAACGAGACATTAGCTTCTGCTGGGGATAACAACCCTAAGGACACTATCCTATATGAATACTTGAACATTCGTTTAAAGACAATAGAATCGTTGTTCGGACTCTACTGGCGAAAGGGGCCAAAGCCATACGCACGGCGTGAGGAGAAGACTCAAGAATCAAGAACAAAATTAGGGATGGATTCTGACTTCTTATGGAGATCGTGTATTAAAAGATTACCAAAGGTGTCCGAAGACACTAGCAACAACAACTGAAATTATGTCCAGAGACACCAGCAACCTATGCCAAAAATGAGACACACGGGTTATGAAGAAGAAATCTTACGGAACGCGTGAATCAAATAATTTCTCGAAAACTACAGGTTATTGAGATGCTAAAACCTCAGGATCGCAGGATTCAGTAAAACGGTAACGCAGACGGTATATCAGGACGCATGTGTCTTGGGATCGTATGGGTTACGCCAATAACACTTCAATTATATCGGGATGTAGGTATCTCAGGATCGATTCGGTTATTAATAAAATATTTCTGAAGGTTTCCTTAACCTACATTAGTATTTATAGCGGCTTAACCGGCATTAGGATTTATAGCGGTTTCTTAACCTGCATTTTATTATGATTTAGGATTTATAGCGGTTCCTTAACCTGTGTTGATTGGCTCTCGCTGGGGAATAAATTGATTTGGTAATTTTTAGTGGTCTTCCGGATAGGATTTGATTAATTTTTTGAATTTATCGAGGTCTTCCAGACCAAAGGCAGGTTAAATGTGACTAAGGGCGTCCATTTTGGATTAAAGAGAAGCTAGAGGGGCTAAAGTGTAAATTCTGGCGTCTAGGGGAAAATTGGCTTCGTGGCCAGTCCTTCTGATTGGCTGGAATTCGATCACGAGGATTCCTGAGAAGCGAGCGCAGTAGAGGGCTGAGATCGTGCCACGTCACCTTGGCGAGACTGGCCGGCGGACGGTCTTTCTGTTGGACAGACCCTACAAACAGCTGCCGGCTGTTGCTTTCTCTTCATCTTTCTTCTTCATTGTCGGGCAAAGAGGGAGAAAACAGAGCTTTTGAGAGAAATACACCATTCGTTGAGTGATTTCTATGCATTTTGGTGATGGATTTTCAATACCTTTTTGGCGCGGAGCAACATTTTGAGCAGGGTGAAGGCGCTGTGCAACACTTTGAGCATGGTGAAGGCGCGGGGCTACCTCACTGCGGGAGCAATTGCAGCAGAAGGGGAGAATGCCTGCGAGGAACTACCGTCCCCAAGAATGGCATTTCGTCATGGGACAACACTTTAAGCTGTACGTGGGGCCCGACAGGCACTGGTCCGGAGGGCAAAGATGGAGACCACGGAAGTAAAGATCCCTCTTTTTATAGCTTTGTAGACACCCCGCCTGGGACCGCTCACCCCGATTGCACATTTGATCTTGTGTTTCTCCCCATTTTAAGTGTTTCTCGTTAGTTTCTGTCACTTCCGTTAAGTTCCTGACTGACTTCGTTAAGTCTAGGGACTAAACTGAATGACAGGGCTGACTTTCTAGTCCATTCTGTCAAAATTGCCTTCTCTGAGTCGCGCGCCTCCGAAAGGAGGAGCCAGGCGCGCGCGCCTCTGGGCGTCAGTTACAGATTTCTGGCCAGGATTCCCTCCCTTGCTCAATTTACAAGATTTTGCCCGGGAAGGATTTCTTGGTGACTGAGTTTTGGCACCAAAAACACCCCTCTTTCACCTATAAAAACCTCCCTTTACCTCCATTTTCAAGGATCGAAAAATCATCAGAAAAACCCTATCGAAAACTAGACAAAAAAAAATCACTTTCTAAAGGTTCTCCAAGGATCTCATTAAGCAACATTTGAAGTTCTTCAAATTGTAGGTAAAAGTCCATCTTTTCCTTTCTTTTCTACTTCATCTCCTCTCTCTCTTTTACTTTAATCAAATGTGCAATCACCCAAATCATTTTGGGACATGACTCTAATGATCACCTCATCTCATTGAGGTTGGTTAAGGAGTCATCTCCTACATTCCAAATCCTATTTTAAATCCCCCCCCCCCTTTTCATGACTTAAAGAAGAAGAAGAAGAACATTTTCATCCATGTAGATTTTGATCAAGCAAGACCAACTTTAGTTGGGCGAGATGGGTGTTTCGGTACTTCCCATCTCGTAATCTAACCCCCGAACCTCAAAACAAAGAATCTCTGTTTTCGTAATCAAACTTAGGCTACAATCGATAGGTTTTTCTTATGTTCCTCAAAACATAGGTGGCGACTCTAAAAACAAGTTAGACATCCTAGAATAATTCACCGCTCTAGCCAAGCCGTGGTTCCCCGGGGTATCTACAGTGGCGACTCCGCTGGGGATGTATTTGAGGGTTAAACTTGCATTCTGATCGAAATCTACATCTTTTCTGGGCATTCTGTTTCCTGATAGGGGAGGCGCGCGCGTCTGGCCTTTTGAGCCTAAGGCGCGCGCATCCCGCATCAAGAACCAGAATCGCCCACTTCTTCATGTTCTTCATCTTCTTCTTCTGTTATTCTTCACTAATCACTTCTGCAGGGGTTACAATATGAACATGGGACCAGGGCAATCCCCTGAGTCCAAAGTCTGACATTCTGACAGGTGTGCCCCAGAAGCGCGCGCCTCCCATAAGCATTGCGCCATGCGCGCGCGTCCCACATCAGCACTCAGAGGCGCACGCTTCTGGGTTGGTTTCCAGAACAGAAACAGGTTTCAGTGACTGAGCAGAACAGTGGGGTGTGGGCACAGTTGCCTGCATCAGAACAGAATTGAACCCTCGGACTGTTTTAATTTTGTGTTTTATTTACCGGTCACACGGGTGATTCGGGAGTTGTAATTTTATGTGCTTATGTGTTTTGTGTGTTTTTCTTTCTTTTCAAAAAAATAAATAATAATAAAATAATAAATAAAAAATTGTCACTTGTTAGACCTCACACTACATGCACATATTCCTATGAACTGCTCACTATCGAGTCGCACAAGTCCAACCCCAAACCCGTCGAGGCCCGTCCTAGAAAGTTTCAAGCTCCACCAGACCTTGGCTCTTTCGAAGCGGTAAACCTCAGCCCGTGGCGTAGTTCAAGACTACATGCCGGGGGTGACCTTTGAGCTTCATATTCAAGCCGAGCACAAACCACACAATTCTAGTTAGGGTCTAACACTCCGTGACTCAAGTCGGTTTCCATGTACCGAGATTTCCCTAAACTAATGTCTTCAAATCATACATGCCAACTTGTTGAAATGGACGCAATAAAAATCCGTCCCCAAAAGTGGTTATTTTGGACGAAAATAAAAATCCGTCCCCGCATGTATGCTTTACTACATTAATTTAGTTTAATCCCGATACATGTAGGATTCACAAGCGCGATGGAATCCGATGAGTATATGGGACCGCAAGATGGTCTATATACTAGTGTGACGATTCCATTATTTTCTTAGAAACCCCAAAAGGGATTCATTCCCTCCGACTTATAAAAAAAAAAAAAAAAAAGAGTCTTTTCTTATGTGGTTCGAGTTGTGTGCCCAACTGTGTGTTCTAAGCCTCTTCATGGACCGCAAGTGTTACTCAAGACTGACAAGGGCCTCTTCTGCAATATAGGTTCAACTGGTGCTTACAAAGTCTACCGGGATTCAGCAAATCGGTTAGTCCGTGAAGAGATCACTCCAACAGCTCCAACATCAACCATGACCGGCAGCAGCAACACCATGTCTCTCGAACAGCTCTCAACTATGGTCCAACTCCTCCAAGAGCAAGTCTCCACCCTTAACAAGGAGGCACAAAGCAAAGACGACATTTGGCAATCCCACCTCGACAACCAAAGGGAGGCCCACGAGGCCGAAATGGAGCTAATGAAAGAAAAGCTCACCAACCTTGCCAAGGGAAAGAACAAGAACAATGATGATGAATCCGAATGGACCGAGGGTTTGTTCAAGAGTCCTTATGTCAACACCCGCACCAAGAAAATGGGGGAACCAAGTTCCGAGAACAATGAGCCCAAAATGGTGGATTCTATCATGGCCTACATCGACCAAAAATTCAATGGGCTCAACATGGGGAAAGGTTCCGACACAAGCCTTTATCAATCATCCATCCTCATGAGTACTATGGCCGCTCTTCCCGATAAGTTCAAGATGCCCGACATAAGCAAATTCAAGGGCAACTTTTGTCCTATGGCTCACATTGAGACTTATATTTGGGCAATGGTTCCAAAGAAGGTATCCACCAAGGTGATGGCTCAATGCTTTCCTCTCACTCTCGAGGGGGCGGCAAAAGATTGGTATGCTACTCTCCCGCTCACTGTCCGTCTTGATTGGGACTCCGCCATGCTTGCCTTCAAGAACCAATACCAAGGCAACACCACTCACAGGCCCACAAGAAAAGAGCTAGAGAACACTACTCAACGAGACAATGAGTCCTTCATCGACTTCACAAGGAGATGGAATGACAAACTCTCTGAAATTGTTGAGAGGCCGAACACAAAAGAGCAAATGGACATATTTCTCAAGTGTCTCAAGATTGATCTCCGCACTCACCTAAGTGGGGCTTGCTACTCCGACTTCTCCCAAATGTATGAGGCGGGGGTACGCATGGATGACTTACTCAAGGAGATTAAGAAGACCACTCCTACTTACCGCTACAAGGCCGCTTCCAACTCCACAAAAGAGGCCTCGGTCAACACCGTCACTATTGACAAAGGGAATTACAAAAAGGTTCCTCCACCTCAAGGGAAGAAGTCCCGAAGTGACCGTGTCTACACGCCTCTCCAAGGCATGACTCAAACCGAAGTGTTCGAGGTTCTCAAGGCAAAGGGTCAAGTCACACCCGTGCAAGGGTACCAACCCAAGACGATCCACCTCAATCATGCTCACCACAAATATTGTGGCTACCACCAATATAGTGGCCACACCACCGAGGAATGCTTCGTTCTCCGCAATGTCATTCAAGATCTCATAGATAAGAAAGAATTTGTAGTGACTAATGACGAGCATGTCAATGTAATAGAGATAGGAGAACTCGAGGGGACCACCCATTCAATCCCAATTGTGAATGGGGGCCCCAATGTTATGAATAAACTTGACAATTCTTGTTATGTAGTGACTTACGATGAGGTAATGAGGGAAGTACTAGAGAATAGGAAAAAGAAGCAAGATGGGAACGTCAACATGCTAACTCGATCCGGTCGAGTCATAGCAAGAAACCCTTCCACTTCCGCACCGAGCTCCTCTTCTCAAAAGCCGCAAGCTCACAACGCTCCCGAAGATCCTCTACTTGTCCAACTCAAGAAAACTCAAGCCAATATCTCTATTTGGGACCTCATTGCATCCTCAAAGAAACACCAAGATCTTGTCATCCGCAATCTCGATGATACATCAGTTTCTCCCGATACTACTCCCGAGGACCTCACGGCAATGATTGGTCACATTCATTTTAGCAACGTCATCACCTTTGCCGATATGGACCTTCCACCATTTGGTTCCGACCACAACGAAGCTATTTACCTCAAGGTACGAGCAAGGGGGAGGCCCGTCTCAAGAGTCTTAGTGGACGGTGGTTCCGCACTCAATCTCATGCCTGGTAGAATCATGGGCATACTGGGGCTTAAGGATTCTGATTTGAAGCCTTCTACTCAAGTAATCCGAGGTTATGACAGCACCGCCTGTACAGTCATGGGTATGATCGAAATAGACATTGAGTTTGGGAGCATGGTCATGTCCGTTCCATTCCAAGTGCTTGATATCCCGGCCTCGTTCAACTTACTGTTGGGTCGACCATGGATTCACAGTGCTAATGCCGTACCGTCAACTCTCCACCAATGTGTCAAGATCCGAAATGGTGATGAAATAGTGACCGTAATGGCTGAAAACATCACTATCCACAGAAAAGGTGAGCCCGTCCACCAAGTTTAGCATGGTCTACCAGACTCCACTCTCTCCGGCGTCTCAATCAACGCCATTGATAAAGAAAGGGGAAACAGATCATGGACCCCCAGCAATCACAAAGTCCTCCGCATGATGAGGAATATGGACTACTTCCCTGGTTTAGGCTTAGGGAAATATCAGCAAGGAATCCTACATCCCGTGCAAGTCCCATTTGTCAAGAACACCTTCGGTTTGGGGTATGAGCCTTCTAAAGAAGACTTGAAACAAGAACAAGCGATCAAGAACGAAAAGGCCCGAGCTCGTAAAAAAGGCCGTCGGTATGAAGTCCCTAATCTAAGGCCTTATCGCAAGACGTTGAATGGTTATTTTGTCCGCCAAGGGGAAGACGTTCCATACATGATCTTTCCCGAGCCGTGGGTTAACAATAAAGGTGTCAAAAAGCCCGGCCTCGAAATCTTCTCCGATTGTGAGGTCCAGATATCCGAAAGAGAACCAACTCCCATGTCGCCCCGTGAATGGTGGGGGAGGAAGATGACTATAGAGTCCGAGACAGAAATCACCGTGGGGGAAGAACTGACAGATTTAGCCTCCATGTTTGAAGAGCTCGCCGTGATGAATAAATGCCAAGTTAACGCCATCCATGACACCGTCATCATGAACGAAACTCTCAGTGAGATCCCGCCAAGCTCCGAGCCGATCAACAATTGGTATTCAACAAAAGGGCCCGTGGTATCCGAGGAATTCTTAGTCCAAGAAATGGGTTGCATACCCCGCACAGCAACAAAGGAAGAGCAGCTCACACTTACTTTCGAGTCCGAGAGTGTCTCTAATACCCTCACCCAAGAGGATTTGGAGGCCATAGCCGAGCGTGTGTTTCCTTTCTTTGCTAATGAAAAATTTGATATTTCTGAGTACCCTGAGATTGCAAACATCATAAATGATGAATTAACTAATAATGAACTTAACAAACAAGTTAATAACGATTCAAATTATGATGAAATAGACCACGAAAACACAACATACTTAAATGAACTTGCTCAACAAGTCCGTAGTCGTGGAGAGAATGGTCCAAAGGCTGACGAAGAATTGCATGTTGTTAATCTGGGTACCGAAGAAGAGCCAAAAGAAACCAAGATTGGAAGCTTCTTCAAGGGGGACGACAAAGACAGATTGACCGCACTACTACGGGAGTTCGTGGATGTGTTCGCATGGTCATACAAAGACATGCCGGGTTTAGACAGAAAGGTAGCGGAGCACAGGATTCCGATCAGAGAAGATACCAGGCCAGTAAAACAGAAGCTCAGAAAGATCAAGCCAGAATGGTCTCTGCAGGTCAAAGAAGAGATTGAGAAGCTCCTCAGTGTGGGTTTCATCAAGGTTATCGAGTATCCGACATGGTTAGCTAACATTGTGACAGTAAGGAAGGCGAACGGCAAGGTTCGAGTTTGTGTAGACTTCCGGGATTTAAACAAAGATTCCCCAAAGGATGATTTTCCACTCCCTAATATCGACATGCTAGTCGACTCCACTGCTGCCTACGAGGTCCGCTCATTCGTGGATGGGTTCACTGGGTATAATCAGATTCTCATGGCCGAGGAAGATCAACATAAGACAGCCTTCACAACACCGTGGGGTACCTTTTGCTACACAGTCATGCCATTTGGGTTAAGAAATGCTGGGGCTTCCTACCAAAGAGCCGTGACAGACTTGTTCAACGATATGATTCACAAAGAAATCGAGGTCTACGTGGACGACATGATCATTCACTCCATAGGAACCGATGGTCAACACCTAATCGATCTCCGCAAGTTCTTCGAAAGGCTTCGCCAACACAAGATGAGACTCAACCCTGCAAAGTGCACATTTGGGGTTATCCGAGGCAAAGTTCTTGGTTATATGGTCACTGAAAGGGGAATCGAAGTAGACCCCTCCAAAATCAAGGCAATCATTGACATGCCTCCTCCAAACACGCAGAAAGAGATTAAAGGTTTCATGGGAAGACTACAATACATCAGTCGATTTGTGCACCAACTCACTTCCATGTGCGAGCCAATCTTCAAGCTACTCAAGAAGAATGTGGCTCTAGAATGGACCGACGCGTGCCAAGAAGCCTTCGATCAAGTAAAGCATTACTTGACGTGCCCTCCTGTTCTAGTTCCGCCGCACAAGGAGAAACCTCTGTTGCTTTATCTCACTGTCAATGATGAAGCCCTAGGGGCTATGTTAGCACAAGAGCAACGAGAGTCCACAAAAGAGAACGCCATTTATTTTGTCAGTCGCCGATTCCAAGGAGGCGAAAAGAACTACTCTGTCTTAGAGAAGTCATGTGCCGCATTGGTTTGGGTCACTCAAAAGCTCAAACACTATATGGAAGCTTTTCGATCAAGCTAGTAGCAAAGGTGGACCCGCTCCGCTACATCTTCGAGAAGCCTTTCATGTCAACAAGAATAGCCAAATGGTACTTCATGCTCGCCGGCTATGATATCACTTACGTCATACTAAAATCCGTCAGGGGGAAAGTGTTCAGTGACCAGCTTGCCGAATTCCCGTGTGACGAAATGAAGGGGGAAGATGTACAGTTCCCCGACGAGCATTTAATTTGTACTGCAACCGAAGAAGACAAGTGGCAACTTTTTTTCGATGGCGCCGCCAATAAACACGGTTTTGGCATAGGGGTATTGCTTGTCGATCCAAAAGACATCTACACTCCCATTGCCATACGCCTGGAATTCGAAGCTACCAACAACATTGCCGAGTACGAAGCATGCTTAGCAGGGCTCGAAGCAGCTCTCGAAAGAAACGTTCGGCGACTCTTTGCTCCTTATCAATCAGCAATCGGGTAAATGGCGAACCCAAGACCCGACTCTCCAACAGTATGGTCAGCACCTTGAAGAACTGGTTGAACAATTCCAAGAGATTACTTTCAACTACCTGCCAAGGGATAAGAATCGCTTCGCTGATGCACTGGCCACTATAGCTTCATTTGTTGAAATGCCCAAAAGGAAAATGGTGAAGCCTTTCAAAATTGCTCGAAGGAACAGTCCGGCATATTGCATGAGTATCGAGATCAACGAGGTTCAAACAAACTCTCCGTGGTATTCGGATATCATGAACTTCCTCAAAGACGGCACTTATCCCGAGAACATCAATAAGAAGTCTCAAGCAGCTCTGCAAAGGTTAGCCTCTCGGTATGTACTGATTGGGGACTGAGTCTATAAAAGGCACCACGACGGGATCAATCTCTTATGCGCCAATGAGACCGAAGCTCAAGAGATAATGTGTGAAGTGCACGAAGGAGAATGTGGACCCCACATGAATGGGTTTATGCTAGTCAAGAAGATACTTCGCATTGGTTACTATTGGAGCACTATGGAGCGAGACTGTGTCGAGAAAGTCAAAAGGTGTGCCAAGTGCCAATTCCACGCTAATCTGCAACATGCTCCACCCTCACAACTTTACAACATGGTCACACCTTGGCCTTTCTCTTGTTGGGGGATAGACATCATCGGTAAAGTTCATCCTGCCAGAAGCAATGGGCAGTCATTCGTCCTAGTGGCAGTCGACTACTTCACAAAGTGGGTCGAAGCACAAGCCTATCGAACCCTAAACGCCAAGAAAGTGGCCGAATTTGTAAAGATTAATATCATGTGCCGATACGGCGTGCCTCATGAAATCATTTCCGACAACGGCTCTCACTTTGAGAAGGAAATGGATGCACTTTTGGTAGAATACAAGATCACCAAGCACAAGTCATCTCCTTACCGGCCCCAAGCAAATGGCGCAGTCGAAGCAGCAAATAAGACCATCGAGACCATCGTCAAAAAAATGGCCTCAACAGGAAGGGATTGGCCCGAGAAGCTACCATTAGCATTGTGGGGCTACCGCACATCAATACGATCCGCAACAGGAGAAACTCCTTATGCATTGGTCTATGGTTCAGAAGCCGTACTCCCTATCGAACTTGAAGTCCCATCTCTACGGGTCCTCCTCGAGAATCAAGTCAACGAGGTCGACTGGATGCAAAGTCGATATGAACAACTAGCCTTGCTCGACGAGAAAAGGTTAAGAGCACTCGAACGCACAAGGGCGTATCAGCAAAGGATGGCAAGAGCTTTCAACAAAAAGGTGAAGCCTCGAAACATCAATGTGGGAGATTTGGTTTTAAGACAACATCCTCCTAATGCCATGAATCCCCTGGGGAAATGGGGACCCCGATGGATCGGTCCGTACGTGGTCAAAAAGATACTAAGCGGTGGTGCAGTCCGGCTCGTGGATTTAGATGGTGACCAGCTGCCAAAGGAGGTCAACCTCGACAAGCTCAAGAGGTTCTACGCTTAATAAACAAAGACCATAACAAAAAAAAAAAAAAAAAAGAAATCGCTCGCTAGGTTGAAAACCCGCAAGGGCGGCCTAGGCAAAAATTAGAGCACGTGCAAAAAAGAAGCCCACTAGATTGAAAACCCGAAAGGGCGGTCTAGGCAAAAAATAGGGTGCACAACAAAAAAAAAAAAAAATGGTCTTTGTTTGTTTGAACTACGAAGACCTGAGCCTCCCAACTGGAGGAACGTAGCCAACCTTCGGGTGCGGTCTAAAACATATCAAAAATACCCAATTCACTTCAAATAACAAAATGCAATTTTTATTCATTAAATGAATTATTCAAACCATTACAACGGATTTATTGAGCAACAAAAGACATCAAAATATTAAATCCTAAAACAAAGTGGTCTAATTGCAATCTCTTAGGGTACTAAGAAAAATCCAATTTTCTCTTAGCTTTCAAAGAACCACCCGATCGTCTCTCAATCCTTTTCTTCTTGGGTAACGAAGGAGCACTAATACGCACCGAAACCTTCTGTGTTGCAACACGTCTCCTAGCATAAAAGTCATCCAAAGGAGTACCGAAAGGGTCAGCGAGAATGTTACTCGACTCAGCAGCAACCTCCCTATATCTCAAAGTGCTGCTAGGCTCAAAACCCTGTCCCAACAACTCGGCACGAAGCACATCAACCCAAGTGATGCCACGGTAAAGGGTGCCAAATAAATAGTCCAAGTAGCTCTCAGGAAGGAAGACACTCCCCCGATGCAGAGGAGCGAAAGCCCAACGATTGCGGTCATCTCCCCAAGCCGACTGAAGCTCACTCGAGAAGTAAAGGACCCATGTAAGCAACTGGACGAAGCATTCCATCCCTCGGAAAAGGAATTGTCTGTTGGTGACCGAACTGCCGCAGAACCCGCTCTGGCTGGTAAAACGAAGAATCTCTCAAACCAGGTACAACCACGTGCTGAAAACCAAGAGTCCATTCCACAAAAGGACGAAGACCCCAAGAAGGAGGACACCACTCAATATCAACGGTCACCCGAGAAGCAAAGAATTTCTTCCAACCATATTCAGATAAATCCCGGATCAACAACTTCCTCCTATGAACAGCAAAGGGAGACAAATCACCATCCGGGGGAATAAATCTTGAAGTGTTCCCAGAGCCATATGGTCAAGAGCAAAGGGCTTCCCCGACACATCTTGCCCGTCCTGTGTAACTCATCAAGGCCGTGCAACGTCTCCCCTACAATAAGAGGGATTACACTAAATTGCTGGTCCTTAGCTTGCAAAATAATCTCAGCCAACTGCGCGTCCGCAGTCCCGAAGGGTGTAACAAACAGTACTTCGCTGAAAAGACAAACGGCCATGGCATTTCTTTTGAAAGATTGAACCACCGGGTCCTCCGAGTGTAAACTGAAGAACATCGGCAACTCAGTTATGTCAATCACGGTACCGTGCAACATCTTCCTCACGTCCTCAATGGGGAGATTCAGTAACCCAACCCAAGAGTCGATGGCACCACGGTGATATTTAGGGACGGCAATCCGACCGGCCAAAGGCATGCCAAGGATGGCCCCGAAATCGTCAACAGTCGGCACCATTTCATTAGCTGAAAGGTTGAAGGTATGGCTGTCGCAATCCCAGAAAGCCGCGGCAGCTCTCAACAAATCCCAATCCGGCTTCAACGTCCGCAAGGTGAAAAGAATTCGGAACCCGAAATCTTTAATGAAGGCCTTCTTGGGATGGGTCTTGAAAGAATACACAAAAGTGCCCAAGTCCTTTTCATACGCACTAACGACCTTGGCATCAAGGGCAAAAGAATTGGAAGCCATGGAAAATGTTGATCACAAGCGAAGTTAAGCAATAATATGATGTTCAAAAATGGCAGAAAGGAGCTGTGAGAATCAAGTGGTCGAACAGAAGATGATATTATAGCTATTAGGGGCTCTTTTGGTCAGCAAATGTCAAGCCCGGAATTCCGCCTCCCAGACACGCGCGCCACCCGCCAGCAGTCTGAAGTGCGCGCGCGTCCCAAGCCTACATAGGAAGGCGCGCGCCTCCCAGGTCTAAACCACTTCAAGAAAAGGGCCTTGTCAGAGATCTCCAGCCTAAATCAAGACACTGTCCCGATCCTCGGACACCCAGTTGGGCACACCTTTTTTCCGGTCCGCCCTTAAGGCATGTCAAAAATCGAAAGTAGGATAGAAACTCCCACTCAAAAGTAGGCTGTCCTCTTCAAAATTCGGAACTCCCTCAGTTCTGTCACAGGTGCCACACCCCCCTCAAGAGTCAATCTCAACATTTCATCCCCAGCAGGAACATCTTTCTGGTCGCGGTCAACTGTGCCCGTACCCCACAATTCAAAAAAAAAATTCAAGTGTGACTCCAAATGGCACGAGACTTCAAAGCAATATTTCGTCAAACGGATTCACTAACGGATTCGTCAACAAAAAGGGTTCACCAACGGACTCATCCAAGGGATTCACCAACGGATTCAACAACGGATTCACCAACGGATTCATCAACAAGGGTTCACCAATGGACTCATCGAAGGGATTCACTAACGGATTCATCAAACGGATTCACTAACGGATTCGTCAACAAGGGTTCACCAACGGACTCATCCAAGGGATTCACTAACGGATTCATCAATCGGATTCACTAACGGATTCGTCAACAAGGGTTCACCAACGGACTCATCCAAGGGATTCGCTAACGGATTCATCAAACGGATTCACTAACGGATTCGTCAACAAGGGTTCACCAACGGACTCATCCAAGGGATTCGCTAACGGATTCATCAAACGGATTCACTAACGGATTCGTCAACAAGGGTTCACCAACGGACTCATCCAAGGGATTCACTAATGGATTCGTCAACAAGGGTTCACCAACGGACTCATCCGAGGGATCCACTAACGGATTCATCAAAAGGTTCACTAACGGCCTCATTCAAAACATTCAGCCGACAGGTTCACCTAACGGATCATGCCACCCCCTCTATCAACAAAAGCCGCTCACACAGGGAGCGCACCACTATCTCTCGCAATTTCAAATTCCTGCTTTCATCGAGTCTTTGCCTTTTCTTGGTGATGTCCTCGGCGGGTGTTTTTAACTTTCGTCCACGCGTTTTGCTTTGCAATCCACGTCGCCGAGGGGCTCTGTAGACACCCCGCCTGGGACCGCTCACCCCGATTGCACATTTGATCTTGTGTTTCTCCCCATTTTAAGTGTTTCTCGTTAGTTTCTGTCACTTCCGTTAAGTTCCTGACTGACTTCGTTAAGTCTAGGGACTAAACTGAATGACAGGGCTGACTTTCTAGTCCATTCTGTCAAAATTGCCTTCTCTGAGTCGCGCGCCTCCAAAAGGAAGAGCCAGGCGCGCGCGCCTCCCGCCCCCAAGGCAGGAGGCGCGCGCCTCTGGGCGTCAGTTACAGATTTCTGGCCAGGATTCCCTCCCTTACTCAATTTACAAGATTTTGCCCGGGAAGGATTTCTTGGTGACTTAGTTTTGGCACCAAAAACACCCCTCTTTCACCTATAAAAACCTCCCTTTACCTCCATTTTCAAGGATCGAAAAATCATCGGAAAAACCCTATCGAAAACTAGACAAAAAAAAATCACTTTCTAAAGGTTCTCCAAGGATCTCATTAAGCAACATTTGAAGTTCTTCAAATTGTAGGTAAAAGTCCATCTTTTCCTTTCTTTTCTACTTCATCTCCTCTCTCTCTTTTACTTTAATCAAATGTGCAATCACCCAAATCATTTTGGGACATGACTCTAATGATCACCTCATCTCATTGAGGTTGGTTAAGGAGTCATCTCCTACATTCCAAATCCTATTTTAAATCTCCCCCTTTTCATGACTTAAAGAAGAAGAAGAAGAACATTTTCATCCATGTAGATTTTGATCAAGCAAGACCAACTTTAGTTGGGCGAGATGGGTGTTTCGGTACTTCCCATCTCGTAATCTAACCCCCGAACCTCAAAACAAAGAATCTCTGTTTTCGTAATCAAACTTAGGCTACAATCGATAGGTTTTTCTTATGTTCCTCAAAACATAGGTGGCGACTCTAAAAACAAGTTAGACATCCTAGGATAATTCACCGCTCTAGCCAAGCCGTGGTTCCCCGGGGTATCTACAAGCTTATGCGTATTTTGTATCTTTTATTTATACTTGTCGTATTTTCAAGACTGCTTAATCATTGTAGATTATTTAATTTGTGGATTTGTTTGATTATTTTGGGGATGGCAAGTATATACGCACATTAATAAACAAAGCATGCATGTACACTTTAAATAATTAGCATAGAGTTGGTATTTAATTGCTAGTTGGTAACGTACCTTTGCTGTGTTTACCTGCAGAGAATGAAATCTCAGGGGTCCACTAAGTTGGTAGCGGGGGTATGGAGCATGCTGCCACTGGGAGGTATTGTGAAGGAAAGGATCCAAGCTCTGGGATTTGGTCCATTTTTTTATGATGTGCAGGCCATCGGAGGGACCTAGAAGCTGATGGGTCTGGTAGAGACCATACGGGAGTATTGGTGGGACACCACCCATACATTCCATTTCAGTTGGGGATAGGTCACTATTACTCCCACCGACTTCTTTGCTATTACTGGGTTGCAGTTCACTGACGTGAACTTGCCTTTTGATGAGAGCTTGTCAGAGGATCCACAGCGCCAGGCTGATCTGATAGGGATGATGTTGGGTTGAGGTGTGAAGGGGAACGGCTTTGAGGTGGGCCGTTTGAGGACCTTGCTTGATGGAGCTATCCGGGGCTTCATAGAGGGTGTCAGTGACATAGATTGTCTGGTGCGGGCCATTTTGTGGTATAGCCTGTCGCAGACCTTGTTCCCGAGTGCCGGCACATTCTGTCGATTTTCTTTGTTGGGTGCTCTGGCCAATCAAGAGCAGGCGAGCCGGGTCTTTTGGGGTGGAGCCGGGCTAGCGGAGATATATAGAGCCCTTGATTTCTGTTCGAGGTCAAGTACCTCATCTTTTGACTTTTTCCAGTTTGCTTTTGAGGTATCTTTCTGACTCACTCTTTTATTCCATATCTATCCTTCGTTTAGAACTGTATAGACTGAAATATTGCTTTTCCACAGGTGTGGGTTTATGAGCTCTTCCATATCGCTCCCTTTCGTGTGCAAGGGGTGAAGGAGGTCCTAGTGATGAGGTTCTAGGCAAAAAGGAACCGGTTGGAGGGCTGTGGCAAGGCCAGGAAGACGCCCGACTTAGGGAATTTTGCTGCGAGGTTGCAGGGTCCATTGCATGAGGATTCCCAGTTTTTTCTTTGGTCTGATAGAGTTCTGGCGGGAGTAGGCTTTGCTCAAGAGTTCACTGCTTCGAGATGTTTTCTGGTGGGGCTGACTGGCGACGCCATGTACTTAGGCGAGAGGGTATGCCGGCAGCATAGCGCACACCCTATGATATGGGCTTCGGCTGAGCCTCCTCGGAACATGTTATATCCTGCTAGGCTCCGGGCGAACAGTGAGTACTTTGCTAGGACTCCGGCTAGTCAGTACTAGAGTGGTGGTGACTATGCTTGGTATGTTGAGCATGTGCTGGTGAGTCCACAGGTGGTGGCTAGGAGATAGGCAGGTGGTTATTCGGCCAGTTCTAGTAGAGTGGCTAGACATGCCATGGATATGACACAGTTTCCTGACACCATTAGGGTGCAACAGGGTGGCGTTGATGTTGATTTTGACCTTACTCCGAACGAGGCTGATGAGGTTACTGGGGCCCAGCTTCTTCCTCTTACATCCGCTCTGTTCGCCGGGGCAACATCTTTGACCGTTTATTTTGGAGCTTAGTTGCTGCTTGTACCTATCGCCAGGAGGATGTGATAGCGCCGCAGCGCCGAGAGAAAGTGCCTATGAAGGCTACTTCCTCGTCCTGTGCCGTCAGAGGTCTGTCAGAGGTTGAGGCTCTGGAGCCGGTGGGTCCCACTATATGCAGCAGCGGAGCCATGGAGATGATGATGCTAGCGATGATGAGGAGGAGGGGGTGGAGATCGAGGAGAGCTCGGACTAGATGTAGTCCTCTATTTCCTGTATTTTTTGGAGAGAGAGAGAGAGAAAGAACAAACAAATAATCTATGTACACTATTTTATTTGCTTTCTATGTAAATATTTAATTAGTATTTTATTTACATGTCTTTACATTTGGTACAATGTATGAGCCTTAAGGGTAAAATGGGGATTATACACACTATTGGGTACTACCGCCTTCTTGTTAGGCCTCTTTTGTGACTCATAATATCTGAAATGGGTCCATTCTGGCGTTTGGTAGAGGTAGGCCCGTAAATCTGCTGGTGACGGATGAAGTGGCCGCGTGGCCAGTTATCAAGAAAGACTGGCCGCACGAACAGTCCCTACTCTGACATGTTTTTTGTCAGATTATTCCTTGTATGATCAGGACTCGAACTCCCTACCCTATTTAACAGCAGCATGCGTAGACTGACGGGACAGACATCAGTTTTCTTTGTTTTTGCTCTAGATTTTGACCTTTCTGCGTTATTCTGATGGAGAGACATCCCATGATTTTTGCGGAAAAGCAAAACTACTTTGTCAAAAGCTTGAAGATATCGATCCGTAAGCTTTTAAAGATGACTCGTGCATCTTTTGATAGGAGATTCGGGATTAAGTGTCTTTGGTCGCTGTTCAGAGTTAAGTCAGATAAGAACATGATTCGTGCCGCTGCCAAATTCTGGGATGAAGACCATCACGTGTTCCACTTTCCTTATAATGAAATCACCTCTACGTATGAGGAATTAGTGGCTCTGTGCGGTGGGAGAGTAACGGATAGGGTAGCCATGCCCCAATATCAAGTACCTGCAGAGATTCGGGTTTCTCAACTGCTCAAGATCTCTGTTGAAGAAGCCAGAGTATTATTTTTGGGAGACGATGTTCATATCTACGGGCTTCCGATTAGATTTATCAACAGTGTGGTAGATTCTGACACATCTTTGGATTGACTAGCTCTTTGTCTGTTTGCCTTGGTTCTATTTCCTCCTTATGTAGGGGTAGCCATGATGGGTTGTATTGACATGGTGGACCAGGCTCGGGCCAAACGAAGTATTATCCCTGTCTTGCTTGGGGAGACTTTACATGGTATTAGCGAATTGGCTTTTGTCCCTCACAAGATGTCTCGAGGTTGTACTCAGTTATTACACTTGTGGTTGCAGGAAAGGCTTAGAGTATTGGAGGAGCCTGTTGGTCAGGTGCCGCCTTGGGCTTATCAGAGTAGGCGGATAGTGGAACCATTTGTGGGGATGGCTCATTCTGCATGGGTATCATATCTAGCACAGATAGGCATAGCTCAAATGAAGTGGGTGGTGCCTCATTGGGAGGTTACTAGAGCACGGTGGGCTCAGGGCGATCTTTGCATGATTTGTGTCCCTGCCTTTGATAAGACTACTTACTACTATGCGGTGCGAGTTTGTCGATAGTACAGGATGCCTCAGTTTATACCTCCTTTGTGGGATCAGACTCACAGCAGGATTAATGTCAGGATGCTTCCCATGAATGCTTGTGTCGCAGTTCTTTTGGAGTAGTGTTGGTCTTATGCTCATATGCCCGACGTTTTCTATATACAACAGACCCATGACATACTTCTATCTCGAGAATACTTGGACTGGTATCAGACGACTTTAGGGGGAATCAGATAGACTCTGAGATGACTGAGACGTAGGGTAGTGATCCCTTATATCTCGAGCAAGCGTTTGAGGAGGGAAGAGACTCTATAACGTGAGTTGGAGACCGAATTGTCTCAACTAGAACCTCTTGATAAAGCGGTGGGAGGGAAAAGAAAGAGAGAAGGCTCTAGGAGTGTAACTCAGTTTATGAAGGCTTTGTTTATGGATCCTACTAGGCAGACTAGACGCGTACGACGAGATAAAAGCTGAAGAAAGAAGAGGAGGAGTGACTCCGAGTATCCAACCACAGTCATTGCAGACACATAGTTTGTTTTTTAGTTTATTTGAATTTCATAGCAGGTTATGTAGTCGCAGGTTCTTTTGAGCTTAGACTCATCAAATAAATGTTATCGTGTAGTGACTTGTGGAAATAGAGATTTCGCTTTCAGTTATACACATATGTCTGCTTTATTGAATTTGCTCAAACCAGAGTTGGATTTTTATTTATTTTTGAGACCACACCTTTGGAGGCTGCCTACGTTCCCCATTTACAAGTAGGGATAAGGGGATAAGGTCACGGTAGTTCATTTCTGATTGTAGAAAGGGAAGATAGAAGATGGGAATTTAAGGGAAATCGATTTTTTTAAGGTCATTTGTAGAAGACAGCTTGATGGAGAGCGCTGCTTGCAGGAGGGTGCTGTTGGAGAGTTTCGTTTGCAGGAGAGGACCGTGGTGGTCAGTTGTAGTAGCAGCGGAGATTGTAAATCTTGACTTGGAGGAGGCCATTGTCATCCATGTATACCCATTCTTCATTCTGTTTGACTAGACGTCCTGTCTCAATGTGATTTCGGATCTTTTCTTTCAACACTTGGCAATCGTCAGTACCATGCCCTTCATTCTGGTGATAGGAACACCTTCTGTTTAGCTCGCAGGTTTACAGCATTACAGTCTTTGGAGTAGAAATCACTTCTTGAATCGGTTATAGTTTGCCGAGCTTCAGCAGGCTTTTAAATATGAAATCCAAGGGTAAATCCGAGATTGTGTAGTATCGAAAAGGGATGGGGGATTTGGTTTGGTTGTAACTCTGTGGTTCGAACCTCCCATGCGGTGGTCGTAATGATGGGATATTCACTAAGTGATTCTTCATTTGAGTCATGCTAACTCGTACTTCTGGTTCCAAATTTCGTGCGGACAATTCTGTAGTTCCCTAAGGACGGGGCTTCCTGCCGTTGTGAGGCGACTGATATAGTGTAGTAGGCCTACGAGCTTGGTCCTTTCATACTCTTGGTGAGGGGGTAACATCATTATTAGTTCTCTGATCCTTTCAGGGTCAGCCTCAAAGTTTTGTCCCAATCTGTACCCTAAAGCATTTTTCTGAACTATACTAAATCTGCACTTGGTTGGGTCGAGGGGAACTTTCTGCCTTCTCCGAATGTTGAAGAGTTTCCTCAAATCCTCAATGTGTCGTCCGTAACGTCACTTGGAGTGTATCACCAAGTCATCTAGGTAGACGTCTATATCTGTCAGTTCTGTTGTTGGCGTATGGTAAAAGATACCAATGCCTTTCCATTCTAGGAGCTGATTGGCATGACAATAAGTACCCCATGGAGTGTGAAAGAACAACTTCTCATTTGTCTGTACTGCGATGGGTATCCAATTTCTATTGGGGAAGCCTTCGAGGAATGACCGCACCTCTCTGTCTTCAGTGGCTTCTAACAGTGGGTCGATGTCAAACGGTGAAAATTTGTGTTTAGGGGCCATCTCGTCGAGGCTCATGATATCTATGTGGGCTGTCACCTTTCTTTTATACTTCTTTTCGGAGATGATGTCTAGTAACCATTTCGGCCAATGTGTCGATGTGATGAAGTCTCTCTGTAGAAGCTTCTCTATCTCGATCTCCATGCGTAGTGACCATTATGGCTTGGCCGGTTGTAGTCTCTGTCTGACTGTCTCCATATCTGGTATTGTCATTCATTCCCATTCTCTGTCTGGCTCGTCATCACCAGACCATGCAAAGATGTCATCATATTCTCTGAGCAGTTTAATCAGCGCTTCTCGCTCTTCGCCTTGAAAGAAGTTCCCAATCTGAGTCCACTTTGGATTGTCTTGTCTTCCCAGATTCACACATGTTAACACCTCATCGGCAGCTTGGGCTCGGCTTTCCCTTTGATTCATAACCAGCTCTGAGATTTCGCGGATGTATTTGTCATTTAGTTCGTTTGTGTCTACCTCTTTTAATGGATCGTTATTAACTATTTGTATATCGTTAGGTTGATTAGTTAATTTATCATTTATAAGGGTGGCTATGGCGGGATACTCGGAAAGGTCGAGGTTTTCATTAAGCGCACTGGGAAAAACAGTGTTTGCAATTACATTGTAGTCCTTTGACTTGAGGTCATTAGACTTAGATGGAGACACGAACTCATAAGTGAGAAAGGTGGGCCTAGACGAACTAATGGGGAATGACTCTTTAGGAGACTTAGGGAACGGACTTACAAGCGCCAGATTCTCGATAGCAGTAGTCATATATCCACTTTCAATAACAGCCACGACGTCATCTTCTAGGCCCTAATGTCGGAACAAATCTTGGCCATCCCATGCTTCTGACTTCTCAGTTTCTCCGACCAGGGGTCGTCGAGTGATACAAATTTTGTATCATAAGTTAGGTCTTTATTCACCTTGATGACATACTGATTCTGAATAGTAGTTATTCTGCCAGTAGTCTTTCGAGGCTCCATGTACCTTAGCTCTAGGTTGGCCGGGTCGAACACGACATCTCTGAAAATCTCGAAACCCTTTTGTAGCTTCCCATTATGGTCGAACAAAGGCTCTGCGAACTCGAAGTTTGAGTGCTCCTTGACTTCCTTAACATAGTAATTGTTTAGGGAGAGTCGGTAAGGCTTCATGTCTAGCTTCATGTAATGGAGTTGCTTTTTCTTGAGTAACTCAATCCGTTTCTGTTCTGCCTCATCTGCAAGAGTAAGCACGTACCTTAGTCCAAACAAACCTCTGTGGTCTAATTCTTCGGTCAAGTGCGTGGGTCCTTGTAAGTTCTTACCTAGCCCCAGCCCCGATACGAAGCCCATGTTTCTAAGTATATTGTAAACCGGTAGCACTTTCTCGGAGGTTCTGGTGAGATCGTCATCGCATATCTGAGCTTGTGCTACTATTTCGAACCCACTAAAGAGTCTGCGGTCTTCATCATGCTGAATTTGTAGCACGGGTGTCCCTTTCGTGTCTGTGCCTTGGGCTGTTACTAGATCATTGTAGATAACCGTTACCTTGTTCCCTGAATAGAACTTAACACACTGATGCAAGGAGGATGGAACAGCCTTAGATTTATGGAGCCAAGGCGTCCCAGCAAGATGGTGAAAGTGGACGGTATGTCAATCACTTGGAAATCTGTGGATAGGGTTTGAGTTCCCACGGATATAGGCAGAGTCACGACCCTTAACACTGATCTGCATGTAGAGTCATAAGCATTAATTGTTTGTTTGGAGGGTCTTAGGCTAGTCGGGTCCACACCCACTACATCCATCATTCGTGAAGGTAATACATTGATGGCGGATCCGTTGTCAACAAAAGCTCTGGGGATTATCTTCCCGCTTATCTCGATGGTAATGTGCAGAGGTTCATTATGATCGATGCCAAATGTAGGTACATCTAGCTCTGAGAAGGTGATAATGTCCCCAAAGTGGATGTTGCCAATCATCTGCGTGACATTCTCGGGAGTGGTATCTGATGGGACCATAGTGGCGGCCAAGTTCTTCTCCAGCATTTGACGGTGAGCTAGAGATGAGGTGAGTATAGACCAGAGAGAGATGTGAGCTTGAGTTTGCTTAAGTTGCGTGAGGATGGGATCCTCCTTTTCAGGGTCTGTTTGCTCTGACTCTTTATTTAAGACCTTCTTTGCACCTTTGGGGTCTGACTGATAGATCTGACCAGACCTTGTGAGTAGTTTGATCTCTGCTCGTGTGTCATATGGAGACTGTGGCATTTTCATGGATTCTACGAAGATTTCGGCTAGAGACAATGGTGGAGATTTGAGTAGACCGGAGTCGTATTCTCCTAAAAGAGAAGCTTCTAGAGACAGTTCTTCTAAAGACAGCATATAACAAGAAGAATTATTATCATTAATGAATTTTGAAGTACAAACTATCTCATTGTCACTACGTGACTCGGAGTCTGCCACAATAGTTTCGGCCAGATCACCGGGATTTGTTGCTACACTTTCTTTTCCTAAGGAGAGTTGAGGATCCTCGAGAGAA
The DNA here is from genome assembly GCA_026119855.1 of Campanula takesimana. Taxonomy (NCBI): domain Eukaryota; kingdom Viridiplantae; phylum Streptophyta; class Magnoliopsida; order Asterales; family Campanulaceae; genus Campanula; species Campanula takesimana. The sequence goes on from JAOWBW010001464.1 coordinate 186,055, forward strand.
CCATCATGAATAAGCTTCAAGATGTCTTTCTTCAAGGCGAAATATTCTCTTGTTCTATGACCAGTGGCTTGGTGATAGTGGCAGTATTTCCACACATTGCTTCCCATGTACGTGGAGTAACCCTTAAATTGTCTGAGCAGTCCCTTGTTTACTAGGTTGCGGAGAAATTTTTTCATGGAGATTTTTAATTGCTCGATGGAGTATTCAAGTTCTATCATGGTGATTTGATCAGTTTCCAACATATTGAGATCCATGGTGATGATCTTCCTTGGGTCGGCTATAACATTGTCTTTGATGAGCTTTTGTATAATCTGCTTGATGGTGAAGCACTCGTTGTTGGTGTGTCCGGACACTCTATGGTAACCACAGAACTTTGACATGTCACACCCATGCTTAGGCCAATGGAAATGGTGCCCCACAGGAGTGATCAACCCAATTCTGACTAATCCTCCGAACAAAGCATTCATGTCTAGCCCCAGTTCGGCGAAAGCATCTACCATCTCGAGGATACCAATGTCACCTCCGATAAGCTCGACCATGTTCACACCTCCATTTTTTGGGAGCGGGTTTTATATAGTGTTCGGACCTTTAGGCTTCTCGATCTTTCCTTCGGCTATGAGCTTCTGGATGACACGCTTAAGTTGTAAGCAGTTGTCGGTGTTGTGGCCAATGTACTTGTGGTACTTGCAGAACTTGGTCACATCAAGGTCGGCCCTTTTGATTGCCGGTTCGTAGTTGTCAAGTGGCTTGATCAAGCCCTTCTTCATTAAAACTTCAAATACTCGGCCAGTGGGATGCCATAGTCATCAAAATTCTCTTTTTCACGCGGGAAGTTGCTCGTAACTGCTTGGACATCAAAGGCGGAGGTTTTCTGAACCATACTCACTTGACCGGCAACCTCTTTGGCCTTAGGAGCGGTGCTTGTCGGAACTTTGTAGCAGAAGGAGGTGTTTCCACTTTTAGCAGTTTCTTTAGCATTGCTAGTAATACCGGCTTCGTGTCTGACCCCAGCATCAACCATTTCTCGCAGATCGGGAAAGTAGCCATTACCGATTGCCACCCTAAGCTCAGGTAACAAGCATTTGTAGAAAATATACGTATGTTCCTTTGCCTTAGGGGGTATTGTACCTCTGCTAGCTTGTGATTCCACCTCTTATAGAAGTCATAGATAGGCTCGACGGGCCTCTGCATAGTGTTCTCTAAATCAGTACGGTTGACGTGCCAATCGAGGTTTGACTGATATTTCTCACAAAAGGTGGTGGTGATTTGGTCCCATGTCTCTCTTTCGGAGGGATCCAAACTCAAGAACAAACGGAGGGAAATTCCGTCCAGAGTGGTATGAAAGACTCGGGCCATTTGCTCGTTGGTGCAGTCTCGGGCTCTCATAGCTAGCACATAACTATCGAGGTGAGTCTTGGGGCATGTAATGCCATGGAAAGTGGAGACCTTTAGCATCTTGAAGTCTCTAGGGAGAGCACCCACATTGCTTGGGTTGATGGTTTTGACTATCGGAGCGGCTTGCTTGCTGACCATGTCGGAGAGTTTGAGGATCTGCTCTTGCATAGTGACCACTAGGGGGTGATTGGAGAAATCAGAGCTGCCATAGGCTTGAGCAGCGGGAGGAGTAGTGTGTTGGGTTTCGTGCAATCATGCGGAGCGAAAGAAAGAAATGAATAAAACCCAATAGCCTAGATTCGCTATGAACAATAATTCATAATATCAAGATGAAGGAAGCTAACCTTTGTAGATCAAAATAAAACTTGGATTTAGACGTTAAGATGAACGCCCTCTACCGGTGATCCACACAACGAACATATTTCAAGAATGCCTTCTTAAACTTGACTGCTAGGCCTTCGGTTTGAAAAACGATGTAGAAGAACGATTCTTCAAAGCTCCAATAATTATTATGACTTGATGATTGGGAATAATCAATCACAATAACTCAAGAATATAATATGTGTTTTCTCTCTCATAGAAAGAGTTTTGAATTGATCAAATCAATAGTATGGAAATAATTCCTGTCGGTCTGTATTATATTCAAGGGGTGTCCAAAACCCTTTAGGACTTAGGTCTTCTTGTCCAACAAGAATTGATTTAAAACAATATGATTTACGGCCTAGCAGCCGTACGGCGGAGATGGTGCCGTACGGACATCATCCAGCTGTACAATGGCCATAATCAGATTCCTCGTTTTTCGTTCCTTTTAATTATTTGTTCTGCGTAAGTGACCCAATTGGATTATACTAAGTTGGTAACGAGTCCGAACCAGTCAAACCTCATAAGTCATAAGCGGACTCTAGCAAGCCATTATGACTACCCAATTAGTATAACTTTGAAATCCAAAGTTTCCTAAATAGAACATAACAGGATCTCTTTGTTTCACGATGTCTATTGAACGTAAGCCATGGTCAATGGTCAACTTACATAGTTCAATGCTTTCTCGATCCCGAATGTATTGTTAATACAAATCTTACTTGAGCATGGCCATGCATTTCATCAATACCATTCATCGAGTGGCCAAAGCTTGACATCTCTCTTGACAAGGAACAAATCCCATCTTGGCTTATCACTCTTCCCTACATGATTCGGATTACGCCAATCATATTCTTTATAGATACCCGGTTAGGGGTAACGTTTGAATATGTCAAACGTAATGTTCATTAAGTGGAAGACTGTGATAACCTCAGGTCTAGAAATTTCGGTGATATAACTATATGAGACTTAATTATGATATAGTGACCATGACATAAATCTCATATGGGTCAGTATAGTATTTGTTCTCCAATAAATACACATAAGTCTAATTGTATCCCATACACTATAATCATCATATGATTATCTATTAAACTTATACTAATAATTAATCATAATTATCAGGGACGGGGATTATTATAATAAACATGCAAAAGATATAATAACCAAACATTCAATATCTTTATTAAAACATAATCAATAGATAACATTAATCGTTCAAATAACGTGCCTAGAGCATACAACACCAACAATATCCTACTTGTACTAGGCCTAATTAATGGGTCGGCAATGTTATCATCAGTCGGTACTCTGCATATATTCACGTCTCCTGTATCAACGATCTCTCGAATTATATGAAAACGCCTAAGTATGTGTTTGGATTTCTGATGCGATCTAGGTTTCTTATCTTGAGCAATAGCACCATTATTATCACAATAAATATCTATTGGATTAGCAATGCTAGGAACCACCTCTAGTTCACCAATGAACTTCTTAATCCAAATAGCCTCATTAGCAGCATCGGATGCAGCAATATACTCAGCTTCAGTTGTAGAATCTGCTACGGTACTTTGCTTAGAACTCTTCCAGCTAACAGCACCTCCATTAAGCATAAATAAAAATCCAGATTGCAATCTAGAATCATCCTTGTCGGTTTGGAAGCTTGCGTCTGTGTAACCATTTACAATAAGATCATCTTCCATACCTCCATACGCCAAGAACAAATCTTTAGTTCTTCACAAGTACTTAAGAATCGTCTTGACTGCAATCTAGTGACTTTCACCAGGATCTGATTGGTATCTGCTTGTCATGCTCAAAGCATACGAGACATTGGGTCTAGTACATATCATGGCATACATGATGGATCCTATAGCAGAAGCATATGGGATTCCAACCATTCTCTCACGCTCATCAGTCGTCTTAGGACACTGATTCTAGCTTAGAGTTATGCCATGACCTACTGGCAAATTTCCTCTCTTAGAGTTTTGCATGCGGAATCTCTTAAGAACTTTGTCAATATATATATCTTGACTTAAACCAATCAGTTTCTTAGATCTATCACAATAGATCCTTATGCCAAGAATGTAAGCGGCTTCTCCCATATCTTTCATTGAGAAACACTTTCCTAACCAAGTCTTTACAGACTGAAATGCAGGAATGTCATTTCTAATGAGCAATATTTCATCAACATAAAGTACTAGAAATAATACTACGCTCCCACTAATCTTCTTATATACACAAGGTTCATCTTCGTTCTTGATGAAGCCAAACTCTTTGACTGATTCATCAAATCTAAGATTCCAACTCCTAGAGGCTTGCTTCAATCCATAAATGGATCTTTGCAACTTGCATACTTTGTTAGAATTTTCTAGATTTACAAAACCTTCAGGTTGTGTCATATAAACATCCTCAAGTAAGTTCCCGTTAAGGAACTTTGTTTTGACACCCATTTGCCATATCTCATAGTCAAAATATGCGGCTATGGCAAGTAAAAATCTTATAGACTTGATTATTGCTACAGGCGATAAGGTTTCATCATAGTCAATACCATGAATCTGCCTATAGACTTTCGCTACAAGTCTAGCTTTATAAGTATGCACCTTTCCATCCATGTCAGTTTTCTTTTTGAAAACCCACTTGCATCCTATGGTTTTTACACCTTCGGGTACGTCAATCAAGTTCCAAACTTGATTATCATATATGGACTTAATTTCAGATTCCATGGCTCCAAGCCATTTATCTGAATCAGGAGCGGACATTGCTTCTTGGTAGGAAGTAGGTTCGTCATCAACTATAACTTCTACTTCATTTCTATCCGTCATGAGAAATCCATATCTCTCAGGTTCGGATCGCACCCTACTAGTTCTGCGAGGAACTTGTGTATTCTGAATTGGTTCCACAATTCCTTGTGAAACTTCTTCAGATCCAACTGTGGGGTTCCATGTTATTTTTAGGTTCTCGAACCTCTTCGAGATTAATTTTACTCCCACTAATTCCTTTGGAGAGAAACTCTTTCTCTAGAAAGGTACCATGACGGGCAACAAACACTTTGTTTTTCGCGCGGTTGTAAAAATAATAACCCTTAGTTTCCTTAGGGTAACCTACGAAAATACATTTATCAGATTTTGGTGTAAGTTTGTCAGATATGAGTTTCTTAACAAAAGCCTTACAACCCCAAATCTTCATGAAAGACAAACTAGGTTTTCATCCAGTCCACATCTCATATGGAGTTTTTGGATTAGATTTAGTTGGAACTCTATTTAGTGTAAGAGAAGCAGTTTCTAGTGCATGTCCCTAAAAGGATAAAGGAAGATCAACTTGACTCATCATGGAGCGGACCATATCCAATAAAGTCCTATTTCTCCGCTCAAACACACCATTCCATTGTGGTGTTCTAGGTGGAGTTAATTCTGAAACAATTCCACAATCTTTAAGATGATTGTCAAATTCTTGGCTTAAATATTCTCCACCACGATCAGATCGAAGTGATTTAATAGTTTTTCCAAGTTGATTTTGTACTTCATTTTGAAATATTATAAATATCTCAAAAGATTCACTTTTATGTTTCATTAAGTAGACATATCCATATCTACTAAAATCATCAGTGAATGTTATGAAGTATAGATATCCTCCCCTAGCATTGCTGCTCATTGGTCCACACACATCAGTATGTATGAGTCCCAATAAGTCACTAGCTGTTTCACTACTCTTAGTAAAAGGTGCCTTAGTCATCTTTCCAAGTAAACAAGACTCACAAGTTTCATATGATTCAAAATCATGTGAATCTAAAAGTCCGTCCCCATGGAGTTTTGAGATACGCTTCTCATTAATATGACCAAGACGGCAATGCCACAAATAAGTATGATTTACATCATTAGGTTTGGATTTCTTATTTACATTATAGATATCATCATTATTTCTATTCTCAACATCAAGGACATAAAGGCCATTAAATGAATACGTAGTACAATAAAGCATATCATTTAAATAAATAGAAAACTTCTTATTATCAATAAGAAAATTAAAACCTTCATTATCCAAACAAGAAATTGAAATAATATTTCTACTCAAATCCGGAACGTAATAACAATTGTTCAAAAGAAGAATTAATCCGCTAGGTAAAATGACTTCATAGGTTCCTACGGCTAATGCAGCAAGTCTTGCTCCATTCCCCACGCGTAAGTCTACTTCGCCATGTTTGAGTAGCCTCCTATTCTGTAGTGCCTGCTGTAGATACCCCGGGAGGGCACGGCTTGGCTAGAGCACGGGAGTTATTCCTAGGGTGTCTATTTGTGTTTTTGAGTCGCCACCTATGTTTTAGAGGAACATAAGAAAAACCAGCCTAAGTTTGATTATGAAAACAGAGATTCTTGTTTGGAGGTTCGGAGGTTAGGTTACGAGATGGGAAGTACTTAAACACCCACCTCGCCCAACTAATGTTGGTCTTGCTTGATCAAAGTCTACATAAATAAAATGACGTTCTTCCTATTTTTTACTATAATAAAAGGGGGTTTAAAAGGGGGTGTTTGAAATGTAGGGAGATAACTCCTTGACTAGCTTCAATGAAGTGAAGTAGTCTCCGGTGTCATGTCCCAAAATGTTTGGGTGATTGCACGTTTGATTAAAGTAAAAGAGAGAAGAGATGAAGTAGAGAAGAAAGGGAAAAAAATGGACTTTTACCTATGCTTCGAAGACCTTCAAGCACTTCTTGGTGAATTACTTGAAAAAAGCCTTGGAAGTGATTTTGGTATAGTTTGTGTAGAGAGCTATTTTTCGGTCTTTGAAAATGGTGGAAAAGGGATGTTTTTATAGGTAGAAAATATATGTTTTTGGTGCCAAAACTAAGTCATCAAGAAATCTTACTCGGGAAAAATCATGTAAGATGAGCAAGGGAGAGATTCTTGGACAGAAATCTGTAACTGACGCCCAGAGGCGCGCGCTTCCTACCTTGAGGGTGGAAGGCGCGCGCTTCTGTCTCCTATAGTCAGAGGCGCGCGACTCAGAGATAGCTTTTTTGACAGAATGGACTAAAATGTCAGCCTTTTGATTCAGTTTAGTCCCTGGACTTAACAAAGTCAGTCAGGAACTTAACGGAAGTAACAGAAACTAACAAAGAAAAACTTAAAAGAGGGAGAAACACAAAATCAAATGTTCAATCGGGGTGAGCAATCTAAGGCGGGGTGTCTATAGAGCCCCTCGGCGACGTGGATTGCAAAGCAAAACGCGTCGACGAAAAAACAAAACATCCGCCGAGGACATCACCAGGAAAAAAGCAAAGACTCGATGAAAACAAGAATCTTGAAATTACAGGAGATAGGAGTGCGCTCCCTGTGTGAGTGACTTTTGTTGATGAAAAGGGTGCCGTGATAGAAATCGGCCCACCGTGGCCAAGATTTAGAGTTCGTATAGAGGACTTGGAGGGACTCAGGAGTCTTCCTGCCGATCTAAAGGGACTCGAAAGTCTGCCTGCTGTTGTAGAGGGACTTGAAAGTCTGTCTGCTGATATAGAGGGACTCGAAAGTCTGCCTGCTGATGTAGAGGGGCTCGAAAGTCTGCCTGCCGATGTAGAGGGACTCGAGAGTCTGCCTGCTGATTTGGAGGGACTCGAGAGTCCGCCTGCCGATGTAGAGGGACTCGAAAGTCTGCCTGCTGAGGTAGAGGGACTCGAAAGTCTGCCTGCTGATTTGGAGTCTGTGTAGAGGACTAGAGATGAATGAGAATTTATTGAGTAGAATTTGCTGATGAGGTGGTGATTTCAGTGGTTCACCGCGGACCAAATTTACTGTTTTGAAGCTGGTTGCTGCTTAGAATCGCACTTGCAGTTGACTTTTGCGGGGTGCGAGTACAGTTGGCTGCGGACCACTTATTCTATATTCTCTTTTGAGAGGAAAACCAAGATTGACCTTGACTTTTGTAACCATCGGATTTAATGATGTCCGTTGCGGAACTTCGTGCTTGAAACGCCCTAAAGTGGAGCTGAAAACTCGGATGGGAGTTGGAGGAACATTGACGTAATGTATTTATTCCTGCATGGGAACTTGCACCTGGGCCTGACTGGACATGAGAGGCGCGCGCGTTTGGCAGTTGATGTGAGACGCGCCCGCGTTCCAGGTGGGTAGCGGGAGGCGCGCGCATTGCACATAAATTCAGCATATATTCAGAAACTGCTCATTCTGTTCGATCCAAGTTCAAAAATTTCCCAAACTCTCTGTATTCTGAGTCAAAATCTTGCGAGGAAAACATCCCAAGACGTTTCTTTTACTCATTTGAGACCATTCCATCGAGGAATCATGTCAAGTTCTCATCAAACTCCTCCTTTTGAGATGCCCATGGACGAAGAAGCCGAGATCGGGGTTGAGGTCAAGGACCCAAGACAGCTCACATATGAGTCCCATACTCATATTTCCCACTTCGTTTCTGCGGGATTGGTAAGAATTTCGCCTTCCCTTTGACAATTTTGCATTCTAGGGTCATACAATTTTGTCCGTGATACTGCTGCAGTAACCCTTCTGATCATGCTTGCATGTTGTTGTCATTGTTGATTTGTTGTGAAGAGGATGTTTGGACACCCATTTGCATGTTCACACACTTGTTTGCACGTCATGCCATTGCCATGTTGAATTTCCTCATGTTGGGTTTGGCCATTTTCTAGCCGTTATGTCCCTTGTTTCCTTTCAGAGGTGGAACCGTTTGACCAAAATCCAAGGTGGGGCTCAGGCACCCATTTCTGTGGAGGAAACTGCCAGAGAATGTACAGACTCGGGTGGCCGCTACATTTTTTGGCCCTTTCATTACCAGTCTGCCTTCGTTGAAGAATGATCCTAATGTGGTTCAGGCTTTAAGGGAGCGATTGTGGGACACCACTCACACCTTCTACTTGCCAATGGGGGAGGTGACTATGACCCCGACTGACTTTACGGCTCTGACCGGTTTGCCTTTTTCTGGGGTGCCTGTCCCTTGTGGTGTTAGCGGGACTGCTAGGATGCTTGCCGAGCTGTTGGGTTTGGTTGACTGTAAGCTAGTGGTGAAGAACTCCCGAGTGACTTGGGGGAAGTTTCGGACTTACTTTAGAGTCCTTGAGGCTGAGTCTCGGGGAGTTACTGCTGACAGGGTCGAGGCTGTGGCTCGGTGTTTCATCTGGTTTGCTTTGTCCCACACCCTATTTGCGAATAGGGGAAGTTCTGCCTCTTTGAATTGTTGGACCTTCTGATTGATCTGGATCAGGCTGCTCAATATAACTGGGGTGCAGCGGGCCTGGCTGCGTGCTATCGGGGTATGGACTTGACCAGCCGTTCGACTCAGAGCTCGGTTACCAGGTTTTCCCTTGCTTGGGAGGTATACTCATTACTCTCCCTTTTCAGATTTCTGTCTTTTCTGCACTTTCAACTATGTTTAATTTCTACCTTTGTTTCTGTTTGCAGCTGTGGGCTTTCGCTATTCTGAGGATGAGAGATTTCCAGATTGAGCGGGAGGGACAGCCCCTGTATCCTGACTGCGCGCGGTGGTCTTATAAGGCCAGGAATGTGAAGACCAGCACCGCCCCTATTAGCTTGGTTTCAGCCAGGCAATATCTGGATGGTTTAAGGCCCGAGTCCGTATCTCAATCACTAATTCCCTGGAGACGGATATATGGTGGCATAGAGCATACTCTGGTACCCACTCGCTCTAGGTTGCTGTTGAGCTCGGTGGAGTGCATGGCTATGTACTTGGGAGAGAGGGTATACTAGCAGCATGGGAGCTAGATAGTGGATTACCATAACCCGGCTAGGCCGGCAGTTCCAGAGTTCCCTACTTTCTGCCCTCGTAACTGGGGGCACTGTCTGAGGATGATATGGCCATGTATATGGTAGGGGTTGATGCTACCCCTTTCATCTTTCTTTACCAGGATTATGGCTTTTCCGGGCAAACCATCTGATGCCAGGCTTCATGTATGCCGATCCTCGCGGAACACAGCCTGCCCCTTCGACTTCTGCGCAGTTCTACCCTACTGAGGCGGGTTATTGCTTTGATCCTCCTCTGCTTCCTTCGTATTACACCTACTCCAACTTTGGGGTTGTTGATGAGCAGAGGGAGATTGTCCCTAAAGATATGTCATTGGAGAGAGAGCCTCCTGCCCAGACCGCTGTGGTATGATTTTTGCTTTTCTTGCACATTTCTAATTATGTCCCGCTTTCTGTTCCAGTCTGTTTTATCCCAGTATACTGATGTAGTTCCCTATTTCTATTGTGATAGGTACCCATGGCTACTTATAGGTATATAGTCCGCCAGAAGAAGGGGATGAGGAGTAGGCTGCGCCATCTGGATGAGAGAGTCCTGGAGCTCTGTAGTGATATGGCGAACCTGACCAGGGAGGCGGTAGGGAGCTTGTCTGGAGCTGCTAGAGGTATGGCTCGGGGTTTCCGTGGCATGGGACGAGGATGCAGAGATGCTGCTCTTGATGTGGATGATGCTGTCACTGATGCTGTCACCTCAGCGAGGCGATCACTGAGTCAGAGCCTGAGCCATGGCGGTGCTAGTTCTTCAGCGCTGGTGCCAAAGAGACGTCATCATGAGATCACGGTTGAGGAGTCTGAAGAAGAGTCCGAAGATGAGGAGACCAAGAGCGGTGATGAGGGTGAGCATAGTGCCACAGGGGATGATTCAGAGTAGAATGGGGAGGATGAGTACCTGAACAATTTATTATTTAACATATAATTAACATTTAGCACGTATTTACAGTCCTAGCTATTTTATCTACATTTTTATGCCTTATTTAGACTCGATCTTAAATGTTGACACTTTACAAGCAAATATGTGCCCAAAGTGTTCCCCTTGTTTCTGGTGAATGTTGCTTGGCTGCTGTAGATTCTGAACTGTTTGCAGGTTGAAGGTGTTGAAATGCCTGGGCGGTTGCTGAACTGACAAGGGTTGTTCTGTTCTGTCGTCTGTCAAAGGCGCGTGCGCCTGGAATAAGGCATGGGATACGCGCGCGTCTTAGGTGCAATGGCGGAGGCGCCCGCATCTGGGCTGCTGATTTACAGCCCCTTTCTTTTTATACATGATTCTCCAACAGCTATAAATTTGAACCCATTTCGACCAGTTTGGTCACAAAGCAATATTCTGCAGTACTTCTTATCACTCTAAGCCCCAAATTCTTATAAAGAATGGCTCCTATGACCTTCTCTTTTGAGGTAAAAGTGTCCGTCCCTGAAGGTGAACAAGTGAAGTCCGTCCCTATTGTGAAGGCACGCCCAAGTGTCTTTGATCGTTTGGGGAGGCGTAACGATGTTGTTGTTGAACCTTTGAGGCCGGCGGTTCGTGTTGAAGCCCCTAGGCCGCGCTATTTTCTGAAGAATAAGAAAGGCAAAGGTAAGGGTAATTCTCCTCATGTGTGGAAGCGTCCATACAATGCTCCGGTCAAGGCCTCTTTTGACAAAGGCAAAGGGAAGGTTGTTGATGAAGCTCCATCCCGTCCTAGCGTCTTCTCTCGTCTTGGCGGTTCCGAGAGTGCTCCGCCCCTACCTAAGATGGTCAAAGGCTATATCAAGAAACAATGGGTTCCAAAATCGAAGAAAGATTAGATTTTTCTTTGTACCCCAAGATTGCAATTAATAGACTACTTGTTAGGATTTTATGTTTTAATGTTTTTTTTATTGCTCAACATTATCCGTTGCAATGATCAAAATGATTTGAGAGATGAATAAAAATTGCATTTTGTTATCACATGATTGGGTAAAAATTTATTTTTTAGACCGCACCCGAAGGTTGCCTACGTTCCTCTCGTAGAGAGGCTCAGGTCTTCGTAGTTCAAACAAATGAAGACCATTTTTTTTATTTTTTTTGTGAGCACCCTGTTTTTTGCCTAGACCGCCCTTTCGGGTTTTCAATCTAGCGGGCTTCTTTTTTGCACTTACTCTAATTTTTTCCTAGGCCGCCCTTGCGGGTTTTCAACCTAGCGAGCATTTTTTTGAATGGTCTTTATTTGTTAAGCGTAGAACTTCTTGAGCTTGTCGAGGTTGACCTCTTTTCGCAATTGATCGCCATCCAAGTCTACGAGTCGGACTGCACCATCGTTTAATATCTTCTTGACCACGTAAGGACCGATCCATCGAGGTCCCCACTTCCCAAGGGGATTCATGGCATTGGGAGGATGTTGTCTTAGGACTAGATCTCCCACTTTGATATTTCGAGGCTTCACCTTTTTGTTGAAAGCCTTTGCCATTCTTTGTTGATAAGCCCTTGTGCGTTCAAATGCTCTTAACCTCTTTTCATCGAGTAGGGCTAGTTGCTCGTACCGACTTTTCACCCAATCAACCTCATTGACATGGTTCTCGAGTAAGACCCGTAGAGAAGGAACCTCAAGTTCGACTGGGAGTACGGCTTCGGAACCATAAACTAATTAGTACGGAGTTTCTCCCGTTGCTGACCATATTGACGTGCGGTTGCCCAACAATGCTAGTGGTAATTTCTCGGGCCAATCCCTTCCTGTTGAAGCCATTTTCCGTATGATAACCTCGATTGTCTTATTTGCTGCTTCAACCGCTCCATTGGCTTGGGGACGGTACGGGGATGACTTGTGCTTGGTAATCTTGTAGTTAACAAAAAGTGCATCCATTTCTTTCTCGAAGTGAGGGCCATTGTCGGAGATGATCTCATGAGGAATACCATATCGGTACATGATGTTGTTCTTCACGAATTTGGCCACTTTCTTGGCGTAAAGAACTCGATAAGCTTGTGCTTCGACCCATTTTGTGAAATAATCCACGGCCACAAGGATGAATGACTGTCCGTTGCTCCCCGTAGGATGGACTTTGCCGATGATATCTATGCCCCAACAAGAGAATGGCCATGGTGTGGTCATGTTGTACAATTGGGAAGGTGGAGCATGTTGCAGATTAGCATAGAACTAGCACTTGGCACATTTCTTGATTTTCTCGATGCAGTCTCTTTCCATTGTAGTCCAATAGTAACCAATATGAAGTATCTTCTTGGCTAACATAATCCCATTCATGTGGGGTCCACACTCACCTTCGTGCATGATTTCTTGAGCTTCGGATTCATTTGCACATAAGAGACTGATTCCTTGATGATGTCTCTTGTAGATTCGGTTTCCGATCAACACATATCTGGAAGCTAGCTTTTATAGTGCTATTCGAGTCTTCCCATTGCTTTTCTCAGGAAATGTGCCTTTGTTGAGAAAATTCAGGATGTCCGTGCACCATGTGGGGTTATCTTGGACTTCATTGATCTCAATACTCTTGCAGTATGCCGGACTACTCCTTCTTGAAAATTTGAAGGGTTCCACCATTTTTCCTTTGGGCATTTCAACCAATGAGGCTGTGGTGGCTAAAGCATCGGCAAAGCGGTTCTTGTCCCTCGGCAAATAATTGAAAGTGATGTCTTGGAACTGTTCGACTAATTCCTCGAGGTGTTGACCATATTGTTGGAGGGTCGGGTCTCGGATTCGCCATTTACCCGATGTCTGATAGATAAGGAGTAAGGAGTCACCGAATACTTCTAGATCTGTGACATTTCTTTCTAGGGCCGCTTCTAGCCCCGCTATGCATGCCTCATATTCGGCAATGTTTTTGGTAGCTTCAAATTCAAGGTGGATTGCAATTGGAGTGTAGATGTCCTTTGGATCGACAAGCAACATCCCTATCCCATAACCATGTTTATTGGTGGCGCCATCGAAAAAAAGTTGCCACTTATTTTCCTCGGTTGTAGTGCAAACTAAGTGCTCGTCGGGAAATTCTAAGTCTTCCCCCTTCACTTCGTCACACGGAAATTCAGCAAGCTGATCACTGAACACTTTCCCCCTGATGGATTTGAGTGTGACCTAAGTGATATCATAGCCGGCAAGCATGAAGTACCACTTGGCTATCCTTGTTGACATGAAAGGCTTCTCAAAGATGTATCGGAGTGGGTCCACTTTTGCTACTAGCTTGATTAGAAAGGCTTCCATGTAATGCTTGAGCTTTTGAGTAACCCAAACCAGTGCTGCACATGACTTCTCCAAGACGTAGTAGTTCTTTTCGCCTCCTTGAAATCGGCGACTGACAAAATAAATGCCATTCTACTTTATGGAGTCTCGTTGCTCTTATGCTAGCATAGCCCCTAGGGGTTCATCATTCACTTTGAGTTAAAGCAAGAGAGGCTTCTCCTTGTGAGGTGGAACCAAGACTAGGGGGCATGTCAAGTAATGTTTCACTTGGTCGAAAGCTTTTTGGCAAGCATCGGTCCATTCTAGAGTCACATTCTTCTTGAGTAGCTTAAAGATTGGCTCACACATGGAAGTAAGCTGGTGCACAAACCGATTGATGTACTGAAGTCTGCCTATGAAACCTTTGATTCTTTATGTGTCTTGGGAGGAGGCATGTCAATAATTGCCTTGATTTTTGAGGGATCTGCTTCAATTCCCCTTTCCGTGACCATGTAACCAAGAACCTTGCCTCGGATAACCCCAAAAGTGCACTTTGCGGGATTGAGCCTCATCTTGTGTTGTCAAAGCCTTTCAAAGAACTTGCGGAGGTCGATCAAATGTTGACCGTCGGTCCCCTTCGAGTGGATGATCATGTCAACCATGTAGACCTCAATCTCTTTGTGAATCATGTCATGGAACAAGTCTATCACGGCCCTTTGGTAAGTAGCCCCAGCGTTCCTTAACCCAAACGGCATAACTGTGTAGCAAAAGGTGCCCCACGGTGTTGTGAAAGCAGTCTTGTGTTGATCCTCCTTAGCCATGAGAATCTGATTGTACCCAGCAAAACCATCCACAAACGAGCGGACCTCGTAGGCGGCAGTGGAGTCGACTAGCATGTCAATGTTGGGTAGTGGAAAGTCATCCTTTGGAGAAGCTTTGTTCAAATCCCAGAAGTCTACACATACACGGACCTTACCATTAGCCTTTCGGACTGTGACCACATTGGCTAACCATGTCGGATACTCAATAACTTTAATGAAGCCCACACTGAGAAGCTTCTCTATCTCTTCTTTGACTTGTAAAGACCATTCTGGCTTGATCTTTCTGAGTTTCTGCTTTGTCGGCTTAACGTCGTCTCTGATCGGAATCTTGTGTTCGGCGACCTTTCTGTCCAAACCATGTCTTTGTATGACCATGCAAATACATCCACGAACTCTTTGATCAGTGCAGTCAATCTATCTTTCTCTTCCCCCTTGAAGAAGCTTCTGATCTTGGTTTCTTTTGGCTCTTCGTCGGTACCCAGATTAACAACATGCAGTTCTTCGTCAGCCCCTGGACCATTTTCACCACGACTACGGACCTGTTGAGCAAGTTCATTTAAGTATGTTGTGTTTTCGTGGTCTATTTCATCATTATTTGAATCATTATTAACTAGTTTATTAGATTCATTATTAGTTAATTCATCATTCATGATGTTTGCAATCTCGGGGTACTCAGAAAGATCAAATTTTTCATTAACAAAGAAAAGGAACACACGCTCGGCTATGGCCTCCATATCCTCTTGGGTGAGGGTATCGGAAACACTCTCAGACTCGAAAGTGAATGTGAACAAGTCTTCCTTTGTGACCTTACGCGGAATGCAACCCATCTTCTCGACCAAGAATTCCTCGGATACCACGGGTCCCTTCGTAGAATACCAGTTGTTGATCAGCTCGGAGCTTGGCTGGATCTTGCTGATAGTTTCCCTTCTTGTGTCGGTGTTATAGATGACATTCACTTGGTACTCATCCATGATGGCAAATTCTTCGAACATGGAGGCTAAATCCGTCAATTCTTCCCCCACGGTAATCTCAATCTCGGACTTTATGGTCACTTTCTTCCCCCACCATTCTCGAGGCGACATGGGAGTTGGTTCCCCTTTGGATTTCTGAATCTCACAGTCGGAAAATATTTCAAGACCGGGCTTTCTGATGCCCTTGCTGTTAACCCATGGCTCGGGAAAGATCACGTACGGGACGTCTTCCCCCTGACGGACAAAGTAGCCATTCAGTGCCTTGCGATAAGGCCTCAAATTGGGAATCTCATAATGACTGTCTTCCCTCTGAGCTCGGGCCTTCTCATTCTTGACGGCTTGATCGTAGTTCAAGTCATCTTTGGAAGGCTCGTACCCCAATCCGAACTTTTTTTTTTACAAATGGGACCTCTATGGGTTGCATTCTCCCTTGTTGATATTTCCTTAGGCCTAAACCAGGGAAGTAATTCATATTCCTCATCATGCGGAGGACTTTGCGATTACCGAGGGTCCATGATCCGTTTCCCCCTTGTTCATCGATGGCGTTGATTGAGACGCCTGAGAGGGTGGAGTCTTCTAAACCGTGTTGGCCTTAGAGGATGGGTTCCCCTTTTCTGTGGATAGTGACGTTTTCTGCCATGACGGTCACTATTTTATCCCCATTTCTGAACTTGACACACTGATGGAGAGTCGAAGGGACGGCATTGGAACTGTGTATCCACGGTCGGCCCAAGAGCAAATTGAATGAGGAAGGCACATCGATCACTTGGAACGGGACGAACATGACCATGCTTCCAAACTCAATGTCTATTTCCACCATACCCATGACTGTGCGGGCAGTGTTGTCGTAACCTCGGATCACTTGAGTAGAAGGCTTTAAGTCTAAATTCTTAAGCCCTAGTATGCCCATGATTCGGCCGGGCATCAAGTTGAGTGCGGAACCACCATCAACCAAGACTCTTGAAATAGGTCTCCCCCTTGCTCTCACTTTGAGATAAATGGCCTTATTGTGATCGGACCCAAATGGTGGAAGGTCCATGTCGGCAAAAGTGATGACATTGCCAAAATGAATGTGGCCTATCATTGCAGTGAGGTCATCAGGAGTTGTGTCAGGAGAGACTGATGTGTCGTCGAGATTACTGATGACAAGATCTCGGTGCTTCTTTGAGGATGCAATGAGGTCCCAAATGGAGATGTTGGCTTGAGTTTTCTTGAGTTGAACCAATAAAGTGTCTTCGGGAGCGTCGCGAGCTTGCGATCTTTGAGAAGAGGTGCTTGGTGCAGAAGTAGTGGGGTTGTTTGCTATGACTCGTCCGGATCGAGTTAGCATGTTGACGTTCCCATCTTGCCTCTTATTCCTATTCTCTAGTACTTCCCTCATTTCTTCATCATAAGTCACAACGTAGCAAGAATTATCAAATTTATTCATCACTTTGGAGCCCTCATTCACAATTGGGATTGAATGAGTGGTCTCCTCAAACTCTCCTAACTCTATTACATTGACATCATCACCACTAGGCACTATGAACTCTTTCTTGTCTATGAGATCTTGAATGACATTGCGGAGGACAAAGCATTCCTCGGTGGTGTGGCCACTATGTTGGTGGTAGCCACAATGCTTGTGGTGGGCATGGTTGGGACGTATCGTCTTGGGTTTGTACCCTTGGAGAGGAGTAACTTGCCCTTTGGCCTTGAGAGCTTCGAAGACCTTGGTGATAGTCATGCTATGGAGAGGAGTGTAGACACGATCATCTTGGAAGTTATTGCCTTGAGGTGGAGGAACCCTTTTGTATTTCCCCTTGTCGGTGGTGATGGAATTAACCGAAGCCTCTTTCGTGGAGTTAGAGGCGGCCTTATAACGGAAGCTAGGAGCATTTTTCTTGATATCCTTGATCAACTCATCCATTCGGATCCCTGCCTCATACATTTGAGAGAAATCCGCATAGCAATCCCCACTTAGGTGGGTGCGGAGATCAATTTTTAGACACTTGAGAAAGATGTCCATTTGTTCCTTAGTGTCCTCTCGACAATCTCAGGAAGCTTGTCATTCCACCTTCTCATGAATTCAATGAAGGATTCATTGTCCCTTTGAGTAGTGTTCTCGAGCTCTTTCTTGGTTGGCCGGTGGGTGGTGTTGCCTTGGTATTGACTCTTGAAGGCAAGCATGGAGGCTTCCCAATCAAAACGGACTGTGAGTAGGAGAGTAGCATACCAATCCTTTGCCGCCCACTCGAGAGTAAGAGGGAAGCATTGTGCCATAACTTTAAGAGAGACCTTCTTCGGTACCATAGCCCAAATGTAAGTCTCGATGTGTGCCATGGGACAAGAGTTTCCTTTGAACTTGCTGTTGTCGGGCATCTTGAACTTGTCGGGGAGAGCGGCCATTATGCTCATGAGAATGGAGGACTGATAAAGGCTCGTGTCGGGATTTTTCCCCACGTTGAGGCCGTTGAAGTGTTGATCTATGTAAGCCATAATTGAATCAACCATCTTGTGCTCATTGTTCTCGGTGCTCGGTTACCCCATTTTCTTGGTGCGGGCATTGACATAGGGGCTCTCAAACAAAACCTCGGTCCATTCGGACTCGTCATTGTCTTTCTTGTTTTTACCCTTGGCAAGCTTGGTGATCTTTTCTTTCATTTGCTCCATCTCGGCCTCGTGGGCCTCTCTTTGGTTGTCGAGGTGAGATTGCCAAAGATCATCCTTATTTTGGGCCTCCTTATTAAGAGTGGAGACTTGATCTTGGAGCACTTGGACCATAGCTGAAAGTTGTTCGAGAGACATGGTGTTGTTGCTTCCGATCATGGTAGTTGTTGGTGCTGCTGGAGTAATCTCTTCACGAACTAACCGATTTGATGAATACCGGTAGACACGGTAAGTACCAATTGAATCTATATTGTAGAAGAGGCCCTTGTCAGTCTTGAGTAACACTTTCGGTCCATGAGGGGTTTAGAACACACAGTGGGCACAGGACTCAAACCATATAAAGAAAAGACTCTTTTTTTTATATAAGTCGGAGGGACGAACTCCCTTTTGAGTTTCTAAGGAAATAATGGAATCGTCACACTAGTATATAGACCTTCTCGCGGTCCCATATACTCATCGGATTCCATCACGCTTGTGAATCCTACACATGTCGGGATTAAACTAAATTAATGTAGTAAAGCATACATGCGGAGACGGATTTTTATTTTCGTCCATAATAACCACTTGGGGACGGCTTTTTATTTCGTCCATGATAACCACTTGGCATGTACGTTTTAAAGACATTAGTTTAGGGAAATCTCGGCACATGAAAACCGACTTAGTCACGGAGTGTTAGACCCTAACTAGAATTGTGTTAGCTTGTGTTCGGCTAATGAGAGGCTTAATGTCACCCCCGGCATGTAGTCATGAACTACGCCACGGGTTGAGGTTTACCACTTCGAAAGCGTCAAAGTCGGGTGGAGCTTGAAACTTCCTAGGAAGGGCCTCGACGGGTTTGGGGTTATGAACTTGTGCAACTCGATAATGAGCAATTTATAGGAATTTGTGCACGTAGTGTGAAGTCCAACATGTGACAAAACATTTTTTACTTCTTTTTTATGAATGAAAGAAAAGCAAATAAGCAGGTAATTACAACACTCGAATCACCCGTGTGACTGATAAAAAAAACACAAAACAAATCAGTTTAAGAGGTCCAAATCAGTCCTGATGCAGGCAACTGTGCCCACACTCCATCACTCTGCTCTGTTCTGGGAACCTGTTCCTCTTCTGGAAAACTGCCCAGAGGCGCGCGCCTTTGGCTTGTGTTGTGGAAAGCGCGCGCATGGCCCAGTATCTATGGGAGGCGCCCGCTTCTGGGAAAACCTGTCAGATTTTGGACTTAGGGGATTGCCCTAGTCCTGAATATGCATTGTAACCCCTACAGAAATGATTAGTGTAAAAAAAAAATAAAAAAAAATAGGAAGAACATATGGGAGGCGGGCGATTCTGGTCATTGATGTGGGACGCGCGCGCCTTAGGCCAAGAAGGCCATAGGCGCATGCTCCCCCCATCAGGAACCAGAATGCCCAGAAAAATGTAGACTTTGATCAGAAACGCAAGTTTAACCTTCAAACATCCCCAGCAGAGTCACCACTGTAGATACCCCGGGAGGGCACGGCTTGGCTAGAGCACGCGAGTTATTCCTAGGGTGTCTATTTGTGTTTTAGAGTCGCCACCTATGATTTAGAGGAACATAAGAAAAACCTAATGTATAGCCTAAGTTTGATTATGAAAACAAAGATTCTTGTTTGGAGGTTCGGAGGTTAGGTTACGAGATGGTAAGTACTTAAACACCCACCTCGCCCAACTAATGTTGGTCTTGCTTGATCAAAGTCTACATAAATGAAATGATGTTCTTCCTATTTTTGACTATAATAAAAGGGGGTTTAAAAGGGGGTGTTTGAAATGTAGGGAGATAACTCCTTGACTAGCTTCAATGAAGTGAAGTAGTCTCCGGTGTCATGTCCCAAAATTTTTTGGTGATTGCACGTTTGATTAAAGTAAAACAGAGAAGAGATGAAGTAGAGAAGAAAGGGAAAAAATGGACTTTTACCTATGCTTCGAAGACCTTCAAGCACTTCTTGGTGAATTACTTGAAAAAAGCCTTAGAAGTGATTTTGGTATAGTTTGTGTAGAGAGCTATTTTTCGGTCTTGAAAATGGTGGAAAAGGGATGTTTTTATAGGTAGAAAATATATGTTTTTGGTGCCAAAACTCAGTCATCAAGAAATCTTTTCCGGGCAAAATCATGTAAGATGAGCAAGGGAGAGATTCTTGGACAGAAATCTGTAACTGACGCCCAGAGGCGCGCTTCTCCTACCTTGGGGGCGGAAGGCGCGCGCTTCTGGCTCCTATGGTCGGAGGCGCGCGACTCAGAGATAGCTTTTTTGACAGAATGGACTAGAAAGTCAGCTTTGTTATTCAGTTTAGTCCCTAGACTTAACGAAGTCAGTCAAGAACTTAACGGAAGTAACAGAAAATAATAAAGAAAAACTTAAAAGAGGGAGAAACACAAAATCAAACGTGCAATTGGGGTGAGCGGTCCAAGGTGGGGTGTCTACACCTGCACATTTAAACAAATGTGAGATCCACATCCAGTATCTAATACCTAGGAACTAGAAGTAGAAAGTAGAATATCTATATCATAGATACCTGAAGTAGAAGCAATCCCACTGCCGTTCTTCTTCTTTAACTCTTCCTTGTAAACCTTGCAATTGCGCTTCCAATAACCAATCTCATTGCAGTGGAAACAAATTGCATCCTTTTGGGAAGTAGGTTTAGCCACAGTAGCATTGGCAACAGTTGCCTTGCTAATCTTGGGTTTGACAACTTTTGCCTTTCCCTTTTCTTTGCCTTTAGGACCCTTTCCTTCTTTAGACACTATAAGCACAGGAGCGACTTCTTTACTGATTTTCTTTTCCGCTGTCTTTAGCATCCCATGCAACTCAGACAGTGACTTATCCATCCCATGCATATTAAAGTTCATGACAAACTGATTATAGCTTTTGGGAAATGAATTAAGAATAAAATCAGTGGCCAACTCAACATCGATGGGATGGCCAAGCCTCTCTAGATGCTCAAAATGAGCCTTCATCTTCAAAACATGAGGACCCACAGCTTGCCCTTCACTCATCTTGCATGAGACAAGAGCAGCTATCGTGTCGAACCTTTCTTGACTTGCCTGTTCTTGAAACATATCTTTCAATTCAACAGCCAAGTCATATGCCTCCAAGTGTTCAAGAGTCTTCTGAAGCTCAGGACACATAGCTGCAAGCATGAGATAACCCACCTCGCGAGAATCACTTTTGTGCTTCTTGTAGGCGTTTCTCTCATCTTTAGGAGCAGTGGCAGCAGGTTCCTCTTCAGGAACGGGCTCATCAAGAATTTATAGCTTGTCTTCATGCCTTAGAACAATTCTAAGGCTTCGGATCCAATCCATGAAGTTAGCACCATTCTCTTGAAGCTTTTCCTTTTCAAGGATAGATCGCAATGATAGATAACTTGTATTTTGAGCCATTATCTACAATTATGCAAACATGTAATCACATATAAGTACCAACTTAATTAAAGATATTATAAATATTATTATTTCACAAATACTCCCACTAAATTATATAACTTTCAAATACATCTAATGTATCATATAATATGAATGGGCTAAGATCCATATTTCACTTAACATTGAGTCAGATTTGGCACGACCGCTCAAAATAAGTTATTTAGGTAGACAAATCCTTGTCAATCATATCATATATGACTCTTAGATCTTTTATGATATTTTAGACATCATATGTCTAACATGTTTTAATCTCATCTATGCCTTAGGCCTAAAACTGTTTTGATAGCCTAATTAAGTCAAACCATTTTAAACGTATAGGAATCACTGTTTCCTCATTTTGCTCATAAATGAATAGGATTAATGCGCCTTTCTTTGGCATAGCCCGCATAAAACTACCTACGTACTCATAAGTGTTTTAATCATGGATTGGCACTAGACTTAAATTTTAAAGAAGGTTCACGCACATAAAGTTAATCAACAAACCGAATTAATTTCATGTGACTTTAGTTGCGCTAGTTGTAGGATTAAAGTCTGAAACTTTGAGATCACATCAATCTCAAACTCCTTTAAGATTCTGATCTCATTGTCTGGACTTCTGAACTTAAATCTGTTTCAGGAAACACGGTTTCAAAAACCAGCCATCTAAAATGGATTAAATCAGAATAGTCCAAACCATCCGCAGAGCATCTTGAAATTGAAAGCACAAACCGTACGGTCGAAACTAAGCCAAAAGGCATCCACATTCATGTATTAGGATCAAGAAACCAAGCAACTTTTCTATACAGTCGAAACTAAGCCAAAAGGCATCCACATTCCCGTATAGATTTGCCACTTGTCTCAAGATCTTTCATTGTCTCTTAATCTCACAGATTACAGTAGTTCTAAACTCTTTAGAACGCTGATTTCTGCAATAACTTTGAATTATTTACAGAAAATTGTTTTAGGAAACACGGTTTCGAAAACCAGCCGTCTGAAATCAGTTTCTGTTTCCAGATTCAAATTCTCTAAATAATTTACAGAACAATCTGGACATCAGAAAACAAAGCAGTTTTCTGGAAAAACACATAGGCGCCGTACGGCTTGGACCCAGGCGTACGCCGGCCGTCCAACCGTACGGTGGCCATGATCAGTTTCTCCGGATTATTCAGTTTTCAGAAATTCGATCAATCCATTATCGTATTTATACATAATCAGATTACAGAAATACGAAAAATACAGAATACGAATTTTAACCCATCTAATCCATACAAACAATAACCAATTTATTCCTCATACAAATTATATCAATATTATCAACGATTATAATCTAACTATAACATGATAATCTAAGCATGCGATCATACATATCAATCGAATCAATATTACAACCACATAATCCCATCAGCAACTAGCATGCATATTCTATATCTCATATAAAATCCATCACATAAATTCATCTTATCATGATCATACAGATTAAATAATCGCATTAAATAATTATATCATGATTATATTAGAATTATTGATCATGAACGGGGCTCTGATACCACTGTTGGGTTTCGTGCAATCATGCGCAACGAAAAAAAGACACGAATAAAACCCAATAGCTTAGATCCGCTATGAACAATAATTCATAATATCAAGATGAAGGAAGCTAACCTTTGTAGATCGAAATAAAACTTGGATTTAGACGTTAAGATGACGCCCTCTACCGATGATCCACACAACGAACAGATTTCAAGAACGCCTTCTTGAACTTGACTGCTAGGCCTTCTGTTTGAAAAACGATGTAGAAGAACGATTCTTCAAAGCTCCAATGATTATTGTGACTTGATGATTGGGAATAATCAATCACAATAACTCAAGAATATAATATGTGTTTTCTCTCTCAAAGAAAGAGTTTTGAATTGATCAAATCAATAGTATGAGAACAATTCACGTCAGTCTGTATTAGATTCAAGGGGTGTCCAAAACCCTTTAGGACTTAGTTTTTCTTGTCCAACAAGAATTGATTTAAAACAATTTGATTTACGGCCTAGCAGCCGTACGTCGGAGATGGTGCCGTACGGACATCATCCAGCCGTACGGTGGCCATAATCAGATTCCTCGTTTTTCATTCCTTTTCAATTATTTGTGTGTGACCCAATAGAATTATACTAAGTTGGCAATGAGTCTGAACCAGTCAAACTTCGTAAGTCATAAGCCGACTCTAGCAAGCCATTATGACTACCCAATTAGTATAACTTTGAAATCCAAAGTTTCCTAAATAGAACATAACACGATCTATTTGTTTCGCGATGTCTATTGAACGTAAGCCATGGTCAATGGTCAACTTACATAGTTCAATGCTTTCTCGATCCTGAATGTATTGATAATACAAAACTTAATTGAGCATGGCCATGCATTTCATCAATACCATTCATCGAATGGCTAAAGCTTGACATCTCTCTTGACGAGGAATAAATCCCATCTTGTCTTATCACTCTTCCCTACATGATTCTGATTACACCAATCATATTCTTTATAGCTACCCGGTTAGGGGTAACATTTGAATATGTCAAACGTAATGTTCATTAAGTGGAAGACTGTGATAACCTCAGGTCTAGAGATTCCAGTGATATAACTATATGAGACTTAGTTATGACATAGTGACCATGACATAAATCTTATAGGGGTCAGTCCAGTATTTGTTCTCCAACAAATACTCATAAGTCTAATTGTATCCCATACACTATAATCATCATATGATTATCTATTAAACTTATACTAATAATTAATCATAATTATCAGTGACGGGGATTATTATAATAAACATGCAAAAGATATAATAACCAAACATTCAATATATTTATTAAAACATAATCAATAGATAACATTAATCGTTCAAATAACGTGCCTAGATAATACAACACCAACATAGTAGAGATTGCAGGCATGGTGGCACCGATGCTTAGTGGCAATGATGGCGGAGGCAACTTGGTAAAGGACAAGTAACTCTCCATTAATTCTGGTGACGGCTTATATGGACCCTTGCTGGAGGTCGCTTTAGTACCATAGTCAGGAGGAGGGACCCTTTGGTAGTTGGGCACCTTGAGAAGGATAGCATCCTTTTTAGAGGGGTAAGTAATGGGCACTTCTTCATCTTGGACGAAGATCACTTCTTCATTATAGAAGCTAGTTTCTATACCTTCTTCTTCATTTCAGTATGAAGATGGTCTTTGAGATCTTGGTTGACTCTTTCTAGAGCTTTGCTTCGATCTTCAAGCTTGGAGATTTGCAGCATGAGATTAGTGAAGAATGCATGAAGAGGCTACGGAATATCTGAGGGCTTGATGCTGGCGGGGACCTCTGGATCAGTAGGATCAGAAGATGATGGAGAAATTGTTGAAGCAGAGACTGAAGACTGAGTTTGCGGAGGGCTCGGACGTTGTAGTCGACCACCGGAACGGACCCAAGTTTGTTTCTCTGTAGAGGTATGGTAGGTGAAGTTTAGGACGGGTAAGGCTCATGCAATGTATATTGTTATTTACAAAACAGTACATTATTTATATCCTAATTGGTTGGAAGGGGTAACCCTTTTTGGGTTACTATCTACAAAACATGGATCAGTAGAGATCATCACTACATCTATAGACCCCTCGTTTTTTGACTTGCATTGCACACCCCCAAATGGATAATTTGGGCAAGGGTCCTATAGGGCAAGCGACTTCCACCGACCTAACGGATCCTAACGACTAACCCTTGTTTAAAGACATTTAACGTAACATTGATGTTACTTCCGCTATGTTTTTAACGAGTTGAGATCCTTGTACAAAGTATCACTCAGCTCACAATATGCACACCCTTGTAGGGAATTTCTTTTTTTTTTGTGCTTTTCCTCTCGAAGTATCTCGACTTATTAATGACTTAACAGATGACGGCATGAACGACACGTTAATTTTCGATAAAGAAAATCTAGTCAAACCAACCGGTCAACTTTGGAGTGTCCTAGACTCTGTGAGAGTGCATGGTTTTAGACACGGACAAGGCTAAACCTCAACCTCTCGCAAACGTACACGGTGAGTTAGATAAACCGGTTTCCACGAAGACAGAGACGTACGGATCGCCTAAGCTGTGCACTCAGCAGATTATCTGGAGTAAGGTGTGCAGTGTGACACGGACTAGTGGTAGTGTGAGGACAACAACTAGTTATTTTTAGAGAGAAAACAGAGAGATTTTTGTTATTTATCTTGTTTTATCTTTTCTATGGGATTAAGATATTCAAATTGGCATTTAACTTATTACGAGTTTCCACGTTGTTTTATCGAGCTAAAACATTGAGAAAAACTAACAGATAGGGTTTGGGGGTCAAGTTACGATAAGAGAAGATTATCAAGTGATCACTCCTATCGCCCGATAGATCAGACTTTCTATCATAATAATTGTGTTAGTAGTATGTTAGTGATTTTGACCGGATCCAAAGATTGCCTACATTCCTTTCGTTAAGAAAAGCTCAGGTCGACATAGTTCGCACATAATGTCGCGACCCGAAACCCTAGCACTATTTTATTGAATTTATTTTATTTATTTTATAATTTATGTGTGCATCTTATATTTCATAAATTTCATGTCTAGCATTTTTATTGATCAATTGTGCTAAGTGTGAAGATAAGGAAAATATTTGAAAGTGTGTATATGAGTTATGTGTTCAAAGTAGAAGTAGAGGGTTATTTGTGAAACTTTTTAAATATCTCTTACTTACTCCCTCCTTACTCCCCCTTCTCCCTCACTTCTCCTGCACACACACACACACTCCCTCATTTCTCTCTCCCTCCATTGAAAGGTAAGAAAACTCCCTCCCTCTTTCCTTCTTTTGGTCTTCATTTATTCATCATTTCTCATTACTCCTTTTATATAAAATGTTTAGATCGTCGCTAGGATCGTTTGTAGCTAAGAAAAATCGAATTCCGTCTCCTTTCATAATTTCCAAGTAAGTTGCTTTTCCCCCATTTATGCTAAAAATGTTCATAATAAGTTTATATGATGCTATGTTTGCTATATATTGCTTCTTTGTTTGATTTGGAGTTGATTGACATTTTATCCACTTTTGTGAGAATTTGATGTTTGAATCATTTATTGATTTGGGTTGTTAGCTGTTGTTATATGGGTCCTCTTAGGCTTATAAGTTGTTCTAGTACCTTATTATGCTAGTTAGGAGTGTTAGATTTTAGTTGTGTTGACTTTTGGTAAAGAAATGGCTAGAACTTAGTTCATCCCTTCCGATTTCGGCAGTACAGGGGTTTTGGGCGACCGCCCATAGGTGAGTTGGGCGACCGCCCAGACCATCAGTTGAATTTATGTTGAAACAAGAGTTTTGGGCGACCGCCCATGGTGGCTATTCTGAAGGTCTCTATTTTTTGGTTGTTTTAGGGTTCAATCTTGGTCTAGGCTCGGAGTACTATGCTAGTTAACTTAAGTTAATACCGTGGAACACTCTAGTGCTTGAGATTGGTTCCTTTGTGAACAAATGTGTTATGGAATTTAACTAATTATTTTTTGAGAATGTTGGAACAACTTTACAATGTGATGTTGGATTGATTTACCTTTGTGATGATTATTTGGCTTGATTCCCTACTTTGGAATCATTAGTTGTTTATTGAGCTAGTATTTTATTACTTAGCCTTTATTTGAAAGTCCAGCTGGTACTTGTGTTCGAGTCAGGCAATGGATAATATTATAATGGCACGAGCCAAGTCCAGTATAGTATCGTCCATTGGTTCCTCTTTTCCCCTCCCAGATTGGCCTTGGTTGGGATGAGCTAGCTCCCTTTGGTGAGTATTCTAGCTAGTTGTTTGGGTTATGACTTTGTGTCATATTCCCCTTGTTACTTTATCGTTGTTACATGGTTCCGGTACCGGGGTTGTTATCTTCAGCTGTTTATGCTACTACGAAGATTGGTTGATTTGGTTGAAGCTGCGCAACGATTGTTCTATCCGTTTAGGAAACCTTGGCTTATATCCTTTGTTACTTGTTTATTTCCGCTGCTATCTGTTAACTGCTAATTGCTACGTGCTATGTGAGTTTTATTATTGTTTATTTCATCATAGCATGTCATGTAGTTGCATAAGTGGCTTATTGAGATTTATCTCACCCCCTTTCTTTTATCTTTGTTTTTCCTTAAACCCCCCAGGAGGAAAGTAATAGGACTCGCTGATCACTAGGAGGAGATCGAGAGGGTTCGTGGCTTTTGGGCAGGTTGTTGTTCAGTTTGCATTACTTAAATGTATAACCTTTGGGATAGTATTACCAAACCGTGACGTCATTAAGAAGTTGTAATATTTTGTATTTTTGGTGTAATCTTGTGGAGCTTATACTAGTGGTTTAGTAATGTTGTTAAGATTTGGATTTCTAAAACCGTGTATTATCATCTTTTTGTATCAAAGGGAATTTTTATCTTCAGTATTTTGGTGTTTTATTGTTTTAAGTCGACGTCCAGCTCGCGAGCTCCCGGCCCGCGGGGTCGGGGTCGCGACAGTTGGTATCAGAGCCATGGTTTAGCTCTAAGTTTAAGTATAGGTGGAATAGAATGACCTGGGAGGGTAGTTAGGTTCAGAGTGAGTAATGATTGGTGTTTTATGCAGGTACTTGTTCAAAATGGCTAGAAGAAGGGTTGGTGAAGGTCACATTGGGGCTTCGAATCTTGAAGAGTTACGGGAAAAAAATCGTGCGATGTTTCAGGGTATGTTCGAAGCGGCTATGAAAGCCATTCATGATCAAGGGCCGAGAGAGGAACAAGCACCACCTCCACGGTATGGGTTGGAACAGTTCTTGAAATTGAAATCGATAGAGTATGATGGAGAGCCTGATGTGAAAAAGGCTGAAATGTGGATAGTAGTAATGGAAAAGATCTATGATGTCTTTGGTTGTACAGGTGAAGACAAAGTTCGGTTTGCGTCCTATAAGCTAGTGGGAGCTGCTGAGCATTGGTGGAAGGCAATTAAGGGGAGTTGGGATGAGACTCACGTGCCGTATACCTGGGAGCTGTTTGTAAGGAAATTCAAGGAGCACTTTATTCCTGTAGTTGATCAGAACCAGAAGGAGATCGAGTTTCTAAACTTGGAGCAGAACTTGTTGACGGTAGCACAGTATTCGGCTAAGTTCACAGAATTAGCTAGGTATTGTGGCTATCTTGTATCAACTGAAGAGCGGAAGGCAATGAGGTTTATCAGAGGCTTAAGGACAGCTATCAGAACTCAGCTAATAGCTCAGAGGATTCAGACTTTTCAGGACGCTGTAGACCGTGCCTACTTGGTAGAGCAAGACATTGGAGAGCACAAGAGGAAAACGGAGGTAGTTAACACGGGTAAACAAGGAGGTCAAAACAGATCACAACCACAACAACGTTTGGATAACCAAGGAAATTCAGGAGGACAGTCTCAGTTCAGAGGACAACGAATCCTAAGGAATCCTGGCACTACTCCGGGAAACCAAGGGAATCAGAATAGAAGACTTTGTTCTTATTGTCAGAGGGAAGGACATTCGGAGGATCAAAGTTGGAAGAAGCAAGGGAAGTGTATTAATTGCGGTCAGTTGGGGCACTTCGTGAAAGATTGTCCGAAGTTTAAAGGTCAACCTTCAGGAACAGGAGCTGGTACTTCACAGGGCTAGAAGAGAGATGCAACAGGGAAGCCTAAGGTCCAAGGAAGAGTTTTTGCTATAAAAAGTAGCAGTCTACTGATGATCCTTCAGTGATAGGAGGTATTATTTCTGTGTCTAGTGTGAGCGCCCGTGCATTAGTAGATCCAGGATCATCGCATTCATATATATCTGTACACTTTGCTTCTTTGCTAAATGCTTCATCTGAGTCCTTACCTTATGTGTTAGAGGTGTCAACTTCTATGGGAGAGTGTCTGGTGACTGATAAAGTGTTTCGTGCTTGTGATGTGCTTATTTGTGGTCATGTTTTGTGTGCGGATTTGGTAGTTCTTACGATACAAGACTTTGACGTTATTTTGGGTATGGATTGGCTGAGCAAATTTCATGCTTCAGTTGATTGTCGTAGGAAGTTCGTTACTTTTTCTATTCCTAATGTGCCTAAGTTCATTTTTGAGGCTATTCCTTTGGGTAAGAATATTCGTATAATTTCTTATGTGAAAGCGAGGAGGTTGTTGCATCGTGGTTGTGAGGGTTATTTGGCGAGTGTGCTAGATACCAAGAAAGAATCACCTGGGTTAGAGAGTGTTCGGGTAGTTATAGAATTTCCTGATGTTTTCTCTTCAGAGTACAGTATGCCGCCCGATCGAGAGATAGAATTCTGTATAGATCTATTACCAGGTACAACTCCGATTTCAAAAGCACCTTATAGAATGGCTCCAGCAGAGTTGAAAGAACTGAAGGTTCAGTTACAGGAGTTGCTTGATAGAGGATTTATTCGACCTAGTGTTTCACCGTGGGGAGCACCGATTTTGTTTGTAAGGAAGAAAGACGGTTCGTTGAGGTTGTGTATTGATTACACCAAGTTGAATCAGGTAACGGTGAAGAACAAATATCCTCTACCACATATTGATGATTTATTCGATCAACTTCAAGGGTCAGTGGTATTTTCTAAACTTGATTTGAGGAGTGGGTACCATCAATTGAAAATTCGATCGGAGGATATTCCGAAGACTGCTTTTCGCACCCGATATGGTCATTATGAGTTCTTAGTTATGCCGTTTGGGTTGACTAATGCACCTTCCGTGTTTATGGACTTGATGAACAGAATTTTCCATCCTTATCTTGATACATTCGTAGTGATCTTCATTGATGATATACTTGTCTATTCTAAATCTCGAGAGGAGCACGATCAACATCTGAGGATAGTTTTATCAGTACTCGCAAAAGAACAACTATTCGCGAAGTTTAGTAAGTGTGAATTTTGGCTCGAAAAAGTTTCATTTCTGGGTCATGTTATTTATAAAGATGGTATTTCTGTGGATCCTTCGAAGATAGAAGCTATTGTTAATTGGAAGCGACCAAAAATAGTGACTGAGATCAGGAGTTTTCTGGGGTTAGCAGGGTATTACAGGAGATTTATAGAAGGGTTTTCACGGATTACTACACCTATGACTCAGTTGACCCGAAAGAATGTTCCGTTTGAGTGGACCGAAAAATGTGACAACAGTTTTGAAGAGCTAAAGAAGAGGTTGACTACTGCACCGATATTGGCATTGCCTAATGGGAACGATGACCTAGTGATTTATAGTGATGCATCGAAGGAAGGCTTGGGTTGTGTTTTAATGCATAATGGGAAAGTTATCGCGTATGCGTCGAGGAAGTTGAGTCCGAGTGAACAGAATTATCCTACTCACGACATGGAATTGGCAGCTATTGTATTTGCTCTTCATAAGTGGAAGCACTACATTTACGGGGCAAAATTTGAGATTTTCACGGATCACAAGAGTTTGAAGTATCTTTTCTCCCAGAAGGAACTTAATAACCGACAGCGCAGATGGATGGAACTTTTGAAGGACTATGATTGTAAAATATCTTATCATCCGGGAAAGGCGAATGTTGTAGCTGATGCGATTAGTAGAAAATCTTATGTGGCTTCGATGATGGTTCGAGAGTGGAAAATTCTTGAGGATGTTCGAGACTGGTGTCCTCTTGAATCGAGACATGGGGCTATTTTTGCGAACATTAGGGTATCTCCAACCCTAATTCAGAGAATAACGGAAGCTCAGAAAGAAGATCCAGAGTTAGTGAAAATAATGGGTAAAATGAAAGAGAAGAACTTCGAGGATTTTTCTATTAGTTCGAATGGAGTGTTAACCTTTCGTGGATGTTTGTGTGTGCCCGATGTTGATGGTATAAAGAGGCAAGTTTTAGATGAGGGTCATAAATCGAGATATACTATTCATCTCGGTAGTACGAAGATGTACCAAAATCTGAAGCAACATTTCTGGTGGAACAACATGAAGAGGGAAATAGCTGAGTATGTATCGAAGTGTTTAACTTGTCAGCAGGTCAAAGCTGAGCATCAGAGACCCGCAAGACTAATTCAGCCATTAGAGATTCCGGAGTGGAAATGGGAGCATGTGACTATGGATTTTGTTACGAGACTACCTCGTACCCGTAGGAAATATGACAGTGTTTGGGTAATCGTGGATAGACTATCCAAGTCTGCTCATTTCTTACTGATTGATATTAGATAGTCGATGGAAAGGCTAGCGACCCTTTATATTAATGAGATTGTGAAATTACATGGGGTTCCGGTTAGCATTGTATCAGATCGTGATCCGCGGTTTACTTCTAGATTCTGGAAAGCGTTACAGGCAGCTTTGGGTACAGATTTGAGATTCAGTACTGCTTTTCACCCTCTGACTGATGGTTAATCCGAGAGGACTATTCTGATTTTAGAAGATATGTTACGAGCTTGTTCGGTAGACTTTTCTGATTCTTGGGATACGCATTTACCTTTAGTGGAATTCTCTTATAATAACAGTTATCAGGCTAGTATCGAGATGGCTCCTTATGAGGCTTTGTATGGGAGAAAGTGTAGATCACCTATCTGTTGGGATGAGATCGGGGAAGCGAAGATATGGGGTATTGATTTGATTCAGGATTCAGTCGAGAAAGTCAAAATCATTCGGGATCAATTGAAGACGGCCCAGAGTAGACAAAAGAGCTATGCCGATCACCGAAGACGGGATCTTAATTTTCAAACCGGGGACTTTGTATTCTTGAAGGTATCTCTGAAGGTGGGTATTCGAAAGTTTGGGAAGAAGGGTAAATTGGCTCCGAGATATATAGGACCGTTTGAGATTTAGGAAAAAGTGGGACTTCTTGCTTATCAACTTGCGTTACCATCTTCTCTAGACCGGTTTCATAACGTCTTCCATGTTTCTATGCTTCGGAAGTATTTTCACGATTCATCTCACGTGTTACCGAGGTTACCTGAGGATATAGAGCCTGACATGTCATACGAGGAACGACCGGTTCAGATTCTTGATACCAAAGTTCAAAAGTTGAGGAATAAGAGCATAGAGTTGGTTAGAGTGCTATGAAGGAATCACAATGTTGAAGAATCAACGTGGGAGCTTCGAGAAGAGATAGAGAGGAAGTATCCGTGGCAATTTAATTCGGGTAAGTATTTTTAAAATTCGGGTCGAATTTTCTTTTAGGTGGAGTGAATGTCGCGACCCGAAACCCTAGCACTATTTTATTGAATTTATTTTATTTATTTTATAATTTATGTGTGCATCTTATATTTCATAAATTTCATGTCTAGCATTTTTATTGATCAATTGTGCTAAGTGTGAAGATAGGGGAAATATTTGAAAGTGTGTATATGAGTTATGTGTTCAAAGTAGAAGTAGAGGGTTATTTGTGAAACTTTTTAAATATCTCTTACTTACTCCCTCCCTACTCCCCCTTCTCCCTCACTTCTCCTGCACACACACACACACTCCCTCATTTCTCTCTCCCTCCATTAAAAGGAAAGAAAACTCCATCCCTCTTTCCTTCTTTTGGTCCTCATTTATTCATCATTTCTCATTACTCCTTTTATATAAAATGTTTAGATCGTCGCTAGGATCGTTTGAAGCTAAAAAAAAAATCGAATTCCGACTCCTTTCATAATTTCCAACTAAGTTGCTTTTCCCCCATTTATGCTAAAAATGTTCATACTAAGTTTATATGATGCTATGTTTGCTATATATTGCTTCTTTGTTTGATTTGGAGTTGATTGACATTTTATCCACTTTTGTGAGAATTTGATGTTTCAATCATTTCTTGATTTGGGTTGTTAGACGGTGTTATATGGGTCCTCTTAGGCTTATAAGTTGTTCTAGTACCTTATTATGCTAGTTAGGAGTTTTAGTTGTGTTGAGTTTTGGTAAAGAAATGGCTAGAACCCAGTTCATCCATGCCGATTCCGGCAGTACAGGGGTTTTGGGTGACCGCCCATAGGTGGGTTGGGCGACCGCCCAGACCATCAGTTGAATTTATGTTGAAACAAGAGTTTTGGGCGACCGCCCATGGAGGTTTTGGGCGACCGCCCATGGTGGCTGTTTTGAAGGTCTCTATTTTTTGTTGTTTTAGGGTTCAATATTGGTCTAGGCTCAGAGTACTATGCTAGTTAACTTAAGTTAATACCGTGGAACACTCTAGTGCTTGAGATTGGTTCCTTTGTGAACAAATGTGTTATGGAATTTAACTAAGTATTGTTTGAGAATTTTGGAACAACTTTACAATGTGATGTTGGATTGATTTACCTTTGTGATGATTATTTGGCTTGATTCCCTACTTTGGAATCATTAGTTGTTTATTGAGCTAGTATTTTATTACTTAGCCTTTATTTGAAAGTCCAGCTGGTACTTGTGTTCGAGTCAGGTAATGGATAATATTATAATGGCACGAGCCAAGTCCAGTATAGTATCGTCCATTGGTTCCTCTTTTCCCCTCCCAGATTGGCCTTGGTTGGGATGAGCTAGCTCCCTTTGGTGCGTATTCTAGCTAGTTGTTTGGGTTATGACTTTTTGTCGTATTCCCCTTGTTGCTTTATCGTTGTGACATGGTTCCGGTACCGGGGTTGTTATCTTCAGCTGTTTATGCTACTACGAAGATTGGTTGATTGGTTGATTTGGTTGAAGCTGCGCAGCGATTGTTCTATCCGTTTGGGAAACCTTGGCTTATATCCTTTGTTACTTGTTTATTTCCGCTGCTATCTGTTAACTGCTAATTGCTACGTGCTACATGAGTTTTATTATTGTTTATTGCATCATAGCTGTTGGTCCCAGAAGGGCAACAAGGGTATGAAAAATGCTAGAGGGGGGGGGGGTGAATAGCGTTTTTAAAATTCTTTTCAAACCCTTTTGCAAAGCAATGGCGAATGCGCACGACTCTTAATTTGGCTAAGTATAGTGCGCAGCACGAGTGTGAAATGCACAGCGGAAGTCTTAAAGCAATAACTTATGCGCAGGGAGTATGCGCAGAAGTGTAAATACGCACGCACTAAGTTTTAGCTTAAAGATAGGCGCAAGATGAAACTAAGGCAAAAAGCACACAAACACAATTCGAACGATGCAAGACAATCTACAAGGATCAAACAAAACAATATATGAGTAAAGCTTAAAGGTAGAATGAAAAGCACAAACAATAGGTAAGCTATTTGGAGAGGTTCGATCGGGAAAAGATCTACGTCCTCTACCAAGATGGTTAGTCTTGGATTTCTAATGGAGATCTTATTATATGAGAGAGTTTACAAGTTACAGCGAGGTAGAACAAAACTAACTCAAAGATCTACAATCTATAAAAGAACGAAATCCTAGACAATAACCGGTGTATCTCTAGAAGTAAGATCGATGAGATCGAAACTTCAAGAGGTGTGTGTGTGTATCAGAAATCTGGGCTCTTTGAATCTATGAGATGGAGGGCACAAGATTCTGGTGTTACAAAGGCTTTATAGGATCTGGGCTTGGTGAAGTATGAAGGTATGAAGGTTGATCTTAGAAATCTGGAAATCTTGTAGGCAATCTTCAAATCTTCAAAGTTTCTCTTTGGAAGCAAATCTTAAGCAATTCTCAAGCAACACACCAGCAGCTTGGAAAATGAGGATGAGCATGCTATTTATAGCTGAGCTCCAAAAACTAGCCGTTGGGGAGCAGAGCAAGGACTATGTGCTGTGGCTTTGTGATTGGCGCGCAGCTGTCCTTTATAGCCGTTGGAGAGCAGAGCAAGGACTATGTGCTGTCGCTTTGTGATTGGTGCGCAGCTGTCCTTTATAGCCGTTGGAGACATCAAGTTGACAGTTTTCAAAAATCTTCAAGAGTGACAGCTGTCTTCAGATTTGAAATACAAACAAGGGGAGAGTCTCCATCTTCGTGTGTGCTGAGTGTTCTTGTTTTGTCGTTTGTC
Organism: Campanula takesimana; assembly: GCA_026119855.1. Taxonomy (NCBI): domain Eukaryota; kingdom Viridiplantae; phylum Streptophyta; class Magnoliopsida; order Asterales; family Campanulaceae; genus Campanula; species Campanula takesimana. Next base: position 221,439 of record JAOWBW010001464.1, read on the forward strand.
CACATCAGCAAATTTGGCTCATTCAAAAGCGTAGCTTGTTATGACGCTTTCCAAGCTTCATAAGGTAAGGTCAGAAAGTGAGAATTAAGGCAAGTCTGAGTGCGCATGAGATTCATGCGCATGGAGTGCGCAGAAGGTGATGCGCTGCGCCTGGAAGGTGTGCGCACCATGCTTTGCCTTTGCTCTATTTACCATGAAATTATAGCTTCAGCCCTAGATACTAAGCCTAGTCTATAAAGAGGACTTAGCTAAAAATTTAAGTTACAAAACTTCTTACATAGGGTCCTAAAGTCCTTAAAATAAACACAGGTGATGGTATGAATCAATTCTAACATAAGTAGGAGGGTTAAGTGATAAGCATACCCAACAATCTCCCCCTAAATGAATGATGCCATTACCTACTATTACAAAGGCAATTCATTGTACTTGATAATGACATGTCCATAAGAATAGAAAATGATAAATCATGTCTAAAGTCAATGTACACACTAGCCAATGCTATAGATTTCTAGTCTATCCAAAAGAAATTAACTTACAATATAGGGAAGACAGAAATATCATTCAGAGCATACAAATAATATGAGTTTAAGTTTAGTATGCGTTTAAACTGAATGTTTAAACATCATGCAATGAAATATGAGCTGTTAAGGATATGCGCATGGAGTTTATACGATATGCAATGTTCCACAAACGAAAAGTTTGAATTGAACAAGGTTTTGTGAAAGTGCAATGATGCATTCTTCTCATTAAAACTTGAAAGGTAAGAGTTACAGGGTACAAGTTTTACAATGGAAGAAAAATCAAAAGCAAAAGACCTTGCGCATCAAAAACTTACAATTGCGCAGCAAAACAAAAAGATTACAAAGTCTAGTCTATTTGAATTCGCTGCAGTGCTTCGCGCATCTCATTCTGCAAGATGGTAAACTTGTTCATCAACTCAATCTTTAGTTGCTGAAACTTGGCGTTGTATTCCACCACTAGATTCACATGAGTCCTCATACCGTCACGCATCAGCGCATTATCTCTCTGGATATCTTCAGAAATCCTGTTAAAGCAATTTTCAAACGCCCCCATCTGATTTCCAAACGATTGAAGGGACGCAGCTATGGAGTCCTGAATTTCTTTCTGCGCATCAACCAAAGTCTTGGTTAGCTCTACCTGAACCATGTTCTGACTGGCTTGCATATCTAGCATAGCCTGGTTCATTCTTCCATTGAAAGTATCACTGAACTGAACTTAGCAGTCAGTCATATGAGATTTGAGCGCATCAATGGAGGAGGAGCTGGAGGCGGTAGGCGCAAAATTGTCAATAGACTTTATGACTTTGGCAGACTCAATCTGAATGATTTCTGTGATGGTTTTGGCTAAGGAAAACAAAGCTTCATTCAACCCATGCACAGAGGGGATCTTAGTGAGCGCACAAGAGATGATGCCGAAGTCATGCTGGATATCTTGGCGCAGTAGATCAAAATCTTGAGAGGGCGCAGCACCAGAACCAGATGCATACGCAGCAGCAGAACCTGAGGGAGGAGGCATAGCTTCTGAACTGGTTGCCTTTGTTGCGGAACTCTCCCCCTTAATGGCATAATCAATAGCCTGAAGGAAACTGGCTAGCGCATTGAGCCTTGCAGACTGCGCATCCAGTTGCTCTTGAATCTTGGTTTGCGCAGTGACCACCTGAAAGTACTGGGTTTGCGCGGCAAATTGATTAGCCTGGATAGTCTGGAGCATGGCCAAGATTTGACGCATGTCAGTTGTTGAACTTGAGGGATCTGAGGGAGCAGTTGCTGGAGTTACAGCAGGAATAATTGGAGAGGTCTGTGAAGCTCCAGTAGGTTGCACAGGAGTGACAGCAGTAGCAGGAGTCTCTTGCGCATGAACTGGAGAGGGATGCGCATGGATAAGAGAGCGATGGACCTCATAATCTTCTGAGCTTGAGTATTCGCCATCTTCAACTATAGGCGCATCCTCATAAATAGTAGGATCAGGCGCATCATGAGCAAAGCCTTCATCATCAATGAAAATTGGTGAGGCTTGCTGCGCAATGTTTCTCTGCGCAATTGCAGCTAGTCTTGCTTCCCTTACTATATCACGCGCAGACTTTTCAGTATGCGGAGGAGAATGTCTTGGAGGATCTGAATCAACATCAGATAAGTCTTCCATGGTTTGCTTTGAGGTGCGCTTCTTGGTGGCAACTTTCTTAACCCGGCGCTTGGGAGTAGACTTCTTTGCAGATAGTGGGACTTCATCCTTACTAGAAGTAGTAGTGCGCATGGGCTTTGCAGTCTCCTTTTGCTTCTCCCCCTGAGATTGAGCAGCTTTGGAAGTTCCAGTAGATTTGGAAGGGCTGATAAGAGGATCATTGAAAGCACCTTCAAATTCATCTTCATCTTGAGGCGCAGGAGGAGGAGTAAAGGCTCGTTTTGACTTAGGCGCAGGAGGAGGAGGCGCAGGAGCATCATCTGCTACTTGGATGTCTTCATCAGACTCATCCAGTAGTGTTCTTGATTCCTTTGCCTTTTTCTTCTTCTTCTTGTCTTTCTTCTCAACAGGCGCAACAGCCTTAGCTTTTCCTTTTTCTTCAGGCGCAGGAGCCTTGGCCTTCTTGGCTTTCTTAGGAGGCTCAGGGTCTGAAGTAGCCTTGCGCTTTGGAGTTTGCGCAGTAGGATCCTTAATGGTTATCCCAGGCGCAGCAGTAGATTTGCTGGCCTTCTTCTTTTTGCGCTTCGGCGCATCAGCAGCAATACCCTTGCCTTTTTCTTTGTCACCTACTTTGCTTGGGACCGGCTCAAAGAAGGATTCGTTTTCAGAATCAGATTCAGTTGAAGATGCCTCATAAATCTCACCACTAGATACAGGAGGCGATCCTTGACTTTCAAGATGAATATCTTCAAACACTTCAATGGGGTCAGCAGCCCAGTACATGCAGTAATCAAAGTTGTTTACTTCACGGCGGAAATTCTGAAGAAATACGCGTGAATACGTGCGCGTGGAAGTCACATCAACTTTGAGAGAGGGGTCCTCTTCCACCAGTTTGCGCACTGATGGGAATCGCATAAAGATTGCAGTTAGAATTCTGCAATGCGTTTTGTACTTGGCTGGTTTCTTTGGATCAGCTGCCTTCTTTTTGTAGACGCGCACACAACGCACTAATTCATCAAAGATAATTTCAGACCAGCTTAACCTCTTCTTTTTGTAAATGGCAACGCAGCACATCCATTGCTTGCTGATGAATGTTGACTTGTTACCATTTTTGCAGTTGATAGTGTCACCAATGAGAGTGCAGAGGTGGAACATCAATTCCCCAAAATCTTTCCTATCATGGTTGTTGTACTGACCAACTAGAGTAGGAATCCTTATAAGCTTCTGCGCAACACTGTACTGCACATCCTGAGGTAGCTTCTTCTTATTGCACGCTGGTAAACCCATCGTCTGTCTGATATGCGCGTAGTTGATAGTTATAGAAACTCCACGGATAGAACTTTTGAGACATGGAACTGAGATGTCGTCGTACATTCGATCAATTTCTACTGCATTGCTGAAGAACTCATCGATGTAAGATGGAAGAATGAAGTCCTGGCCTCTGGAGAAGAGAGGCAAAATCCCAGATTTATCCATGATTTCAACCATATAGCGTCCTAGCGCATCCAGTTTTAGGTCTTCCACATCAAGTTCCCATCCAGGAATAAAGTAATTGAGATTCTGTGCAAAACAAAAGTGGAGAATTAGGTCTGGACAAGCACATGGAGAGAAGCGCATGCGCATGAGCAATATGCGCAGCGCATGAACTAGACTCCATACTTAGAAAAAGATAGGAAATGTAAAGGGCAAAAATGTTCAAAACACATAATTTAAACCAAACGCCTAAATTTGGCGCGAAAAGAAGAAACACAATCAAGAATCATATCAAGGCTTGTCATATGACTATTTATCAAGAACACGAAGAACATGTATTGAATACACGAAGAACACGAAGAACATAAAAATGTCAAAGTGCTCCAAAATGCATAAAAATCACATCAAAATGTTCGAAATGTAAAATCACACACAAACTAGTAAACCATAACAATAATAACATAAACATACAACCAAGATCTGAAAAAAAAGGAAGAGAATTCAAAAAGACAAAATATTCGAAATTTCCACAGAAAACACATCAAATGATCATTGATCGTAAAAAAAATTACATAAATGAAAAGCTAAGAGTAAATCGAACACGTAGCATCAAATAATTTGAAAAACAAGCAACGAATCATAGAGAAATCAGAAAGGGGAAAATCTCAGACCTTCGAGCTTCAATGGCGGAAAACAGAAAGTTTGAGTTTGAAATCCTTACCATTTGTGGATCCTCTTGCTTCTTGGAAGATGTAGTAGAAGATTTCTTGGGAGCCATGATATATAAAGAAGATTTTTCGAAAAAGTAGAGAGAGATTGATGAGTACAGAGAGAGAGAGAGATGAGTCGGTTGAGGGAAGTTTGAGCAGAGGAGAAGAGAGGAGAGAGAGACGGCGGAGGAGGTTTATAATCATCAAAAAGGGATGATGACGTCACGGCGCGCTGACAACAAGTTAGTGAAAGTCAGGCGAGTGAGGCGCACGCGCAGGTGAGGCGCATGCGTGAATGACGTGGACCAATGAGGAACGCGCGTGAAAAAGCCTAGCCGCGCGCGTGTGTCAGTCATTTATGGTCAAAAAGAATCTTTTCCTATTCCGTCATAATCAGCACACAATGAGCATTAAATGCGCGTCGCTCAATGCCTTTGCATTAAATGAGGTGGGACGTGCGCAGAGGGCAGAAAGGTAATTTCCCAAAAAATTCAAAAATAATGACGAGGGAAAATAATAATTACACAAGTACCCTTGCGAATTATGCTGACTCAGCAAGTCAAGGACCTAAGTGAAACTATTGAAAAGAAAACTTACCTTAGGTCCACGGGTCATGCGCATGATACTTATGCGCAGCAATGTATTGCGCAGAGTTTCTATAAAGAAACAACTGATTTACCTTATGCGCATAGCTAAGGGCGCTTCTTGTGCGTAGGCGCATGATGTATATCTAACTTAGAATTTTATCACAAACAAAATCATTAGTATTGACAAATCATATTGACAAAATTTAGCTAAGTTCAAGCATACCCATTTCACCTCTCGAAAAGATGAACCTCTTAGCATCAAGTGCTTTTGTAAGAATGTCGGCGATTTGATAGTCGGTTCCCACGTGTTCTAGATGTATATTCCCTTTTTCCACGTGGTCTTTGAGGAAGTGATATTTAATGTCGATGTGTTTGGTCTTTGAATGCATGACAGGATTTTCAGAAACAGCAATTGTTGAAGTGTTGTCGCAATAAATGGGACAATTTTCTTCTTTGATGTCATAGTCCACTAATTGCTGCTTCATCCACAGAATTTGACAGCAACAGCTTCCAGCAGCGATATATTCTGCTTCAGTTGTAGAGACAGAAACTGCAGCTAGCTTTTTACTGGCCCAAGACACAAGTCGATATCCAAGAAAATGACTAGTGCCGCTTGTGCTTTTCCTGTCAATTGTGCATGCTGCGTAGTCCGCATCTGAATAACCTACAAGTTTAAAGTTCGAATCTTTGGTGTACCAAAGTCCAAGGTTAACAGTGCCAGAGAGATATCGTATTATACGTTTCACAGCAATTAAGTGCGCTTCTCTAGGGTCAGATTAATAACGTGCGCAGACACAAACACTAAACACAATATCAGGCCTACTAGCAGTAAGATAAAGGAGTGAGCCAATCATTCCTCAATAAAATGTTTGATCAACCTGTAGACACCCCGCCTTGGACCGCTCACCCCGATTGCACATTTGATCTTGTGTTCCTCCCTATTTTAAGTGTTTCTCGTTAGTTTCTATCACTTCCGTTAAGTTCCTGACTGACTTCGTTAAGTCCAGGGACTAAACTGAATGACAGGGCTGACTTTCTAGTCCATTCTGTCAAAATTGCCTTCTCTGAGTCGCGTGCCTCTGACAGGAGGAGCCAGGCGCGCGCGCCTCCCGCCCCCAAAGCAGGAAGCGCGCGCCTCTGGGCGTCAGTTACAGATTTCTGGCCAGGATCCCTCCCTTGCTCAATTTACAGGATTTTGCCCGGGAAGGATTTCTTGGTGACTGAGTTTTGGCACCAAAAACACCCCTCTTTCACCTATAAAAACCTCTCTTTACCTCCATTTTCAGGGATCGAAAACTTGGACCGAAGATTGAACTTACAAAAACTATACCAAAATCACTTTCTAAAGGTTCTCCAAGGATTTCTTCAAGCAATATTTGAAGTTCTTCAAATTGTAGGTAAAAGTCTATCTTTTCCTTTCTTTTCTACTTCATCTCCTCTCTCTCTTTTACTCTAATCAAATGTGCAATCACCCAAATCATTTTGGGACATAACTCTAACGATCACCTCATCTCATTGAGGTTGGTTAAGGAGTTATCTCCTACATTCCAAACTCTATTTTAAACTCCCTTTTCATGACTTAAAGAAGAAGAAGAAGAACGTTATTATTCATGTAGATTTTGATCAAGCAAGACCAACTTTAGTTGGGCGAGATGGGTGTTTCGTTACTTCCCATCTCGTAATCTAACCCCCGAACCTCAAAACAAAGAATCTCTATTTTTGTAATCAAACTTAGGCTACAATCAATAGGTTTTTCTTATGTTCCTCAAAACATAGGTGGCGACTCTAAAACAAGTTAGACATCCTAGGATAATTCACGCGCTCTAGCCAAGCCGTGGTTCCCCCGGGGTATCTACAGTGGCGACTCCGCTGGGGACTTTGAGGGATAAACTTGCATTCTGATCGAAATCTACATCTTTTCTGGGCATTCTGATTCCTGATGGTGGAGCCGCGCGCGTCGGGCCTTTTAAGCCTAAGGCGCGCGCATCCCGCATCAAGAACCAGAATCGCCCACTTCTTCATGTTCTTCATCTTCTTCTTCTGCTATTCTGCACTAATCACTTCTGCAGGGGTTACAATATGAACATAGGACCAGGGCAATCCCCTGAGTCCAAAGTCTGACATTCTGACAGGTGTGCCCAGAAGCGCGCGCCTCCCATAGGAAGTTCGACATGCGCGCGCGTCCCACAACAGCACTCAGAGGCGCACGCTTCTGGGTTTATTCCCAGAACAGAGACAGGTTTCAGTGACTAAGCAGAACAGTGGGGTGTGGGCACAGTTGCCTGCATCAGAACATAATTGAACCCTCGGACTGTTTTAATTTTGTGTTTTATTTACCGGTCACACGGGTGATTCGGGAGTTGTAATTTATGTGCTTATGTGTTTGTTTTCTTTCTTTTCAAAAAAAAAAAAAAATATAATTTTTTTTTTTTGTCACTTGCTAGACCTCACACTACATGCACATATTCCTATGAACTGCTCACTATCGAGTCGCACAAGTCCAACCCCAAACCCGTCGAGGCCCGTCCTATAAAGTTTCAAGCTCCACCAGACCTTGGCTCTTTCGAAGCGGTAAACCTCAGCCCGTGGCGTAGTTCAAGACTACATGCCGGGGGTGACCTTTGAGCCTCATATTCAAGCCGAGCACAAACCACACAATTCTAGTTAGGGTCTAACACTCCGTGACTCAAGTCAGTTTCCATGTACCGAGATTTCCCTAAACTAATGTCTTCAAATCATACATGCCAACTTGTTGAAATGGACGCAATAAAAATCCGTCCCCAAAAGTGGTTATTTTGGACGAAAATAAAAATCCGTCCCCGCATGTATGCTTTACTACATTAATTTAGTTTAATCCCGATACATGTAGGATTCACAAGCGCGATGGAATCCGATGAGTATATGGGACCGCGAGATGGTCTATATACTAGTGTGACGATTCCATTATTTTCTTAGAAACCCCAAAAGGGATTCATTCCCTCCGACTGATAAAAAAAAAAAAAAAAAAAAAGGAGTCTTTTCTTATGTGGTTCGAGTCGTGTGCCAACTGTGTGTTCTAAGCCTCTTCATGGACCGCAAGTGTTACTCAAGACTGACAAGGGCCTCTTCTGCAATATAGGTTCAATTGGTACTTACAGAGTCTACCGGGATTCAGCAAATCGGTTAGTCCGTGAAGAGATCACTCCAACAGCTCCAACATCAACCATGACCGGCAGCAGCAACACCATGTCTCTCGCACAGCTCTCAACTATGGTCCAACTCCTCCAAGATCAAGTCTCCACCCTTAATAAGGAGGCACAAAGCAAAGACGACATTTGGCAATCCCACCTCGACAGCCAAAGGGAGGCCCACGAGGCCGAGATGGAGCTAATGAAAGAAAAGCTCACTAACCTTGCCAAGGGGAAGAACAAGAACAATGACGATGAATCCGAGTGGACCGAGGGTTTGTTCAAAAGTCCTTATGTCAACACCCGCACCAAGAAAATGGGGGAACCAAGTTCCGAGAACAATGAGCCCAAGATGGTGGATTCTATCATGGCCTACATCGACCAAAAATTCAATGGGCTCAACATGGGGAAAGGCTCCGACACAAGCCTTTATCAATCATCCATCCTCATGAGTACTATGGCCGCTCTTCCCAATAAGTTCAAGATGCCCGACATAAGCAAATTCAAGGGTTACTCTTGCCCTATGGCTCACATTGAAACTTATATTTGGGCAATGGTTCCGAAGAAGGTCTCACCCAAGGTGATGGCTCAATGCTTTCCTCTCACTCTCGAGGGGGCGGCAAAAGATTGGTATGCTACTCTCCCGCTCACTGTCCGTCTTGATTGGGACTCCGCCATGCTTGCCTTCAAGAACCAATACCAAGGCAACACCACTCACCGGCCCACAAGGAAAGAGCTAGAGAACACTACTCAACGAGACAATGAGTCCTTCATCGACTTCACAAGGAGATGGAATGATAAACTCTCTGAAATTGTTGAGAGGCCAAACACAAAAGAGCAAATGGACATCTTTCTCAAGTGCCTCAAGATTGATCTCCGCACCCACCTAAGTGGGGCTTGCTACTCCGACTTCTCCCAAATGTATGAGGCGGGGGTACGCATGGATGACTTGCTCAAGGAGATTAAGAAGGCCACTCCTACTTACCGCTACAAGGCTGCTTCCAACTCCACAAAAGAGGCCTCGGTCAACGCCGTCACTATTGACAAGGGGAATTACAAAAAGGTTCCTCCACCTCAAGGGAAGAAGTCCCGAAGTGACCGTGTCTACACGCCTCTCCAAGGCATGACTCAAACCGAAGTGTTCGAGGTCCTCAAGGCAAAGGGTCAAGTCACACCCGTGCATGGGTACCAACCCAAGACGATCCACCCCAATCATGCTCACCACAAATATTGTGGCTACCACCAATATAGTGGCCACACCACCGAGGATTGCTTCGTTCTTCGCAATGTCATTCAAGATCTCATAGATAAGAAAGAATTTGTAGTGACTAATGACGAGCATATCAATGTAATAGAGATAGGAGAACTCGAGGGGACCACCCATTCAATCCCAATTGTGAATTGGGGCCCCAATGTTATGAATAAACTTGACAATTCTTGTTATGTAGTGACTTACGATGAGGTAATGAGGGAAGTACTAGAGAATAGGAAAAAGAAGCAAGATGGGAACGTCAACATGCTAACTCGATCCGGTCGAGTCATAGCAAGCAACCCTTCCACTTCCGCACCAAGCTCCTCTTCTCAAAGACCACAAGCTCGCGACACTCCCGAAGATCCTCTACTTGTCCAACTCAAGAAAACTCAAGCCAACATCTCTATTTGGGACCTCATTGCATCCTCAAAGAAACACCGAGATCTTGTCATCCGCAATCTCGATGATACATCAGTTTCTCCCGATACTACCCCCGAGGACCTCACGGCAATGATTGGTCACATTCATTTTGGCAACGTCATCACCTTTGCCGATATGGACCTTCCACCATTTGGTTTCGGCCACAACGAAGCTATTTAACTCAAGGTACGAGCAAGGGGGAGGCCCGTCTCAAGAGTCTTAGTGGACGGTGGTTCTGCACTCAATCTCATGCCTGGCAGAATCATGGGCATACTGGGGCTTAAGGATTCCGATTTGAAGCCTTCTACTCAAGTGATCCGAGGTTATGACAGCACCGCCCGTACAGTCATGGGTATGATCGAAATAGACATCGAGTCTGGAAGCATGGTCATGTCCGTTCCATTCCAAGTGCTTGATATCCCGGCCTCGTTCAACTTACTTTTGGGACGACCATGGATTCACAGTGCTAATGCCGTACCATCAACTCTCCACCAATGTGTCAAGATCTGAAATGGTGATGAAATAGTGACCGTCATGGCTGAAAACGTCACTATCCACAGAAAAGGTGAGCCCGTCCACCAAGTTCAGCATGGTTTACCAGACTCCACTCTCTCCGGCGTCTCAATCAACGCCATTGACAAAGAAGGGGGAAACGGATCATGGACCCCCAGCAATCACAAGGTCCTCCGCATTATGAGGAATATGGACTACTTCCCTGGTTTAGGCCTAGGGAAATATCAACAAGGAATCCGACATCCTGTGCAAGTCCCGTTTGTGAAGAACACATTCGGTTTGGGGTACGAGCCTTCCAAAGAAGACTTGAAACAAGAGCAAGCGATCAAGAGCGAAAAGGCCCGAGCTCGTAAAGAAGGCTGTCGTTATGAAGTCCCTAATCTAAGGCCTTACCGCAAGACGTTGAATGGATATTTTGTCCGCCAAGGGGAAGACGTTCCATACATGATCTTTCCCGAGCCATGGGTTAACAATAAGGGTGTCAAAAAGCCCGGCCTCGAAATCTTCTCCGATTGTGAGATCCAAAAATCCGAAAGGGAACCAACTCCCATGTCGCCCCGTGAATGGTGGGGAAGGAAGATGACTATAGAATCCGAGACAGAAATTACCGTGGGGGAAGAACTGACAGATTTTGCCTCCATGTTCGAAGAGCTTGCCACGATGAATGAATGCCAATTCAACGCCATCCATGACACCGTCATCATGAATGAGACTATCAGTGAGATCCCGCCAAGCTCCGAGCCGATCAACAATTGGTATTCAACGAAAGGGCCCGTAGTATCCGAAGAATTCTTAGTCCGAGAAATGGGTTGCATACCCCGCACAGCAACGAAGGAAGAGCGGCTCACACTTACTTTCGAGTCCGAGAGTGTCTCTAATACCCTCACCCAAGAGGATTTGGAGGCCATAGCCGAGCGTGTGTTTCCTCTTTGCTAATGAAAAATTTGATATTTCTGAGTACCCTGAGATTGCAAACATCATAAATGATGAATTAACTAATAATGAACTTAACGAACAAGTTAATAACGATTCAAATTATGATGAAATAGACCATGAAAACACAACATACTTAAATGAACTTGCTCAACAAGTCCGTAGTCGTGGTGAGAATGGTCCAAAGGCTGACGAAGAATTGCATGTTGTTAATCTGGGTACCGAAGAAGAGCCAAAAGAAACTAAGATTGGAAGCTTCTTCAAGGGGGACGACAAAGACAGATTGACTGCACTACTACGGGAGTTCGTGGATGTGTTCGCATGGTCATACAAAGACATGCCGGGTTTGGACAGAAAGGTAGCGGAGCACAGGATTCCGATCAGAGAAGATGCCAGGCCAGTAAAGCAGAAGCTCAGAAAGATCAAGCCAGAATGGTCTCTGCAGGTCAAAGAAGAGATTGAGAAGCTCCTCAGTGTGGGTTTCATCAAGGTTATCGAGTATCCGGCATGGTTAGCCAACATTGTGACAGTCAGGAAGGCAAACGGCAAGGTTCGAGTTTGTGTAGACTTCCGGGATTTAAACAAAGCTTCCCCAAAGAATGATTTTCCACTCCCTAATATCGACATGCTAGTAGACTCCACTGCTGCCTACGAGGTTCGCTCATTCGTGGATGGGTTCGCTGGGTACAATCAGATTCTCATGGCCGAGGAAGATCAACATAAGACAGCCTTCACAACACCGTAGGGTACCTTTTGCTACACAGTCATGCCATTTGGGTTAAGAAACGCTGGGGCTTCCTACCAAAGAGCCGTGACAGACTTGTTCCACGATATGATCCACAAAGAAATCGAGGTCTATGTGGACGACATGATCATTCACTCCAAAGGGACCGATGGTCAACATTTAATCGATCTCCGTAAGTTCTTCGAAAGGCTTCGTCAACACAAGATGAGGCTCAACCCAGCAAAGTGCACGTTCGGGGTTATCCGAGGCAAAGTTCTTGGTTATATGGTCACTGAAAGGGGAATTGAAGTAGACCCCTCCAAAATCAAGGCAATCATTGACATGCCTCCCCCAAAGACGCAGAAAGAGATTAAAGGTTTCATGGGCAGACTACAATACATCAGTCGGTTTGTGCACCAACTCACTTCCATGTGCGAGCCAATCTTCAAGCTACTCAAGAAGAATGTGGCTCTAGAATGGACCGACGCGTGCCAAGAAGCCTTCGATCAAGTGAAGCATTACTTGACGTGCCCTCCTGTTCTAGTTCCGCCGCACAAGGAGAAACCTCTGTTGCTCTATCTCACTGTCAATGATGAAGCCCTAGGGGCTATGTTAGCACAAGAGCAACGAGAGTCCACAAAGGAGAACGCCATTTATTTTGTCAGTCGCCGATTCCAAGGAGGCGAAAAGAACTACTCTGTCTTAGAGAAGTCATGTGCAGCATTGGTCTGGGTCACTCAAAAGCTCAAACACTATATGGAAGCTTTTCCGATCAAGCTAGTAGCAAAGGTGGACCCGCTCCGCTACATCTTCGAGAAGCCTTTCATGTCAACAAGAGTAGCCAAATGGTACTTCATGCTCGCCGGCTGTGATATCACTTACGTCACACTAAAATCCGTCAGGGGGAAAGTGTTTAGTGACCAGCTTGCCGAATTCCCGTGTGACGAAGTGAAGGGGGAAGATGTACTGTTCTCCGACGAGCATTTAATTTGTACTGCAACCGAGAAAATTAAGTGGCAACTTTTTTTCGATGGCGCCGCCAATAAACATGGTTTTGGTATAGGAGTATTGCTTGTCGATCCAAAAGACATCTACACTCCCATTGCCATCCGCCTGGAATTCGAAGCTACCAACAACATTGCCGAGTACGAAGCATGTATAGCAGGGCTCGAAGCAGCTCTCGACAGAAACATCACAGAACTAGAAGTATTCGGCGACTCTTTGCTCCTTATCAATCAGCAATCGGGTAAATGGCGAACCCAAGACCCGACTCTCCAACAGTATGGTCAGCACCTTGAAGAACTGGTTGAACAATTCCAAGAGATCACTTTCAACTACCTGCCAAGGGATAAGAATCGCTTCGCCGATGCACTGGCCACTATAGCTTCATTAGTCGAAATGCCCAAAGGGAAAATGGTGAAACCCTTCAAAATTGCTCGAAGGAACAGTCCGGCATATTGCATGTGTATCGAGATCAACGAGGTTCAAACAAACTCTCCGTGGTATTCGGATATCTTGAATTTCCTCAAAGATGGCACTTATCCCGAGAATATCAATAAGAAGTCTCAAGCAGCTCTACAAAGGTTAGCCTCCCGGTACGTACTGATTGGGGACCGAGTCTATAAAAGGCACCACGTCGGGATCAATCTCTTATGCGCCAATGAGGCCGAAGCTCAAGAGATAATGTGTGAAGTGCACGAAGGAGAATGTGGACCCCACATGAATGGGTTTATGCTAGTCAAGAAGATACTCCGCATTGGTTACTATTGGAGCACTATGGAACGAGACTGTATCGAGAAATTCAAAAGGTGTGCCAAGTGCCAATTCCACGCTAATCTGCAACATGCTCCACCCTCACAACTTTACAACATGGTCACACCTTAGCCTTTCTCTTGTTTGGGGATAGACATCATCGGTAAAGTTCATACTGCCGGGAGCAATGGGCAGTCATTCGTCCTAGTGGCAGTCGACTACTTCACAAAGTGGGTCGAAGCACAAGCCTATCGGACCCTCAATGCCAAGAAAGTGGCCGAATTTGTAAAGATTAATATCATGTGCTGATACGGCGTGCCTCATGAAATCATTTCCGACAACGGTTCTCACTTTGAGAAGGAAATGGATGCACTTTTGGTAGAATACAAGATCACTAAGCACAAGTCATCTCCTTACCGTCCCCAAGCAAATGGCGCGGTTGAAGCAGCAAATAAAACCATCGAGACCATCGTCAAGAAAATGGCCTCAACAGGAAGGGATTGGCCCGAGAAGCTACCTCTAGCATTGTGGGGCTACCGCACATCAATACGGTCTGCAACAGGAGAAACTCCCTATGCATTAGTCTATGGTTCTGAAGCCGTACTCCCTATCAAACTTGAAGTCCCATCTCTACGGGTCCTCCTCGAGAATCAAGTCAACGAGGTCGACTGGATGCAAAGTCGATATGAACAACTAGCCTTGCTCGACGAGAAAAGGTTAAGAGCACTCGAACGCACGAGAGCATATCAGCAAAGGATGGCAAGAGCTTTCAACAAAAAAGTGAAGCCTCGAAACATCAATGTGGGAGATTTGGTCTTAAGACAACATCCTCCTAATGCCATGAATCCCCTGGGGAAATGGGGACCCCGATGGATCGGTCCGTACGTGGTCAAAAAGATACTAAGCGGTGGTGCAGTCCGGCTCGTGGATTTAGATGGTGACCAGCTGCCAAAGGAGGTCAACCTCGACAAGCTCAAGAGGTTCTACGCTTAATAAACAAAGACCACTAAAAAAAAAAAAAATCGCTCGCTAGGTTGAAAACCCGCAAGGGCGGCCTAGGCAAAAATTAGAGCACGTGCAAAAAAGAAGCCCGCTAGATTGAAAACCCGAAAGGGCGGTCTAGACAAAAAACAGGGTGCACAAAAAAAAAAAAAAAAAAAAAAAATGGTCTTTGTTTGTTTGAACTACGAAGACCTGAGCCTCCCAACTGGAGGAACGTAGGCAACCTTCGGGTGCGGTCTAAAACATATCAAAAATACCCAATTCACTTCAAATAACAAAATGCAATTGTTATTCATTCAATGAACTATTCAAACCATTACAACGGATTTATTGAGCAACAAAATACATCAAAATATTAAATCCTAAAACAAAGTGGTCTAATTGCAATCTCTTAGGGTACTAAGAAAAATCCAATTTTCTCTTAGCTTTCAAAGGACCACCCGATCGTCTCTCAATCCTTTTATTCTTGGGTAACGAAGGAGCACTAATACGCACCGAAACCTTCTGTGTTGCAGCACGTCTCCTAGCATAAAAGTCATCCAAAGGATTACCGAAAGGGTCAGCGAGAATGTTACTCGAATCAGCAGCAGCCTCCCTATATCTCAAAGTGCTGCTAGGCTCAAAACCCTTTCCCAACAACTCGGCACGAGGCACATCAACCCAAGTGATGCCACGGTAAAGGGTGCCAAATAAATAATCCAAGTAGCTCTCGGGAAGGAAGACACTCCCCCGATGCAGAGGAGCAAAAGCCCAACGGTTGCTGTCATCTCCCCAAGACGACTGAAGCTTACTCGAGAAGTCAGGACCCATATAAGCAACTGGACGAAGCATTCCGTCCCTCGGAAAAGGAATTGTCTGTTGGCGAACGAACTGCCACAGAACCCGCTCTGGTTGGTAAAATAAAGAATCTCTCAAACCGGGTACAACCACGTGCTGAAAACCAAGAGTCCACTCCACAAAAGGACGAAGACCCCAAGAAGAAGGACACCACTCAATATCAACGGTCACCCGAGAGGCAAAGAATTTCTTCCAACCATCTTCAGATAAATCCTAGATCAACAACTTCCTCCTATGAACAGCAAAAGGAGACAAATCACCATCCGGAGAATAAATCTTGAAGTGTTCTCGGAGCCATATGGTCAAGAGCAAATGGCTTCCCCGACACATCTTGCCCATCCTATGTAACACATCAAGGCCGTGCAACGTCTCCCCTACGATAAGAGGGATTATACTAAATTGTTGCTCCTTGGCTTGCAAAATAATCTCAGCCAAATGCGCATCCGCAGTCCCGAAGGGTGCAACAAACAGTACTTCACTAAAGAGACAAGCGGCCATGGTATTCCTCTTGAATGATTGAACCACCGGATCCTCCGAGTGTAAACTGAAGAATATCGGCAACTCAGTTATGTCGACCACAATACCGTGCAACATCTTCCTCACGTCCTCAACAGGGAGATTCAGTAACTCAACCCAAGAGTCAATGGCACCACGGTGATATTTAGGGACAGCAATCCGACCGGCCAAAGGCATGCCGAGGATGGCCCCGAAATCATCAACAGTCGGCACCATTTCATTAGCCAAAAAGTTGAAGGTATGGCTGTCACAATCCCAGAAAGCCGCGGCAGCTCTCAACAAATTCCAATCCGGCTTCAACGTCCGCAAAGTGAAAAGAATCCGGAACCCGAAGTCTTTGATGAAAGCTTTCTTGGGATGGGTCTTGAAAGAATACACAAAAGTGCCCAAGTCCTTTTCATACTCACTAACAACCTTGGTATCAAGGGGAAAAGAATTGGAAGCCATGGAAAATGTCGATCTCAAGCAAAGTTAAGCAAATATATGATGTTTAAGAATGGCAGAAAGGAGCTGTGAGAATCAAGTGGTCGAACAGAAGATGATATTATAGCTGGTGGGGGCTCTTTTGGTCAGCAAATGTCAAGCCCGGAATTCCGCCTCCCAGACGCGCGCGCCACCCGCCAGCAGTATGAAATGCGCGCGCGTCCCAAGCCTACATAGGAAAGCGCGCGCCTCCCAAGTCTAAATCACTCCAAGAAAAGGCCTTGTCAGAAATCTCCAGCTTAAATCAAGGCACAGCCCCTGTCCTCGGACACCCAGTTGGGCATACATTCTTCTGGTCCGCCCTTAAGGCATGTCAAAAAATTGAAAGTAGGATAAAAACTCCCACTCAAAAGTAGGCCGTCCTCCCACGGATTCCGAACTCCCTAAGTTCTGTCACGGGTGCCACACCCCCCTCAAGTGTCAATCTCAACATTTCATCCCCAGCAGGAACATTTTTCTGGTCGCGGCCAACTGTGCCCGCACCCCACAATTCAAAAAAAGTCAAGTGTGACTCCAAGTGGCACGAGACTTCAAAGGAATATTTCATCCAACGGATTCACTAACGGATTCATCAACAAGAGTTCACCAACGGACTCACCCAAGGGATTCACTAACGGATTCATCAAACGGATTCACTAACGGGTTCGTCAACAAGGGTTCACCAACGGACTCATCCAAGGAATTCACTAACGGATTCACTAACGGATTCGTCAACAAGGGTTCACCAACGGACTCATCCAAGGGATTCACTAACGGATTCATCAAACGGATTCACTAACGGATTCGTCAACAAGGGTTCACCAACGGACTCATCCAAGGGATTCACTAACGGATTCATCAAACGGATTCACTAACGGATTCGTCAACAAGGGTTCACCAACGGACTCATCCAAGGGATTCACTAACGGATTCATCAAACGGATTCACTAACGGATTCATCAATAAGGGTTCACCAACGGACTCATCCAAGGGATTCACTAACGGATTCATCAAACGGATTCACTAACGGATTCGTCAACAAGGGTTCACCAACGGACTCATTCAAGGGATTCACTAACAGATTCATCAAACCGGTTCACTAACGGCCTCATTCAAAACATTCAGCCGGCAGGTTCACCTAACGGATCATGCCACCCCCTCTATCAACAAAAGCCGCTCACACAGGGAGCGCACCATTATCTCTCGCAATTTCAAATTCCTGCTTTCATCGAGTCTTTGCTTTTTCTTGGTGATGTCCTCGGCGGGTGTTTTTAACTTTCGTCGACTCATTTTGCTTTGCAATCCACGTCGCCGAGGGGCTCTGTAGACACCCCGCCTTGGACCGCTCACCCCGATTGCACATTTGATCTTGTGTTCCTCCCTATTTTAAGTGTTTCTCGTTAGTTTCTGTCACTTCTGTTAAGTTCCTGACTGACTTCGTTAAGTCCAAGGACTAAACTGAATGACAGGGCTGACTTTCTAGTCCATTCTGTCAAAATTGCCTTCTCTGAGTCGTGCGCCTCTGACAGGAGGAGCCAGCCGCGCGCGCCACCCGCCCCCAAAGCAGGAAGCGCGCTTCTGGGCGTCAGTTACAGATTTCTGGCCAGGATTCCCCCCTTGCTCAATTTACAGGATTTTGCCCGGAAAGGATTTCTTGGTGACTGAGTTTTGGCACCAAAAACACCCCTCTTTCACCTATAAAAACCTCTCTTTACCTCCATTTTCAGGGATCGAAAACTTGGACCGAAGATTAAACTTACAAAAACTATACCAAAATCACTTTCTAAAGGTTCTCCAAGGATTTCTTCAAGCAATATTTGAAGTTCTTCAAATTGTAGGTAAAAGTCTATCTTTTCCTTTCTTTTCTACTTCATCTCCTCTCTGTCTTTTACTCTAATCAAATGTGCAATCACCCAAATCATTTTGGGACATAACTCTAACGATCACCTCATCTCATTGAGGTTGGTTAAGGAGTTATCTCCTACATTCCAAACTCTATTTTAAACCCCCTTTTCATGACTTAAAGAAGAAGAAGAAGAACGTTATTATTCATGTAGATTTTGATCAAGCAAGACCAACTTTAGTTGGGCGAGATGGGTGTTTCGGTACTTCCCATCTCGTAATCTAACCCCCGAACCTCAAAACAAAGAATCTCTGTTTTTGTAATCAAACTTAGGCTACAATCAATAGGTTTTTCTTATGTTCCTCAAAACATAGGTGGCGACTCTAAAACAAGTTAGACATCCTAGGATAATTCACGCGCTCTAGCCAAGCTGTGGTTCCCCCGGGGTATCTACACAACCTTTTTACCTTTTAAGTCTTTGTCAAGTTTGTTTCCAGTGGCCATTGGAGTGTCGTATGCTTTAGCATTCTCAAGTCCAAATTTCTTGATTAAGTCCTTTGTGTATTTGGCTTGGTTGATAAATATGCCTTCATTCATTTGCTTGATTTGAAGCCCGAGGAAGAATGTGAGTTCTCCCATCATGCTCATTTCAAACTTGCTCTTCATTAGTTTCTCAAAGCGCTTGCACAATAATTCATTAGTAGAACCAAATATAATATCATCAACTTAAATTTGAACAAGTAATTTATGACCATTATGTTTGGTAATGAAAAGAGTGGTATCGATTTTACCGCGAGTGAAGCCTTTTTCGATGAGAAACTTGGATAGTGTATCATACCATGCTCTTGGTGCTTGCTTGAGTCCATACAAAGCTTTCTGGAGTTTGTAGACATGATTTGGAAATTGTGAATCTTCAAACCCAGGTGGTTGAGCAACGTAGACTTGTTCTTGGAGTTCACCATTCAGAAACGCACTCTTCACATCCATTTGATATAACTTGAAGTCCTTGTGAGAGGCGTAAGCTAGAAATAATCTTATAGCTTCAAGTCTTGCTACGGGCGCGAATGTTTCATCGTAATCAATTCCTTCTTCTTGCCTATAGCCTTGTGCAACCAATCTTGCTTTGTTTCTCGTGATGGTTCCATTCTCATCCATCTTGTTTCTAAACACCCATTTTGTACCAATTACTCCTTGATTATTTGGTCTTGGGACAAGAGTCCAAACCTTACATCGTTCAAATTGATTGAGTTCTTCTTGCATAGAAACAACCCAATTAGGATCTTGGAGCGCTTCATCAGCCTTCTTTGGTTCAATTTGAGAGATAAATGCAGTGTAAGCATCAAAGTTTGTAGCTCTCCTTGTACGAACCCCAACATGAAGATCACCAATGATATTAGTGATTGGGTGATCTCTAACTTCACGAACTTCAGGAGGTAAGTTAGGTTGAGTTGTAGTAACTTGAAGGTCTTCAATTGGCACATCTTCACCAGTATTAAAATCATCAAAATTTAGAGGAAGAACTGGTTCAGAATTGAAAGTGGGATTAACACCAGATACAGCAGTAGACTGATGCGCATTAGAAGAATCTCCAGGCGCATGGTTAGGTGCAGCTGAAGCTCTACTTGGTGCGCTATTGATAATGCTTTGCGCAACTGATGTAGATGGATTTCCTTGTGTTGATACATTCTGGTCTTGTGTATGCGCAGCTGGTATGTGCGCACCTGTCTCAATGGACTCAACAGAATCATCAGAAACATTTGGAGCCAAATGTGGCTCAAGGAGAGAATGTTCATCAAAAGTAACATGTACAGATTCAACTATCACTAATGTAGATCTATTGAAAACACGAAAAGCTTTAGAATGTTTAGCATATCCAACAAAAATACCTTCGTCGGCTTTGGCGTCGAATTTACCTCTATGTTCGTTTCCGTTGTAGAGGATATAACATTTGCAACCAAAGATTTTGAAGAAAGCAATGTTGGGAGTTCTTCCACGCCATAGTTCATATGGAGTCTTGTTGTGACGTTTGTTGATGAGGGAGCGATTTTGAGTAAAACATGCAGTGTTGATAGCTTCTTCCCAAAAGTACTTAGGCAATTTCGCTTCAGCTATCATCATCTTTCCTGCTTCAATCAACGTCCTATTCTTTCTTTCCACTACACCATTTTGTTGTGGAACTCCAGCGGTTGAGAAGTTGTGATCTATCCCATGATCGTCGCAATATCGAGCAACACTGTTGTTTTTTAATTCTGTTCCATTGTCGGATCGAACACTAACGATGTCATCTTCTTTTTGGGTTTGGAGCAGCCTGACTAGAGTGGTGAGAATGTCATAACAATCATCTTTTGAGATCATTATTTCCACCCATGTATATCTTGAGAAATCGTCCACCACAACTAAAGTATACTTATTTCTTTTGATGCTTGCAGTGGTGACTGGTCCAAATAGATCAATGTGCAGCAGTTGCAAACATTTTGAAGTTGAGGGATTTGTCTTGCTGGAGAAAGACTGCTTTGTTTGTTTGCCTAGTTGACAAGCTGCGCATTTGTTGTCATGATGATCAGCAACTTTGGGGAGTCCTTTGACAAGATTGTCCCTGCTGAGTTTTGATAGACATTTGAAGTTCAAGTGACTCATGCGCTTGTGCCATAGCCAACTGTTCTCGCTTACACTTTTAGCTACAAAACAAAGATTAGTACTAGAGTTCATACTATGGAAATCAATAATGTAAATATTTATCTTACGATAACCCGTGAGTAAGATAGCTCCAGTTTTGCCATTCTTGATAAGACATTGCGTTGAAGAGAAATGGAATTCTAATCCTTTGTCGCAGAATTGAGATATGGATAATAAGTTGTGCTTGAGTCCTTCGACGAGAGAGACTCTTTCAATGCACACTTTGTCTTTCTTGAGCTTTCCATATGCTACAACTTGACCTTTGTTATTATCACCAAACGTTACTGAGGGACCTCTTTCTTCATGGACATCTTCTAATAAGGATTCATCTCCAGTCATGTGTCTTGAACACCCACTATCGAGAATCCATTCATAATTTCTAGCTTTTGAAGATCCAGCCATGAAACAAAGAACCTGAAATATAGACATTTAAGCAGGTCCCCCTTATTCCTTTTGGGTCCTCGGGTTAGCAACTTTTGACAACCCACTCTTGCTTGACCTTAGGGTTTTTACGTCCTTTGGCATTGGGAGTGAATCGCAAAAGGCATTCCATGGCTTTATGTTCAAAACAATCACAAATGGAACAATGTTGAAAGCCACCAATCACATGAGTTTTCACAAACTCTTTACTTTTCTTAGGGATAGCATTCTTCCTTGGGTCAGATGAGCCGGCCTTAACAAAATCTTTCTTTTGAAATTTTGGAGTGCTTTTTCTAGGAGTGGGCATAGGGCTAGGATACGCATGGCGGTGAGGCGCATGGCTCCTACGCGCATAATGATCACTTTTAGAAGGAGCGCTCTTGGTTTCAAGAATGATTTTGCTAGGAGCAGATTCATCTGTAGCTATATCTTTCCCATTAGCTTTCCCAAATTGCTTCGTTGGGTAGACATAATGGAATGTTTGTCTCTTGACTTTTTCCTGTCCTTTACCCATTGAATTAGAATGTTTTTCATTGGGAATTTCAAAAGTTTGCTGGTTTGTAAATTCACTATCTCTTTCAGCACAGACATCACATTTAAAGTTGTCACTAGTTGATGAGAATCCCAAGCCACTTTTATCACCACTGACTTTTTGGGACTCAAATATATTCTCCATAGTGACACGAGAATTGGACCACTCATTTGTAATCTTTTTAAGATCAGTAATTTGAGCAACCAATTCATCGTTTTGAACTTTAAGAAGTGAGTTCTGTTCCGTTAGAAAAGTATTTTTAACAGTAAGAGGAGTCATTCTCTTTACCTGCTCCTTAAGTAGGGTGAGTTCAGATTTAAGTAGAGATTTCTCAGTCTTAAGCTGGGAAATTTCATCACATGATTGTGCTAGAGCTTCCTTCATACTATCAAATCTAGTGATTACCTTTTCAGCCTTTTTGAACAATTTTTCTTGTTCAGCAATCACTTCATCATCATTGAATTTGGAGATTGGATCAGTTGGTTCAACTTGAGGTCTAATGTAAGCTCCTTTTCTCAACTTGTTCCTTGCACTTAGATCATATCGTGAGAATAACAATCCACCATCACTTTGAGCCGGAGTGAGAAATCCTTGTTCAACGAGCTCGCTGATGGTTGGTCCTTTCATCCTTTTCTCTTCTTGAAAACCTGCAGATTTCTTGATAGGTTTATTCAAGGCATTCATATCAGGAACATCCTTGGAGAACTCATCATCAGAATCATAAGTATCAACTTCATCATCATTTGCCACCACAAACGAGTCCATCATCGGAATCTTTATCGCTCTCATTGGAGTCTGTTTTAATCCAAGTGTTGTGCTCATTTGCTGGTGCTTCTTCCTCAGCAATCATTCCCTTGTGACGAGTGAATTTGGGAGTGAACTTGGGAGTATGGCTGCTTTTCTTCTGCATGTATTCAAATTTCGAAATTGGGCAGCTTGAAGCAAAGTGTCCTGGTTTCCTGCAATTAAAAAAAACAAGATCTTCTTTTCTTTTAGAATCACTACTCCTCGTGAACTTTGGAGGAGCTCTACTGGTAGATCCTTGAAATTTGTTGTTTGAGCTGGTTCTTGAGAATTTTCTGAACTTTTGAAATTTCTTCACAAATAAAGCGAAGTCTTCATCATCCATGTCCAATAGCTCAGAAGTAGAAATTTTGGGATCTGCGCTTTTCTCATCTTGAACTTGAGTTTGCGCAGGTGCTTCTTCTCTTTGCGCCACCATTGCAATGGACTTGGATTTTCCTTCAGTTTCACTTATACGCTGAAGCTTGAGTTCATAGACTTTGAGATTTGCGTAAATATTTCTAAGTGTCCACACATCCAAAGTTCCAGCGTCTTCTAGGGCGCTAGATTTATGTAGGTATCTTGATCCAAAAGCTTGAAGAAAATTGACATTTAAATCTTTGTTCGAAAACTTCATGCCAAGTGAAATACATAGATTGATAATTTCACAAAAGCGTTCATAAGTTTGTCTTAAGGTTTCACAGGGGAGTTGAGAGAAATTTTTGAATCTCTTTTGTACTTCATATTTCTTGTTTTCCTTGCACTCGGTGTCTCCTTCTATATGTTCTTCAATAGCATCCCATAACTCATTGGCGGTAGCACAATGCATGACTTGTTGTTTCATAGCCGTTCTTAGAGTGCTTAGGAGAATGTTTCTTGCTTTGCCATCATTTGCAACTATTCTTGTTTCTTCCTCAGTCCATTCTTCCTTTGGTTTCTTGACGGTTGGTTGAACAGCATTTGTGCGCGGATTTGGATTCGCTTCCATAGGAATGTAAGGTCCATAAACCACGGTGTCATGAAGTCTTTCATCGATTGAGTTGAGATAAGTTAAGATGCTGAATTTTCCACACGTCAAAATGATCTTCATCAAAGACCGGAACGTGAGTGTAGTTTGCAGTTGCCATAGGTTTTGAGTTTGCCATTTAGAATCGGCACCCAAGCTGTTAAGCTTGAAAAACAAAAGTGTTTTATAAAGGTGTTTGCTCTGATACCACGTGTTGGTCCCAGAAGGGCAACAAGAGTATGAAAAATGCTAGAGGGGGGGGGTGAATAGCGTTTTTAAAATTCTTTTCAAACCCTTTTGCAAAGCAATGGCGAATGCGCACGACTCTTAATTTGGCTAAGTATAGCGCGCAGCAAGAGTGTGAAATGCACAGCGGAAGTCTTAAAGAAATCACTTATGCGCAAGGAGTATGCGTAGAAGTGTAAATACGCACACACTAAGTTTTAGCTTAAAGATAGGCACAAGATGAAACTAAGGCAAAAAGCACATAAACACAATTCGAACAATGCAAGAGAATCTACAAGGATCAAACAAAACAATATATGAGTAAAGCTTAAATGTAGAATGAAAAGCACAAACAATAGATAAGCTATTTGGAGAGGTTCGATCGGGAAAAGATCTACGTCCTCTACCAAGATGGTTAGTCTTGGATTTCTAATGGAGATCTTATAATATGAGAGAGTTTACAAGTTACAGCGAGGTAGAACAAAACTAACTCAAAGATCTATAATCTATGAAAGAACGAAATCCTAGACAATAACCGGTGTATCTCTAGAAGTAAGATCGATGAGATCGAAACTTCAAGAGGTGTGTGTGTGTACCAGAAATCTGGGCTCTTTGAATCTATGAGATGGAGAGCACAAGATTCTGGTGTTACAAAGGCTTTATAGTATCTGGGCTTGGTGAAGTATGAAGGTATGAAGGTTGATCTTAGAAATCTGGAAATCTTGTAGGCAATCTTCAAATCTTCAAAGTTTCTCTTTGGAAGCAAATCTTAAGCAATTCTCAAGCAACACACCAGCAGCTTGGAAAATGAGGATGAGCATGCTATTTATAGCTGAGCTCCAAAAACTAGCCGTTGGGGAGCAGAGCAAGGACTATATGCTGTCGCTTTGTGATTGGCGCGCAGCTGTCCTTTATAGCCGTTGGAGAGCAGAGCAAGGACTATGTGCTGTCTCTTTGTGATTGGTGCGCAGCTATCCTTTATAGCCTTTGGAGACATCAAGTTGACAGTTTTTAAAAATCTTCAAGAGTGACAGCTGTCTTCAGATTTGAAATACAAACAAGGGGAGAGTCTCCATCTTCGTGTGTGCTGAGTGTTCTTGTTTTGTCGTTTGTCCACATCAGCAAATTTGGCTCATTCAAAAGCGTAGCTTGTTATGACACTTTCCAACCTTCATAAGGTAAGGTCAGAAAGTGAGAATTAAGGCAAGTCTGAGTGCGCATGAGATTTATGCGCATGGAGTGCGCAGAAGGTGATGCGCTGCGCATGGAAGGTGTGCGCACCATGCTTTGCCTTTGCTCTATTTACCATGAAATTATAGCTTCAGCCCTAGATACTAAGCCTAGTCTATAAAGAGGACTTATCTAAAAATTTAAGTTACAAAACTTCTTACATAGGGTCCTAAAGTCCTTAAAATAAACACAGGTGATGGTATCAATCAATTCTAACATGAGTAGGAGGGTTAAGTGATAAGCATACCCAACAATAGAATGTCATGTAGTTGCATAAGTGGCTTATTGATATTTATCTCACCCCCTTTCTTTTATCTTTGTTTTTCCTTAACCCCCCCCCCCAGGAGGAAAGTAATAGGACTCGCTGATCATGAAGAGGACGTCGAGAGGGTTCGTGGCTTTTGGGCAGGCTGTTGTTCGGTTTGCATTACTTAAATGTATAACCTTTGGGATAGTATTACCAAACCGTGACGTCATTAAGAAGTTGTAATATTTTGTATTTTTGGTGTAAGCTTGTGGAGCTTATACTAGTGGTTTAGTAATGTTGTTAAGATTTGGATTTCTAAAACCGTGTATTATCATCTTTTGGTATCAAATGGAATTTTTATCTTCAGTATTTTGGTGTTTTATTGTATTAAGTCGGCGTCCAGCTCGCGAGCTCCCGGCCCGCGGGGTCGGGGTCGCGACACATAATCGGAATAGAGAGAAGTGGGATTATGCATATGATGGAGGAGGAGAAAGAATCATACAAGATGATCACATCCTAGAATAGTGATTATCCCATTGATAGGATCAATGTGTAGTCATCATATTCATCATAGGAGAATTAATGATCATAGGAATATTTACCTAAAGTTTAGGGTTTAAAAGAAGTTCCTAGATCTTGTCGATCATCATCGGCTATGCATATAAATAGGAATTACAATTATAGATCTAGCAGGTTTAATCTAACATAGTAATAAGAACATCATGAACATGTATGAAATAACACATAAACACGAAGATCGCTACCCAAAATATAGCAAATAGTATGAATTCTAGCAAGAACATGAAGAACACAATATGAATCATATGAATATGAATGTATAAACATAATGAAAACATGCTTAAATCAGATCTACACTAAGAAAACATGTAAAATCCTCACCAATCTTGACAAGAACGAAGCTGAATCTTGGACGTGGATTCGACGGACCTTCGGGATTGCTAGAAAGGTTTGGGGAGAGAGTTCTGGCATCAGTTTATACTCTGGAACTCGGGGGAGAGAATTTTGTATCTAAAATGTGAAATGAGGTCACCTATTTATAGGGATTCTGACCCGGAGAGACTGGCCGCCCGGCCGGAGACAATGTGGCCGCCCGCCCAACCACGGAGGTTGGCGTGGTTTCCAAGGTTGCGATCATACTGGACTCTGGAGAAACCCTAGATAGCGTCTATCTTTGTGGCTAATCTAAATATCTTCTTATCTGGGATTTTTGGGAAATTCTGGATAAGTCCTGCGCAGCTCGTAAATACCTGTGAGGTCCTTCTGAGTTCTGGAATGCCTAATAACTCATTTTCAGGCCGGGTACTAACAGAGGGACATAAGGTTCTTTGGGATCCTTAGCCAAATATTGACGATAATGCTCATCTCCAAACCTATTTCTGAATGAAGACCTCATAGTCTTGATTTTTAAAATCTTAGATATAGAAATGAGAACCTTGGAATGCTTGTCCTGGTTAAACACTTTTCTTATTTCAGGAGTGTATTTTAGAAGCATAGAGATCAACCTACTATTTTTTTGGTACTTGGTTATCGTAGAGTCCTTGCTTGCTTTATTGTAGTCCTTGATTTGCTCTAGTAGAAGATTGTAAATCACCATGGGCCAATTCATTTTCCGGCCAAGATAGATGGCGGTTGACAGATACCAATGAGAGAGGTTGAAGTTAGCATGATTGCCACTTTTGCAAAGCAGACTGTTGCGACCCCGGACCCTGCGGGCCCGAGACCGCGAGCTGGACGTCGACTCTAAAACCAAAACTGTGAAATACCGAAGATAAAAATTCCATTTGATACCAAAAGGTGATAACACAAGATTTTTAAAATCAACTTGAACAACAAGGTAAAACTAGTATAAACTCCATAAGCTTATACACCAAAGTTACAAAATACACAAATCCTAATGACGTCAATGTTTGGTACAAATATCCCAAAAGGTTACACATTTATATAATGTAAACCAACCCATAACAACCTTCCCCAAAAGAATATATCCACACTCGACGTCCTCTTTCTCGTGATCAGCGAGACTAATCCTTAGCACCTGGGGGGGGGGGGGTTTAAGGAAAAACAAAGATAAAAAGAAAGGGGGTGAGATAAATCTCAATAAGTTACTAATGCAACTACATGACATGCTATGGTGCACGAAGCGATAAGCAATAATAAATATCACGTAACACATAGAATTTATCACATAACAGATAGCAGCGGAAATAAACACATAACAAAGGATATAGCCAAGGTTTTCCAAACCGGTACATCCAAATAAAGGATCGCTGCGCAGCTTCAATAGTCAACCAATCAACATCTTCATAATAGCATGAAAGCCGAAGAGAAACCCCCGGTACCGGCAATAACCATTAAAATGTCACAAAGGACAAGGACCATGACACAAAGTCATGCCCGGTAGCTAGATACATTCACAAAGGAAGCTAACTTAACTTTTCCAAGGCCAATCTGGAAAAGGGGTATAGAAGGGGGCAAAACAATGGTCAACATTATAATGGACTTGGCTTTGCCATTATAATCTCTCCCATCGCCCGATGCAACAAATATGCCAGCTGGGCTTCCAAATAAATGCTAAGTAATAATATTTTAGCATGAATAAACAACTTAAGGTTCCAAAGTAGGGAACCATACCAAGTAGTCACCAAGAAAGTGAAATGTACCAATCACGCACAATTAAAGTGTTCCAACAATCTCAATTAACACTTAATTAATTTCCAACACAAACTTAATCACAAAGGACCCAATTCTATCACTAGAGTGTACTACAATGTTCACTAAGGTCAACTAGAATGACACCCAAGATTTGGATCAAAACTCATTCTTCAACCACACAAAATAACAAATGTAAACTTTCAGAGAACTGTGAGGCCGCCCAAAATGGTATGTGCGGTCGCCCAAAAAGGCCATCAAACAAGAACAAAAGCTTTCAGATAGTTGTGCGGTCGCCCAGACATTTTTGGGCGGTCGCCCAATACTCCGGAATGCTGGAAATCGGGGAGGAAGAAATGGGTTCTTCCATTTTCATACCAAAACACATTTCAACCAAAAATCCAACCTTCCAACTAGTTTACTAATGTACCAAAACAACTTATAAGTCCAAAAAGACTCATATAACAACATTTAACAACCAAAATCAAGAATCAAACCCAACATTCATAAATCACCATTTTTGCCCCAAAACTCAAATAAATTCCAAATAAATTGCAACCTCATTCAAACTTCAAATATAACAACAAAAGCATTATATGAACATGATATGAACATTTTAACATCAAAATGGGGGAAAAGTAACTTACTTGATAAATCTCAAAGTTGACGGAATTCAATTCTTTTTGATTCTACGCGATCCTAACGACGATCTAAACACATTTCACGTTTTAATAAATGAAAGATTTCAAGAAGAAGATGAAGAAAATGAAGAGATAAGGAAGGGAAAGAAAACTTACCCAATGCTAGAGAGAGAGAATGAGAAAACTTACTAAATGGAGGAGAGAGAGGGAGAGTTGCTGGGAGAGTGTGGGGGTGAAGGGGGAAGAGTGAGGGAGAAGAGAAGGAGTAGGGAGGGAGTAGGGAAATGATTTAAAGAATTTACACTTAGGCCCCCTCCTCTACACTACACACAAATACTCCCCACTAACAAATAAGACTCAACATTTCTACACTAGCCCAAATAACCCAAATAAAATGCTTAAGCATAAATATTATAACACATAAAATGCACACATAATTATTTAAATAAATAAATAGGCAAATAATTAAACAATAATCATTTATTACTAATAAAATAGAGCCTATATTTCGGGTCGTGACATTCACTCCCCCTTAAAGAAAATTCGACCCGAATTTTAACTAGACTCACCTTAAATAAAAAGCCACGGAAATTTCCTCTCGATCTCATCTCGGAGCTCCCACGTCGACTCCTCGATATTATGATTCCTCCAAAGAACTCGAACCAACGCAATGCTTTTGTTCCTCAACTCTTGAACTTTAGAATCAAGGATCCGGACCGGTCGTTCCTCATAAGTCATATCGGGCTCAATATCCTCCGGTACCCTCGGTAACACGTGAGATGGATCATGAATATACTTCCGAAGCATAGAAACGTGAAAAACATTGTGCAACCGGTCTAAAGATGGCGGCAACGCAAGACGATACGCTAGAAGTCCAACCTTTCCCAAAATCTCAAACGGGCCAATAAACCTCGGAGCCAATTTAACCTTCTTCCCGAACCTTCGGATACCCACCTTCGGAGATACTTTCAAGAACACAAAATCACCGGTCTGAAAACTAAGATCTCGTCTTCGGTTATCTGCATAGCTCTTATGTCGACTCTGGGCTATTTTCAATCTATCCCGGATAACTCTGACTTTTTCAACTGAATCCCGAAGCAAATCAATACCCAAAACTTTCGCTTCACCAACCTCATCCCAACAAATAGGCAATCTACACTTTCTTCCATACAAGGCCTCAAACGGTGCCATCTCGATGCTAGCCTGATAACTGTTGTTGTAATAGAACTCCACTAACGGTAGATGCGAATCCCAAGAATCAGAGAAGTCTGTCGAACACGCTCGCAACATATCCTCCAAAATCTGAATAGTCCTATCGGATTGACCGTCGGTCTGAGGATGAAAAGCTGTACTAAAACGCAAATCTGTACCCAAAGCTTCTTGAAGCGCCTTCCAGAATCTAGAAGTAAACCTCGGGTCTCGATCTGACACAATGCTAACCGGAACCCCATGCAATCTAACAATCTCATCGATATAAAGGGTCGCAAGCTTCTCCATCGAATATCTGATATCAATAGGCAAGAAATGGGCACTCTTGGTCAATCTATCCACTATTACCCAAACACTGTCATACTTCCTACGGGTACGAGGTAGTCCCGTAACGAAATCCATAGTCACATGCTCCCATTTCCACTCGGGAATCTCTAACGGCTGAAGTAGTCCCGCGGGTCTCTGATGCTCGGCTTTGACCTGCTGACAAGTTAAACACTTCGAAACGTACTCGGCTATTTCCCTCTTCAAATTAATCCACCAAAATTGTTGCTTCAAATCCTGATACATCTTCGTACTACCCGGATGAATAGTATATCTCGATTTGTGACCCTCATCTAAAACTTGCCTCTTTATTCCACCAACATCGGGTACACACAAACGACCACGGAAAGTCAACACTCCACTCGAACCCAATGAAAAATCCTCGAAGTTCTTTTCCTTCAATTTACCCATTATCTTCACCAACTCGGGATCCTCTTTCTGAGCTTCCTTTATTCTTTGATTTAGGGTCGGAGACACCCTAATATTCGCAAATATAGCCCCATGTCTCGATTCACGAGGAGACCAATCTCGAACATCCTCAAGCATTTTCCATTCCCGAACCATCATCGAAGCCACATAAGATTTTCTACTAATCGCATCGGCTACCACATTCGCCTTTCCCGGGTGATAAGAAATCGTACAATCAAAATCCTTCAACAATTCCATCCATCGGCGTTGCCTATTATTCAACTCTTTCTGGGAGAAAAGGTACTTCAAACTCTTGTGATCCGTAAAAATCTCAAACTTCGCCCCATAAAGGTAGTGCTTCCATTTGTGCAACGCAAATACTATCGCAGCCAACTCCATATCATGAGTCGGGTAATTCTGTTCACTCGGGGTCAACTTCCTCGAAGCATACGCAATTACTTTCCCATTCTGCATCAACACACAACCCAAACCCTCTTTCGAAGCATCACTGTAAATCACTAGGCCATCGCTCCCATTAGGCAAAGTCAAGATCGGTGCTGTAGTCAACCTCTTCTTCAATTCCTCGAAACTCTTGTCACATTTCTCGGTCCACACAAACGGGACATTCTTCCGGGTCAACTGAGTCATCGGAGTAGCAATCCTCGAAAACCCCTCAATAAATCTTCGGTAATACCCGGCTAAACCAAGAAAGCTTCTAATCTCTGTCACTGATTCGGGTCTCTTCCAATCCACTATTGCCTCTATCTTCGAAGGATCCACAGAAATCCCATCTTTCGAAATAACATGCCCCAGAAATGACACCTTCTCGAGCCAAAATTCGCATTTACTAAACTTCGCAAACAATTTCTCTCTCGCAAGAACAGATAAAACTGTCCTCAAGTGCTGCTCGTGCTCCTCTCTAGATTTAGAGTAGACGAGAATATCATCAATAAAGACTACCACGAACGAATCAAGGTAAGGATGGAAAACACGGTTCATTAAATCCATAAACACAGCCGGCGCGTTAGTCAACCCAAACGGCATAACCAAGAATTCATAATGACCATACCGAGTGCGAAAGGCAGTCTTCGGAATATCCTCCGATCGAACCTTCAACTGATGGTACCCACTCCTCAAATAAAGTTTAGAGAAAACCACGGACCCTTGAAGCTGATCAAATAAATCATCAATATGGGGTAGAGGGTATTTATTCTTCACCGTAACCTGATTCAACTTCCGGTAATCTATACACAATCTCAAGGAACCATCTTTCTTCCGCACAAATAAAACCGGTGCTCCCCACGGGGAAATACTAGGGCGGATAAACCCTCGATCAAGCAACTCTTGCAACTGAACCTTTAACTCCTTCAACTCTGCGGGAGCTAACCTATAAGGTGCTTTCGAAATCGGAACCGTACCCGGCAAAAGATCTATACAAAACTCAATCTCACGATCGGGAGGCATATCATACTCGGTAGAGAAAACATCGGGAAATTCCCGGACTACCCGAACACTATCAAAACTAGGGGATTCCTTCCTAGTATCAAGAACACTAGCCAAATACCCCTCACAACCACTATGCAATAATTTTCTCGCTTTCATAAAAGAAATTAAGCAAACCTTTCTACTCAGAGGACAAGCCTCAAACACAAATTTAGGCACATCGGGAATAGAAAAAGTAACAGTTTTCTTACGGCAATCAACGGAAGCATGAAACTTGCTCAACCAATCCATACCCAAAATGACATCAAAGTCTTGGATAGGAAGAACCACCAAATCCGCACAAAGGACACGACCACAAATAACCACATCACAATCACGAAAGACTCGATCAGAAATCAAGCATTCTCCTATAGGGGTCGACACCTCTAGCACGTACGGTAAAGACTCGAATACAACATTTAACATGGAAGCAAATTGCACAGAAATGTATGAATGAGATGATCCTGGATCTACTAACGCTCGTGCGCTCACATTAGACACAGAAACAATACCTCCAATAACGGATGGATCATCGGTAGCTTGTTGTTGATTCATGGCATAAACCTTCCCTTGAACTTTGGGCTTCCCAGCGGCATCCCTTTTCTGACCCTGATTAATACCAACTCCTGACCCGGATGCTTGACCTCGGTACCTCGTGCACTCTCTCGCAAAGTGCCCCATTTCACCACAATTGGTACACTTGCCTTGCTTTTTCCAACACCTATCCTCCGAATGGCCTACCTTCTGACAAAAGGTACAAGGCTTCCTATTTTGGCTCCCTTGGTTCCCGGAAGTGGTACCCGGGTTCCTTGGGATCGGTTGCCCTCGGAACTGAGATTGTCCCCCAAAGTTACCTCGGTTATCAGAATGGTGTTGTGGTTGAGACTTAGCATGGCTTCCCGGTTTACCCGTGCTCACAACCTCGGTCTTCCTTTTATGCTCCCCAATATCTTGCTCTATTAAGTATGCTCGGTCTACCGCATCTTGGAATGTCACAATCCGTTGAGCAATAAGTTGAGTACGGATGGAGGTCTTCAATCCCCGAATGAATCTCATAGCCTTTTGTTCCTCGGTCCTCACCAAATAGTTGCAATACCGGGCTAATTCTATGAACTTAGCCGAGTATTGTGCTATAGACAACGCACCTTGCTCCAGGTTGAGTAGCTCGATCTCCTTTCGGTTTTGATCAACAACCGGAATGAAATTCTCCTTGAATTTGCGTACAAACAACTCCCACGCATACACCGTGTGAGTATCATCCCAAGTAGCTTTAACACCCTTCCACCAATGCTCAGCGGCTCCCACAAGCTTGTAAGCCGCGAACCGGACCTTGTCCTCATCCGTGCACCCAAACACATCATAAATCTTCTCCATCGACTCAATCCACAACTCAGCTTTCCGAACATCGGGTTCCCCATTGAATTCAACCGGTTTCAACTTCAGAAATTGCTCCAATCCATAGCGGGGTGGTGCTTGTTCTACCCTCGGACCTTGATCATGTATGGCCTTCATGGCCGCCTCGAACATGCCTTGAAACATGGCACGTGCTTCTTCCCTTGTGTCATTCTGATTCTGTGCCCCACTAGTACCTCCTCTATTTCTTCTTCCAGACATTGCGAGTAATTACCTGCATAAGACATCAACCGTTACTCACTCCGAACACAACTACCCACCTAGGTCATACTAGTCCACCTAGACTTATACTTAGAGCCAAACCATAGCTCTGATACCAACTGTCGTGACCCCGGACCCCGCGGGCCTGAGACCGCGAGCTGGACGTCGACTCTAAAACCAAAACTGTGAAATACCGAAGATAAAAATTTCATTTGATACCAAAAGGTGATAACACAAGGTTTTTAAAATCAACTTGAACAACAAGGTAAAACTAGTATAAACTCCATAAGCTTATACACCAAAGTTACAAAATACACAAATCCTAATGACGTCAATGTTTGGTACAAATATCCCAAAAGGTTACACATTTATATAATGTAAACCAACCTATAACAACCTTCCCCAAAAGAATATATCCACACTCGACGTCCTCTTTCTCGTGATCAGCGAGACTAATCCTTAGCACCTGGGGGGGGGGGGTTAAGGAAAAACAAAGATAAAAAGAAAGGGGGTGAGATAAATCTCAATAAGTTACTTATGCAACTACATGACATGCTATGGTGCACGAAGCGATAAGCAATAATAAATATCACGTAACACATAGCATTTATCACATAACAGATAGCAGCGGAAATAAACACATAACAAAGGATATAGCCAAGGTTTTCCAAACCGGTACATCCAAATAAAGGATCGCTGCGTAGCTTCAATAGTCAACCAATCAACATCTTCATAATAGCATGAAAGCCGAAGAGAAACCCCCGGTACCGGAACCAATAACCATTAAAGTGTCACAAAGGACAAGGACCATGACACAAAGTCATGCCCGGTAGCTAGATACATTCACAAAGGAAGCTAACTTAACTTTTCCAAGGCCAATCTGGAAAAGGGGCATAGAAGGGGGCAAAACAATGGTCAACATTATAATGGACTTGGCTTTGCCATTATAATCTCTCCCATCGCCCGATGCAACAAATATGCCAGCTGGGCTTCCAAATAAATGCTAAGTAATAATATTTTAGCATGAATAAACAACTTAAGGTTCCAAAGTAGGGAACCATACCAAGTAGTCACCAAGAAAGTGAAATGTACCAATCACGCACAATTAAAGTGTTCCAACAATCTCAATTAACACTTAATTAATTTCCAACACAAACTTAATCACAAAGGACCCAATTCTATCACTATAGTGTACTACAATGTTCACTAAGGTAAACTAGAAGGACACCAAGATTTGGATCAAAACTCATTCTTCAACCACACAAAATAACAAATGTAAACTTTCAGAGAACTGTGCGGCCGCCCAAAATGGTATGTGCGGTCGCCCAAAAAGGCCATCAAACAAGAACAAAAGCTTTCAGATAGTTGTGCGGTCGCCCAGACATTTTTGGGCGGTCGCCCAATACTCCGGAATGCTGGAAATCGGGGAGGAAGAAATGGGTTCTTCCATTTTCATACCAAAACACATTTCAACCAAAAATCCAACCTTCAAACTAGTTTACTAATGTACCAAAACAACTTATAAGTCCAAAAAGACTCATATAACAACATTTATCAACCAAAATCAAGAATCAAACCCAACATTAATAAATCACCATTTTTGCCCCAAAACTCAAATAAATTCCAAATAAATTGCAACCTCATTCAAAATTCAAATATAACAACAAAAGCATTATATGAACATGATATGAACATTTTAACATCAAAATGGGGGAAAAGTAACTTACTTGATAAATCTCAAAGTTGACGGAATTCAATTTTTTTTGATACTACGCGATCCTAACGACGATCTAAACACATTTCACGTTTTAATAAATGGGAGATTTCAAGAAGAAAATGAAGAGAGAAGGAAGGGAAAGAAAACTTACCCAATGCTAGAGAGAGAGAATGAGAAAACTTACCAAATGGAGGAGAGAGAGGGAGAGTTGCTGGGAGAGTGTGGGGGGTGAAGGGGGAAGAGTGAGGGAGAAGAGAAGGAGTAGGGAGGGAGTAGGGAAATGATTTAAAGAATTTACACTTAGGCCCCCTCCTCTACACTACACACAAATACTCCCCACTAACAAATAAGACTCAACATTTCTACACTAGCCCAAATAACCCAAATAAAATGCTTAAGCATAAATATTATAACACATAAAATGCACACATAATTATTTAAATAAATAATAATTTAAATAAATAAATAGGCAAATAATTAAACAATAATCATTTATTACTAATAAAATAGAGCCTATATTTCGGGTCGTGACACAGACTATGACCAACTAGATGACTGATTTAGTACATGACTTCAGGGAATTCCTTGCGATAGGGGGATGTAAAATTTGTGGATTTGATCAACCTTAGAGCCAGTTCACTTGTTGTTTCAATGGTCAATGAGGTGGGAGCATCATAGTCAATGTCCAGATCAATCATGCTTGCAATGACTTTGTAGACGATCTCAATAGTTTTGCCGCATACGGTGGCTTCAATCCAGTCGATTGGCAGACCTTCTTCATCATTACTGCTAATTTCTTTAGCGGTAGAGTAGAATTCATCAACATATGCAGACAGATGATACGGTTGGTTGATAGTGAAGAAAGGTAGGTTTTTTGACTTGGACATTCTCTTGATGATGTTGCGACCGATGGCATCATTTTTGAGATCTTCAAGATCAATAAGCCATCCAGGTATAAATGATTTCTCATCCTGAGAAACGAGAAGTTAAGAACAAGGAAAGGATGCAACACTTGACATAGAGATAAACATGTACTACGGTCAAGAGTAGCATAAGATGTAGCGGTCGACTAGTACTGCAGTCGACAGTTGATACGGTCAATAAGAAACTCTGATGACTTAGTAAAATTGCTAAGAAATTCACAAACAACTTGCAATATAAAAAGAAAGGATCAAAGCATGCACAAACACTTTTCTAGTGTGTGTGATATAAATTAAAGATCAAAAAGTGCATTTGTCAAGAACATGAAGATTATGCTTAAGAATATCATGAGCACATTCATAGACCCAGAACCATCAATAGTCACCAAAATCCATGAAAATTACGTATTTGGAATCACCAAGCCCGATTAAGTACAAAAGTACTAACGATTTCATTTTCAAAACAACATTCCGCCAAAAAATCAGAAAGGAAAAATTCATGAACTCGAAACACCCAAGAGTATTTAAACCAAGAATCAACCATGAGTAGAGTAAGAAATCATGATATTGTATAAGAATAAGTTAATGTAGAATGATTCTAGAGAGAGAGGTCAACAGAAAACATCAAAATCATCACAAAAATTTCAAACCCAAAAGTAATTTCAAATGGTTTGAACACCCGCCATTGCCGAGCGAAGAGCAGAGATAGAAAGAATTTAAGGGTCAAGAATCCATACCATTCTAGTTGATGATGATTCTTCTTGTTGAATCTTGGAGAATTTTTCAAGTGTAAGTACCCCAATCTGAATTGACCTACTTTAGAGGAATTCTTAGTACCATTTAGGGATAAACCAATGGGCCGGGACCTCACTAGGATAAACCTGATATTCTAGGACTGAACTGGAATTAAACTTAGAAAAATCCAGAAGCTCGCCAAGTCGAGTCGTACGGATGGTTTGGGCACATGAGGTCCCTAGCCGTACGGCTATGTTGGGCACCCTCAGCCTCTATAAATTGAAACCCATGCTGATCATTTCAGGGGGGCAGAAAACGTTTTGTGAGTTGAAACTCTGCCAGTTTGAGAGCAGAAAGTGAGTGATACACATATTTGAGTGATTAGAGAGGAAGATAGGCATAACCATCATAGGTGAAGCCTCCTTCTCCCCATCTTCTTCTTCTTCTCAAACTTTCTTTTATCTTTGTTCATATTGCTTGTTTATCTTGTGATTATCTCTTCTTGTTCTTGTAAAGTCTTGTCCATTTCAAGCACCTTACATTTCTTGCAAGTCTTGTCCATTTTCAAGCACTATATCTATATATTATACAAGTCTTGGCCTTTCAAGCTATATATATTATGATTATATATGTATATGATCCAAATCATGAGGTGATTTAAGGTTCCCTTCACACCTAGTGTGTGATTATGGGGTAAAACCTAAAGATGATCATGGTTTGTTACATTTTCATGTTGATTTTGTTTTATTTGGCCATAAGAGTCATGATTGGGGGATAAAGTTCCAATCTTTATCACCCCAACCATGATCTAGCCATAAATCACCAAGTATGGGACATAAAGATTTGATATTTATGTTATATTTGTGTCCCTAAAGGTTTGATCTTGTATAATAAGTCCATTTTGGTGGTAAAGTTTCAATCTTTATCCACCAAAATGGTCATTTTGGTTTAAATGCCATGTTCATCAACTTTTCATAAATTTCTCCAATGATTGCCTTTGATCACACCCAAATATTTGTTTTTGGGGTTCCTTTGATGATCAAAGTGTATAGGAATGAACTTCTCAAAGTTTTGTTGTTAATCATAAACTGGAAATCAACATTCCAGTCCAGTTTCAGTAAAGATACTCTGTTTTGACTGAAACTGGACTGTTCTCTGATAAAACTGTAAAAATGCCCTGGAGAGCCCTCCCCATCCGTACGGCTACTTTGGCCAGGGAGGGCATTTTCCAGTTTCTTCCTTTCCTAACCAGAAAGCTTGCAAAATAAACCTTTTCTGTTAAATAATTAACTGGTTTTGTCAAAACAGTCAGTTTCTCCCATTTTGAAAACACACACACACACATTCACTTTCGTTAACCAACATTAGGGAGACTCGGTCCTATCCGAGGTGACTTGGGTGACATGAAACTCTTCCCAAGGCGTAACCTGACCACCGAACTAATAGAATATCTAACCTTTTCTTTTGTTGGGTTAAATAATTAACAAAAGTAGCGACTCCGTTATTTTTTGGCATGTTAACCGCGTTTGGCATTTTGCCCCCATAACTCATCGCGTTTTACGTGCGGGGGCGGGATCCTTACAGTGGCGACTCCGCTGGGGAGTTAAATGTTCTCAAACTTCTTTTTAGAAGCATTGGGGACATTTATGTGTGGGTCAAACTCCCGTCCCCCGTTTTCGTTAACTTTTGTGTTGTTTTGTGTATGTTGTGTTTCTGTTTGAATTTTCTGGAGTGGAAACTGTTCTGGATGTGCAATAAACTGGGGCTTGAAGATCAGAAGATGAAAAACTACAAAAAATAATTGCCAGCATTCTATAGCCGTACGGCTATATTGGACAGGGAACAGAATGTTCCAAAATTTAACAATTTTGTGCAGGGCAGGAACATTCTGTGTCCCTTTTGGCTTCTTCTTGTCCAGGTTTCAAATTTACAGTTTTGTTTGAGCACATTACCTTCTTCTTTTCTAGCCAAAACTTGGTTTTTGAAGCTTGGTCATGCACAAACTTTTGGACATAAATTTGGGTTTTCAAAACCTCCTTGTGCAAGACCCATTTTGTAAAAGATTTTTTTGAATTCTTTGTTGTGCACAACTCGTTTTGCAAATGGTTTTCAAAAGGATCGTTTCTTGTAAAGTTTTTATTTCAAAGGATTCTTTGGTTGTACACAATTTGTTGTACATACAAGTTTTGGCTTTGTTTGTTCATATGATTCTTGCTTGATTGCTTGTGTAAATAGCTCATTCATGCTTACT
This sequence comes from Campanula takesimana, assembly GCA_026119855.1. NCBI lineage: Eukaryota > Viridiplantae > Streptophyta > Magnoliopsida > Asterales > Campanulaceae > Campanula > Campanula takesimana. The sequence goes on from JAOWBW010001464.1 coordinate 260,862, forward strand.
CATTTTTGTTGATTATACATTGCTCATGATGTTAAAACGAATTGAAAATTTCTATTTTAACTCAAAAGGGAACATAGAATGGCTTCACACTACGCGCACTTGACCTTGCACGTTCCAAATACCCTTTAAACCCGGGATGGATGCCACGATGCAGCTTGATTGGTGCTCTTGTGCCCTTCTAGCGCGCACGGGTCCGTTCCACCTCCCCTTCCGAGCCGAGTCAACCAAACTCGTCCGTGACACACAAATATCGAGACCTTGGTTGGTTTTTGGTCTAGCTCACGTTACCACGTCCCTAATACGTGTCTGAGATTAATTGTGGCCAAGCTAATGCCCGAGTCATGACTCCTTGTGAAAGAAAGTCTGACCATGGTCAACTTTGACTCGGTCCTTGACTTATGTGTTAATGTTGACCGTAATTAACCTAAGTCACGTAGTAAGGATGGGGTGACACCGTGTTGTCAATCCCTAATGAATGGTCCATACTAATCATCCTTAAGCCCAAGGATAAGGTTCGAGAGCCCTCATCAAGGATGAGGTTATGCCGGAAATCCCTTAAGTCCCTAAGACGAATCTCGATCTTAACCGGGGCTTAATCATGATTGGAATGGATTGCGCATTGGGAATCTTGTGATGCACTAGACCCTAGGTTCATTCTTTCGGTTGGTGGAAGCCGCTTGCCCTATAGGACCCTCGCCCAGGACAGTACTTCCTTGGGAGTGTGCAAGGCAGGTGAAAAACGAGGGGTCTATAGGCGTAGTAATGGCCTCCACTGATCCAAGATGTAGAATAGTTGCGAAAAAGAACAGAAATCTTTTCCAACCAGTTAGGAATAAATGTGTTTTAAGTAAACATGAACATAATTAACAATAATGAACCGTCATGTTACATGAGCCTAAACCCATTCTCCCAAACACCAACCCGAGTTGATACCCGAGTCTGAAATGAACCTCCCTCTCCTCCGCAGCTCGTAAGAAGTGGGTCAGAGTTCCGGGTCATCATCTGATTAGTACCGAGTCTGACAGTTCATCAGTAGCTTCACTCAGACTTCTCCGAATGGCTAGTCCGGCAGGAAGTAGTAATGGGGGTGACAACGCAGCGGATCCGAATGGTCTTAGTAGGGAAGAGTTGGTACAAGCTCTAAAGGCCTCCAGGGCCCGGGAAGAAAATGTCAGGAAACGTCATGAGGATGTGCAGAATAGGGTTATGGAAGCCATGAGGCAGAGAGGGGTAGCTGTTGTGTTTGAAAACGACGGAAGTTTTGTGGAGATCACTAATGAAGAGGGAATTGAGAATGTGCAGCCCCGAGGATATAACCGGGTTCCGCCCCCTCATGCTTACCCAAATATGGAGACCTCACGTCCCGTATTCCAAGCCACCACTCACCAAAACGTGCCTACCACTCATGATTCATTTGTCCCGCCGGGCGGTTTTCCCATGTACCCGCCAGGGTTCAACTTGTATGACACAATCCCAAGTAGCCGAGCACCCTTGGCTCCAGCTACCATTGGCCTGCCACCTCCGGCTTTGCCAACCACATCCTAAGAAGTGCCTTACCTACTTTACCACCCAATGGCCCAAATCTCTGAGGCTATCCCACCATATCTCCCGATAAGTAACCCGGCACCAGGGTATGTCTACACCCATTTGCCACCTCAAAATCCTTCTCCGATGGTCCCATCCACCACTTCACCTCCCACCACAATGCCAGTAACGATCCAAACCGTGGGATCAATCAACTCAAGCCCACATGTGGACCCCCATATGGGGTGGTTGGTAGAGAAATTGAAACAAACGGAAGAGAGATTTGAGGGGATAAACGAAAGGAAATCCTCCTTGGGGATCACCGACCCCAACAAGATTGTTCCTCTTCCTCACAAGTTCAATATGCCAGAGATAGACAAATTTAACAGAACTGCCTACCCCCAGACTCACCTCAATGCTTATACTTTAGCCATGAGAGCAAAAGGGTGTACCATGCAGCAAATGGCCGATCATTTCCAACTGTCCCTGAGAGGAAACGCCCTCAAGTGGTTCTTTCACTTAAAAGATGAGTCCTGAGCAACATGGGATGCAATCAAAGAAGCATTCCTCACTAAATACCGGTCAAACCTGGGTTGATCTGCAAAGCACCCTGCAAAAGGGAGACGAACCAATAGGAGAGTTCTATAAGAGGTGGAATTATAAACTTGGGGAGATTTCTAATCCGCCCACAGAAGAAGAACAATTGGACATTTTCCAATCATGTCTGAAACCTAAGCTGCGGACCTTGATCAGTCATCATTTTTACCCCAACCTCCGGGCAATGGTCACTGCCGGGTCTAAATTCGAGAAGACCCTCAATGAGAAATCCTCTACTCAGGCCAGTGGCAACTCCTACAGATATCGGCCCCCGACAGTCGGTAAAGGGAAGGAAGCTGTAAACAATATCCAAGGGGAGAATCCGAGACAAACTCCGCAAAAGGCCGGGAACTGGGAAAGGCGCCCATATGTTAGATTTGAGGACTTTGGGATGCCCTTGGGAAAGGTGTTTGAGGGGTTAGTTAAACAAAGCCTCGCTAAACCACTAGTTAACTTCCAACCCAGAAACCCCGAGAGGTACCTTGACGAGAGCAAGAGGTGTGCATTCCACAGCTACCATGGGCACGACACCGATGATTGCCCCGCTGTGAAACGCATCATCATAGACTTGATTGCCAAAGGGAAGCTTGAATGCCCTCGAAGTACAAATTTGATCAACAACCCGTTCCCCAACAACCATGGCATTAATATGATTGAATTTGGGCCAGCTGATGTGAATATGATTGAGTTCGGGGGGCCGACACCGATAAACCTTTTAGAATTCAATGTCCCGATGACTGAGATTGGGGAGGAATGGAAGGAAACCCTATGTACATGTGTGCAGGTGTCGCGACCCTAACCCCGCGGGCCAAGGGCACGCGAACCGGACGTCGACTTAACACACACTAATCCTTTCCTCCTGGGGGGGGGGGTTAAGGAAAAACAAAGATAAAAGAAAAGGGGTGAGATAAATCTCAATAAGTTACTAATGCAACTACATGACATGCTATGATGCAATAAGCAATAATAAATCACATATAACACATATCAATTAGCAGTTAACAGATAGCAGCGGAAATAAACAAATAATAAAGGATATTAGCCAAGGTTTCCCAACTGATAGAACCAAATAAAGGATCGCTGCGCAACTTCAACAATCAACCAATCATCATCTTCATAGTAGAATAAGAGCTGAAGAAAAAACCCCGGTACCGGAACCATAATAAAGTAACATGTCACAAAGGACGGGAGTCATGACACAAAGTCATACTCCAAAAAGTTAGCTAGACTACTTCCGAAGAAAGCTAGCTCATCCCAACCAAGGCCAATCTGGATGAGGAAATAAGGACCAATGGGCGATGCTATACTAGACTTGGCTTGTGCCATTATAGCATTATCCATTGCCTGACTCGAACACAAATAACCAGCTGGACTTTCAAATAAAAGCTAAGTAATAAATACTAGCTTAAGTAAACAACTCATGATTCCAAAGTAGGGAACCATACCAAATAATCACCAAGAAGATGAAATAAAACCAACCACACATAGTAAAGTGTTCAACCATTTCCAAACAATAATTAATCAAATCCCATAACACATTTGTTCACGAAGGAACCACTTTCAACACTAGAGTATCCCACAATGTCTAATTAAATTAATTAGAGTGACACCCAAAGTCTATACCTAATATACAAACCAAGTCTAAACCAAACAAAAGAGAATGCCAGAAATCAGAGGCGGGCGGGCGCCTAAACTAGGGCGGGCGGGCGCCCAGAAAGGTTCGGGCGGGCGCTCTCTAAGGCTCAGGCGGGCGCTCACAAAAGACAGAAGGTAGGTCGAAGAAACTGGCCATGTAAGCGGGCGCCTGGCTCAACACGGGCGGGCGCCCGGTCGACGAACTGGGCATAGGATCAGCTGGGTTCTTCAATTTCTCAAGCCAATTTCACACCATTTCCAAAATACCCGAAATCAACACTCCCAACAAGATCAACAAGGTACCCAAACAACATCTAAGCTTAAGAGGGACCAAAATAACATCATCTATCAACCTAAACCAAGATTTGATCCCAACAATCTCAAAATCACAAAAGATGAACAAAAATACAAATAACTTCCAAACTCAACCAAAATGACATATATATGAACTAAAGCATTACATACACTAAAGATGAACATTTTAGCATAAAAATGGGGGAAAAGCAACTTACTTGAACTTTATGAAAGATGACGGAATTCGAATATTTTTGGCTCTACACGATCCTATCGACGATCTAAACACATTTCATAAAATGAGCACTAAGAAATAGAGGGAGGAAGATGATCAAAATGAAGGAAGAATGAGAGGAAGAACTTACCCTTTTTTAACAATGGAGAGAGAGATAGATTGAGTGTGCTGGGAAGAGAGTGAGGGAGAAGGTGAAGTAGGGAGGGAGTAGGAGAATGATTTTAAAAACTTACACTTAGGCCCCCTCACCCCTACTAACACACTTAACACAAAATCAACCAAATAATGCTAGACACATAATAATATTATGAGATATAAAATGCGCACATAAATAAATAATCAAATAAATAAATAAATAAATAATTATTTATTAATAAAATAGAGACGGGTTTTCGGGTCCTGACATTCACTCCTCCTTAAAGAAAATTCGACCTGAATTTTAAAGATACTTACCCGAAACAAAAAGCCACAGATATTTCCGTTCCATCTCTTCTCGAAGCTCCCACATTGATTCTTCGACATTGTGATTCCTCCATAGCACTCTAACCAACGCAATTCTTTTATTCCTCAACTCTTGGGCTTTAGTATCTAAAATCCGAACCGGTCGTTCCTCATATGACATGTCAGGCTCTATATCCTCGGGTACCCTCGGTAACACGTGAGATGGATCATGCAAATACTTCCGAAGCATAAAAACGTGGAAAACATTATGCAATCAGTCAAGAGAAGATGGCAATGCGAGTCGATAAGCAAGAAGTCCCACTTGTTCCAAAATCTCGAACGGTCCAATAAACCTCGGAGCCAATTTACCTTTCTTCCCAAACCTTCGAATACCCACCTTCGGAGATACCTTCAAGAACACAAAATCTCCGGTCTAAAAATTAAGATCACGTCTTCGGTGGTCCGCATAGCTCTTATGTCGACTCTGGGCTGTCTTCAATCGATCCCGAATAACTTTGACTTTCTCAACTGAATTCTGAACCAAATCGATTCCCCATATCTTTGCCTCCCCGATTTCATCCCAACAGATAGGCGATCTATACTTTCTTCCATATAAACCCTCGTAAGGAGCCATCTCGATACTAGCCTGATAACTGTTATTATAAGAAAACTCCACTAAAGGTAAATGAACATCCCAAGAATCAGAAAAGTCTATCGAACAAGCTCGCAACATATCCTCTAAAATCTGAATATTCCTCTCGGATTGGCCGTCAGTCTGAGGGTGAAAAGCCGTACTGAATCTCAAATCGGTACCCAAAGCTTCCTGTAACGCTTTCCAGAATCTAGAAGTAAACCTCGGATCACGATCCGACACAATGCTAACCGGGACCCCATGCAATCTCACAATCTCATTTATATAAAGGGTCGCAAGTTTCTCCATCGAGTATCTGATATCAACCGGTAAGAAATGAGCACTCTTAGTCAATCTATCCACGATTACCCAAACACTGTCATACCTCCTACGGGTACGAGGTAGCCCCGTAACAAAATCCATAGTCACATGTTCCTATTTCCACTCCGGAATCTCTAATGGATGAAGTAGTCCTGTGGGTATCTGATGCTCGGCTTTGACCTGCTGACAAGTTAAACACTTCGACACATACTCAGCTATTTCTCTCTTCATGTTGTTCCACCAAAATTGTTGTTTCAGATCTTGGTACATCTTCATACTACCGGGATGAATAGTATATCTCGATTTATGACCTTCATCTAAAACTTGCCTCTTTATTCCATCAACGTCGGGTACACACAAACGTCCACGAAAAGTCAATACTCCAATCGAACTCAAAGAAAAATCCTCAAAGTTCTTCTCCTTCAATTTACCCATTATTTTCACTAACTCTGGATCTTCTTTCTGAGCTTCCTTTATTCTTTGAATTAGGGTCGGAGATACCCTAATATTCGCAAAAATAGCCCCATGTCTCGATTCACGAGGACACCAATCTCGAACATCCTCAAGCATTTTCCACTCTCGAACCATCATCGAAGCCACATAAGATTTTCTACTAATCGCATCGGCTACAACATTTGCTTTCCCGGGATGATAGGATATCTTACAATCATAGTCCTTCAAAAGTTCCATCCATCGACGCTGTCGGTTATTAAGTTCCTTCTGAGAGAAAAGATACTTCAAACTCTTGTGATCCGTGAAAATCACGAATTTCGCTCCGTAAAGGTAGTGCTTCCACTTCTGAAGAGCAAACACGATAGCTGCCAATTCCATATCATGCGTAGGATAATTCTATTCACTCGGACTCAACTTCCTCGAAGCATACGCGATCACTTTCCCATTCTGCATTAAAACACAACCCAAGCCTTCCTTCGATGCATCACTATAAATCACCAAGTCGTCGTTCCCATTCGGTAATGCGAGAATCGGTGCAGTAGTCAACCTCTTCTTCAATTAATCAAAACTGTTATCACATTTTTTAGTCCACACAAACGGAACATTCTTTCGGGTCAACTGAGTCATCGGTGTAGCAATTCGTAAAAACCCTTCTATAAACCTCCTGTAATATCCGGCTAACCCCAGAAAACTTCTAATCTCAGTCACTGTCTCGGGTCTTTTCCAATCAACAATAGCTTCTATCTTCGAAGGATCCACAGAAATCCCATCTTTAGAAATAACATGCCCCAGAAATGAAACTTTCCCGAGCCAAAATTCACACTTACTAAACTTCGCGAATAACTGCTCCTTTGAAAGAACTGATAAAACTGTCCTCAAATGTTGCTCGTGCTCTTCTCGGGATTTGGAATAGACAAGAATATCATCGATGAAAACCACTACAAACGAGTCAAGATAAGGATGGAAGATTCGGTTCATCAAATTCATAAACATGGCTGCTGCATTAGTCAACCCAAACGGCATAACCAAGAATTCATAATGACCATAACGAGTGCGAAAAGCAGTCTTCGGAATATCATCCGATCGAATCTTCAGTTGATGGTACCCACTCCTCAAATCAAGTTTAGAAAATACTACCGACCCTTGAAGTTGATCGAATAAATCATCAATATGAGGTAGAGGATATTTGTTCTTCACCGTTACCTGATTCAACTTTCGGTAATCAATACACAACCTCAACGAACCGTCTTTCTTTCTCACAAACAAAACCGGTGCTCCCCACGGGGAAACACTAGGTCGAATAAACCCTCTATCAAGCAACTCCTGCAACTGAACCTTCAATTCTTCCAACTCTGCCGGGGCCATTCTATAAGGTGCTTTCGAAATCGGAGTTGTACCTGGTAGAAGATCTATACAGAACTCTATCTCTCGATCAGGCGACATATCGTACTCAGAAGAGAAAACGTCAGGAAATTCTCTAACTACCCGAACACTTTCCAAACCGGGTGATTCTTTCTTGGTATCATGCACACTAGACAAGTAACCCTCACAACAACGATATAATAATTTTCTCGCTTTCACATAAGAAATTAAACGAATATTTCTACTCAAAGGACTAGCCTCAAAAACAAACTTAGGCACATTGGGAATAGAAAAAGTAACAACTTTATTACGACAACCAACAGAAGCATGAAACTTGCTCAACCAATCCATACCCAAAATAACATCAAAATCTTTAATCGGTAGGACTACCAAGTCCGCACACAAGACACGACCACATATAAGCACATCACAATCACGAAATACTCTATCGGTTACCAAACATTCTCCTATAGGGGTCGACACCTCTAGCACATAAGGTAAAGACTCAAATGCAGCATTTAGCAAAGAAGCAAATTGCACAGATATGTAAGAATGCGAAGATCCTGGATCTACTAACGCACGAGCGCTCACATTAGACACAGAAACAATACCTCCAATAACGGAAGGATCATCGGTAGCTTGTTGTTGATTCATGGCAAATACCCTTCCTTGGACCTTGGGATTTCCCGCAGCATCTCTTTTCTGACCCTGAGAAGAACCGGCTCCTGACCCTGATGGTTGGCCTATGAACCTCGGACAATCTTTTGCAAAATGCCCCAACTGGCCACAATTAATACACTTCCCTTGCTTCTTCCAACACCGGTCCTCTGAATGGCCTTCCCTCTGACAATAGGTGCATATCCTCCTATTTTGGTTCCCCGGAGTAGTACCCGGATTCCTTGGTACGGGTTGTCCTCTAAACTGAGATGGTCCTCCCGAATTACCTCGGTTATCTGAACGCTGATGTGGTTGTGATTTAGTGTGACTTCCTTGCTTACCCGTGTTCGCGACCTCGGTCTTCCTCTTATGTTCCCCAATGTCTTGCTCGATTAGGTATGCACGATCCACAGCATCCTGAAATGTCAGAATCCTCTGAGCTATAAGCTGAGTCCGGATAGATGTCTTCAAACCTCGGATGAACCTCATTGCTTTCTACTCCTCCGTCCTCACAAGATAGTCACAGTACCTGGCTAATTCTGTGAACTTAGCCGAGTACTGAGCCACAGACAACAAGCCTTAATCCAAATTGAGAAGCTTGATCTCCTTCCGGTTCTGATCAACTACCGGAATAAAATGCTCTTTGAATTTCCACAAAAACAATTCCCACGCATACGGTGTATTAGTCTCGTCCCAACTTGCTTTAATCCCTTTCCACCAATGTTCAGCGGCACCCACAAGCTTATAGGCCGCAAATCGGACCTTATCCTCACCAGTGCAACCAAAGACATCGTAAATTTTCTCCATTGATTCTACCCATAGCTCGGCCTTCTTCACATCGGGTTCCCCATTATACTCTGCCGGTTTCAGTTTCAAGAATTGCTCCAAACCATATCGGGGTGGTGGTGCTTGCTCTACTCTCGGCCCTTGGTCATGAATAGCCTTCATGGCCGCCTCAAACATACCCTGAAACATTGCACGGGCTTCATCTCTTGTTTCATTCTGATTTGAAGTTTCGGCGTTACCTTCACCACTTCTTCTTCTATCCATTTCGAGTAAGGGCACGCGAACCGGACGTCGACTTAACACACAATTACCAAAATACTGAAGATAAAAATTTCATTTTATACCAAAAGATGATAGGACAAGTTTTGAAAATCCAAGCTTGACAACAACAAATTACAACTAGCATAAGCTCCACAAGCTTATACCTGAAAATACAAAATACACAATTCTTAATGACGTCAAAGTTTGGTGACACTATCCCAAAGGTTGTACATTTAAATAATGCAAACCGAAACAACCTTCCCAAAAGTTACTTCCACACTCGACGTCCTCCTCGTGATCAGCGAGTACTAATCCTTTCCTCGGGGGGGGGGGGGGTTAAGGAAAAACAAAGATAAAAGAAAAGGGGTGAGATAAATCTAAATAAGTTACTAATGCAACTACATGACATGCTATGATGCAATAAGCAATAATAAATCACATATAACACATAGCAATTGGCAGTTAACAGATAGCAGCGGAAATAAACAAATAACAAAGGATATTAGCCAAGGTTTCCCAACTGATAGAACCAAATAAAGGATCGCTGCGTAGCTTCAACAATCAACCAATCATCATCTTCATAGTAGCATAAGAGCTGAAGAGAAAACCCCGGTACCGGAACCATAATAAAGTAACATGTCACAAAGGACGGGAGTCATGACACAAAGTCATACTCCAAAAAGTTAGCTAGACTACTTCCGAAGGAAGCTAGCTCATCCCAACCAAGGCCAATCTGGATGAGGAAATAAGGACCAATGGGCGATGCTATACTGGACTTGGCTTGTGCCATTATAGCATTATCCATTGCCTGACTCGAACACAAATAACCAGTTGGACTTTCAAATAAATGCTAAGTAATAAATACTAGCTTAAGTAAACAACTCATGATTCCAAAGTAGGGAACCATACCAAATAATCACCAAGAAGATGAAATAAAACCAACCACACATAGTAAAGTATTCAACAATTTCCAAACAATAATTAATCAAATCCCATAACACATTTGTTCACGAAGGAACCACTTTCAACACTAGAGTATCCCACAATGTCTAATTAAATTAATTAGAGTGACACCCAAAGTCTATACCTAATATACAAACCAATTCTAAACCAAACAAAAGAGAATGCCAGAAATCAGAGGCGGGCGGGCGCCTAAACTAGGGAGGGCGGGCGCCCAGAAAGGTTCGGGCGGGCGCTCTCTAAGGCTCAGGCGGGCGCTCACAAAAGACAGAAGGTAGGTCGAAGAAACTGGCCATGTAAGCAGGCGCTTGGCTCAACACGGGCGGGCGCCCGGTCGACGAACTGGGCATAGGATCAGCTGGGTTCTTCAATTTCTCAAGCCAATTTCACACCATTTCCAAAATACCCGAAATCAACACTCCCAACAAGATCAACAAGGTACCCAAACAACATCTAAGCTTAAGAGGGACCAAAATAACATCATCTATCAACCTAAACCAAGATTTGATCCCAACAATCTCAAAATCACAAAAGATGAACAAAAATACAAATAACTTCCAAACTCAACCAAAATGACATATATATGAACTAAAGCATTACATACACTAAAGATGAACATTTTAGCATAAAAATGGGGGAAAAGCAACTTACTTGAACTTTATGAAAGATAACGAAATTCGAATATTTTTGGCTCTACACGATCCTATCGACGATCTCAACACATTTCATAAAATGAGCACTAAGAAATAGAGGGAGGAAGATGATCAAAATGAAGGAAGAATGAGAGGAAGAACTTACCCTTTTTTAACAATGGAGAGAGAGATAGATTGAGTGTGCTGGGAAGAGAGTGAGGGAGAAGGTGAAGTAGGGAGGGAGTAGGAGAATGTTTTTAAAAACTTACACATAGGCCCCCTCACCCCTACTAACACACTTAACACAAAATCAACCAAATAATGCTAGACACATAATAATATTATGAGATATAAAATTCGCACATAAATAAATAATCAAATAAATAAATAAATAATTAATTATTTATTAATAAAATAGAGACGGGTTTTCAGGTCGTGACAGCAGAAAGGAAACATGAAATGCCCATCCGACTCTATGATTGCCAATGTGATGAGTGCAAAGGTCCCCCACCAAAATGCCGATGAGTTGATCATAATAACACTCACCGAGCATGAGCTAACATTCGAAGAATGCATGGAGGAAATGGAAAAGTCCGTTAAGAGCACGGTAGACAGCGAGAGCCAGGGCTCAAATGGGGTTTATCCTCCGCACGATGATTGCTTCCATGTCATTGAAGCATGTAGTTCATCCACCAGCAAGAGGACAGTTAAATAGGTGGGTTACCCCAAGGGAAGGAATGGGTCTAAAATTGCGAAGACCCCGGAAATCACCAACTATAAAGGGTACCTCGCCCGAATAAAAGGTGCCATCCGCTCTATGCCCCGTGAGGAGCTCCGAATCTTATGTGAAAGTGATGATGATGAGGTATCTTCAAATATGCCTCCCCGTATTCCTTCCCCAAGATTGGAAGAAGAAGGCTTCCCGGCCTTAGATGACTTCTTAGCTTTGCCACCGCTATCTCCACCGCCATCGCTGATTGATGGGTCCGTATTCCCGGATTACTACTGTTGCATGCTCACTTTGGAAAAACTCCGTGAAACCGTAGGAGTTGAGAGGAGCCAAAGCCACCACCCTATCTCTCTAGAAAGGATCCGCGAGTCGGTAAACACCCCGAAAAAAATGGTCATGGTGAATAAGTTAAGAAAGGAAGCATGGCCATATGTGTAGACACCCCGCCTTGGACCACTCACCCCGATTGCACATTTGATCTTGTGTTTCTCCCCGTTTTAAGTGTTTCTCGTTAGTTTCTGTCACTTCCGTTAAGTTCCTGACTGACTTCGTGAAGTCCAGGGACTAAACTGAATGACAGGGCTGACTTTCTAGTCCATTCTGTCAAAATTGCCTTCTCTGAGTCGCGCGCCTCCGACAGGAGGAGCCAGGCGCGCGCGCCTCCCGCCCCCAAAGCAGGAAGCGCGCGCCTCTGGGCGTCGGTTACAGATTTCTGGCCAGGATTCTCTCCCTTGCTCAATTTACAGGATTTTGCCCGGGAAGGATTTCTTGGTGACTGAGTTTTGGCACCAAAAACACCCCTCTTTCACCTATAAAAAGCTCCCTTTACCTCCATTTTCAAGGACCGAAAATTGAACTTACAAAAACTATACCAAAATCACTTTCTAAAGGCTCTCCAAGGATCTCATCAAGCAATATCTGAAGTTCTTCAAATTGTAGGTAAAAGTCCATCTTTTCCTTTATTTTCTACTTCATCTCCTCTCTCTCTTTTTTACTCTAATCAAATGTGCAATCACCCAAATCATTTTGGGACATGACTCTAATGATCACCTCATCTCATTGAGGTTGGTTAAGGAGTTATCTCTGTTAGTACCCGACCTGAAAATGAGTTTATTAGGACTTTCCCAAATATACAAGGACTTTATAGGAATTAGGAACCTTACAAAGACTTGTCCCGGATTCCCAAAATATCTCATTTATGGCAAAATCTATCAAATTAGGTAATAATTGGTTTCCTTAAAACCATACAGAAACCCTAGCTTAAGAATCAAGTCAGCCGGCAGTCTTGGCCACGCGGCCAACATTGCTCCGCGTTGATCTTGGCCACGCGGCCACTCTTGTAACCAGCTTCAACAATGGCCAGGCGGCAACCTTGCGCCGGAAGATCTGGACCATCAGATCCTCCCATCAGTTTACTATATAAACCACCCCATGCTATTGGTTTTAGGATCCGATTTTGAGAGCTCTAAGTCCGAGTTTTGGAGTTCTTAAACACTATTTTTCTCTCTAATTAACATTCAAACACTCAAGAAGATCCAAGGTTTATTGCTTGCCATCATAGGTAAGTTTCCTAACTTTTTCTTCATGTTCTTGCATTATTTTTAATGTAGATCTTTTATATTCATGTTCTTGCATGTTTATTCATAGTTTCTTCGTATGCTTTGCATGTTTATTCATATGTTCATATATGTTCTTCGCATGTTCTTCGTGTTCATAGATTAAAACCTTATTTATGCTATATTTAGGGTTGTGATCTTCATAATTACATGTTATTTCATAGCCGATGATGATCGAGGGTTCATCAACCCGAGGATGATCTAGGAACTACTTCTAAACCCTAATCTTTGGGTAATTCCCCCCTCATTATGCATGATCCCGATTCTTCTGCCTATTCTAATTCTCTGCGAACTACGCTGACCTGAGCTTCTCACATTGAGAGGAACGTAGGCAATCTTCGGATCCGGTCTAAATCACTAACACACTACTAACACATTCATCATGATAGAAAGACCGATCAATTCGGGCAATAGGAGTGATAACGTCCAATATTCTTCTCTTGTTGTAATTTGACCCCCGAACCCATTAAACATGCTTTTTCTCAATGTTTTGGCTTTAATTAAAACGGCGTGGCGACTCTCATAATTTTAATGTCGTTAAGAATATTCCCTTTGTAAATAAAGATAATCACAAGATACTTCCCATGCGTCGCTTCATCGGAAAGGGGTATTCACAGTGGCGACTCTGCTGGGGACTGCTTTGAAACTTTTTCAAACTTAGTTGGTCTAACTTTCGTTCACATCATGATGTTTGCCATGTTCTCACATGCACCTTACACTTTGCCATGATTCTCACATGCACCTTACACTTTGCCATGTTTACACATGCACACACCTGCCATGTTTACACATGCACCCTACATACACTTGCCATGTTTACACATGCACACACCTGCCATGTTTGCACATGCACACACCTGCCATATTTACACATGTACCCTACATACACTTGCCATGTTTACACATGCACACACCTGCCATGTTTGCACATGCACACTTGCCATGTTTACACATGCACCTCACATACTTGCCATGTTTACACATGCACACACCTTGCCATGTTTACACATGCACACGCCTGCCATGTTTGCACATGCACACTTGCCATGTTTACACATGCACCTCACATACTTGCCATGTTTACGCATGCACCCTACATACACTTGCCATGTTTACACATGCACACATTTGCCATGTTTACACATGCACACACTCGCCATGTTTACACATGCACACACCTGCCATGTTTACACATACACACACTTGCCATGTTTATACGGGCACCCAAATGCTTGCCATGTTCACACATGCACCCGCGCACCCCGCAATGTTAATACTCGTGCTTCGTTGATACTTCTACTTTGTATATACCTTGTATCCTTGTATCCCTGTTATCTTCGCTTTAGTATTAGGGTCAAACAAAACTCTGCTATGCTCCCTTGTACATTATTCTCTCTTTCTCTCTCTCTCTCTCTCATGCATTGCATTGCATCATCCTAACATCAAAAACTTCTCTCTTTTCTCCTTAAAAAGAATTAGTTTCTTGCCACACACTACCACTAGTCCGTGTCAGCACTGCACAGGTCCCCATTACCCGGAGTATTCGATGTGTAGGAATTTGTGCGCTACTGTCGCCCTCTTTTCGAGTCACTCGTCTACTCCACTCACCGTGTACGTTCCGCGAGTGGTGGGAACCTTTTACCTAACCCGTGTCAACCCACACTAGTATAGGTAACACACCTAGGTTTTGACCGGTTGGTTTGGCTAGCTTTTTCTTAATAGTCAATTAACGTGCTGTCTATGTCGAGTCATCCCCAAGTCAATGATGAATCGAGATCTTTGAGAAAAAGTGCACAAAAAAGTGATTTCCCTACAAGGGACGTGCCATGGTGAGATGAGTGTTTATTGTCAAGATATCCGCTCATCATTAACTTACGTAGGATGCAACATAGACATCACGTTAAATGCCTTTAAAGGAAGGGTTAGTCGTAGGATCCGATGGTTGGTGGAAGCCGCTTGCCCTATAGGACCCTCGCCCAAATTGTCCGTTTGGGGGTGTGCAATGCAGGTGAAAAACGAGGGGTCTATAGACGTAATGATGGCCTCCACTGATCGTAGTCTTCTAACTAGTTGCGAAAAAGGGGTACCCCTTCCAACCAATTAGGATGTAAATAATGTATGTTTTTATAAATTAAAATATACTTTGCATGAGCCTTCCCCCCTCTCCTAAAGCTCCATTGCCCTTCAATCTTTCAGCAAAGCGAGTTTGGATCCATTCGGGTGGTCGACTACAACGTGAAGCTTCTACTCCGTCCACGTTTTCAGTCTCGTCATCAGCAATGTCAACTCCCGCTTCAGCTTCAGCCTCTGCTCCTCCTGCCAGTACCGCCGAGCTCAACACCGAGGCTACTCTCAATGGTATTCCCCCAAGCCTCCAGAACTTCCTAGCCGGTCTCGAAGCCAAGATCAAGAATCTCGAGGAAAGCAACAAGATGTTGGAGGACCAGAACCAACAGTTGAAGGGTCACATTCAACAAAAGGGGACTAAACTGGTGCCCGATGGGGAGAATTTCATTTATGTCGAGGATGAAGAGGTCAATACCAACTGTCCCCCCAACACCAATGCTACTACCTTCCCATTCCCAAGCTACCGCAATGTTCCGCCTCCATCTCTCTACACCCAACAAGGTTTCACTACCATGAGCAAGAACAAGGCTGTCTATGAACCTTCCCCTGAACTGCTTGGTGGCTACCTCTCCGCTAGCAAACTACCCGCACCCTCGTTGCCTCTGAGTATTGGGATGGCCGCTGCTACTGCTTCCACTACTCCTCCCGTAATTTTGTCAGAAACTATCCCCGACATCTCCAATCACCCTGTGGTTATGGCCATGCAAGAGCAAATGCGAAAGTTGATCGAGACCGTGGATAAGCAAAGTGCACCGACTACCAAGACAATCAACCCTAGCCAAGTAGGGGCTCTCCCCAAGGATTTCAAGATGCCTAAGGTGGCAATGTTTCATGGTGACTCGTGTCCTAAGACTCATTTGGATAGTTATGTGTTGGCCATGAGGGCTCGTGACTGCACCAACGAACAAATGGCTCGCGTATTTCATAGCACTTTGGATGGTATAGCTCTGCGTTGGTTCTTGGGGCTAGAACCAAGCGAGAGGCAAACGTGGGATCAAATCAGTGCCATTTTCTGTGAGAAGTATCAAGCTAACCTGGATTGGCATGTGAATCGAACGGATCTTGAGAACACTATGCAAAAGCCCGGCGAGGCTATTTATGATTTTTACAAAAGGTGCAACCATCGGTTGTGTGAGGTCCAATACCCACCAAAGGCGAAGGAACAGAAACAGATTTTCTACAAATGCTTGCTACCGGAGATGAAAGCAGCTATAGGTAATGGTTACTTCCCTGATTTGCGGGAAATGGTTGACGCCGGAGTAAGGTACGAAGCAGGGTTCACTGGGATTGTGCCGCCAAAGGAAAGTCCAAAGACCAACAACAACAATTCCTTCCGCTACAAGGCTCCTACTGCGCCCGCGCCTCCTAGGGGTGGAAAGGAGGCCGTCGGCCAAGTGAATATGGTCCAGAAAGAGGTCCCGTTAGATGTCCAAGCCGTAACAAGGAATGGGGCTCCGCCGCAAAGGGAGAGGGAGCACTTTGATGATTTTGGTATGCCTATGGGGAAAGTCTTTGACGTGCTAGTCAAGAGGGGTCTTATCAAGTCTTTAGAGAATTACCAACCTGCCTACCCAAGAAGTGATTTGGACGCCTCCAAGTTCTGCAAGTATCACAAGCACATCGGGCACACAACGGACGGTTGTATTCAATTGAAGCGCGTAGTACAAGGGTTGATCAATGACAAGAAGATTGAGAAGCCGAAGGGTCCTAATGTGGTGAATAACCCTCTTCCCAACAATGGAGGTGGGGTGAATATGGTGCAAACATGCGAGATTAGTATCCTAGAGCTCATGGATGCCTTTGACAAGATAGGGCTCACGATGGTGGATGTCTTCATGGCATTGGTGACGTTAGAAATGCTCGAACCATTAGAAGGACACCTTCCCCGCCTTGGTTGTGATTTGTCGAAGTTTTGCCACTACCACAAGTGCACCGGTCACACTACCGAAGAATGTTTTGAACTCAAGAAAGCCGTGCAAGAGCTCATCCACAAGGGAGTCATCGAAGACCCTAGAGATTATGTAGCTAGAAATGTACTCATGGTAGAACTTAGTGAGATCACTGATCCGGCCGAGCCTGTTGTGGCGGACTGTGATGAGATGGGTTGTATTTCAATGACTAATAATAAAGAATCTTCTTGCTACTTGTTGTCTTTAGAAGAACTAGCGAGTGAAGTCGAATCTCTAGAGGAGGAGAGCCCCAAGCCCTCTCAACCTCTTTCTTGGGCCGAAATCTTCGAGGAGGCCGAAAAGACCGGAGTTTCGCCCCCTTGTCATGACTCGCCATTGTCTTTGGAGGAGCTACGTGCGGAAGTTTGTCTCCTTACAAGATCCGGTCAAGTGTACCAATCCGACCCGAGGGTGCAAAGAAAGTCTTTGGGAAGGAACCCGAGCAAGCCGACCTAGACAAAGAAGACCCTATCCTCACTCAACTCAAACAAACCCAAGCCCATATTTCACTATGGTCCCTACTCACCTCCTCCCTAGCCCATCGCCTCATGCTCGAACAAAACCTCGCCGCCACCATGGTACCATCCACTATTACCCCGGAGGACGTCACCCACATGATTGGTAATATCCACTATGGAAACATCATCACTTTCTCGGAGCTAGACAAGCCAGTGTTCGGAGTTGATCATAATGAGCCTTTGTACATCACTGTCGAAGTAAATGGCAAGAAGATTCCCCGTGTATTCATTGACAATGGTTCTGCTATTAATATCCTGCCTTCAAGGATGATGGATGTGGTTGGCGTTCATGGTGTTGATTTACGCCCATCCAAACAAACCATCAAAGCTTATGACTCTACATGCCGCGCCGTGATAGGCGAAGTCACCCTGCCCATTACCATCGGAACAAAGATCCTGCCGACAGACTTCCACGTCATCGACATCCCCGCAACCTTCTCACTCCTCCTCGGCCGGCCATGGTTACATCAGTCGGGCGCGGTCCCATCTTCCCTGCACCAGTGTGTGAAGTTTCAATCCGGTAATGAAGTAACCATCATCTACAGTGATCTCGTAACTGCCCAAGGGACGGACACCAAGGGCGTTCCTGTCTTACAGATTCAGCATGGGGAAGAGAGCCGACTCTTCAATGGCTTCGAAATAGTCGCTCAAGCACAGATCTGCACCATCGACCTCACCAAAACAACGGACAAAGTGGCACCTGTTGTCAAGATACTGCGTAACATGGGTTTTATACCGGGGCTGGGGCTAGGTAAGAACTTGCAAGGCCCCACAGAATTGGTTGAAGAGATTAATCATCGAGGGTTGTTCGGTCTTGGATACACCCTTACTCTTGAAGACAAGATGGAGCAACAAAGGATAGAATTGCTTAAAAAGATGAAGCTTCCCTACAAAAAGCCTGAAATGGGCCATACCGCCTGTCCCTGAATAGCTACTTTGTCAGGGAAGGCGAGGAGTTTTCATGTTTTGAGTTCGCCGAGCCATGGATTGACCACACCGGGAAATTGCAGAAAGGGTTCGAGATTTTCAGAGATGTGGAATTCGATCGGTCCAACATGAAGCTGACTTACATGGAATATGACAAAGCTACGGGCAGAGTTAGAACCATCAGGCATGAGTACTCCACCAAGGTTGCAGAAGACTTGGCAGATCAACTTGAAGCCACAACCCTTGACAAGCCAGCAATAGAAGCCGCAGAAACTCCAAGTTTGACTGAGACGTGGGACGGCCAATATCTGCTTCAACATCTGGGTAATCTGGGGCTGCACGAAGACATGGTTGCCGTCATCGGGGACGATTCTGAAGATAAGGTGGACCCAAGGACATTGGTGGTACCCATGGGGGACAAGCTCAAGAATTGGTGCATCATTGGGGGACCTATAGCTACTCCGGAATTTATGATGGGAACACTGGGGCTTACTCCTTCTCCTGTCGCCACTCCTGCAGCATCTCCTGTCACTCGCCCAAAATCCCCGTCCCCAGAGTCTAGCGTTTTACATTTTGAATTTGAGTCTTCCTCTAAGTCTGACGACCTTACGTCTGAAGACTATGATCTTGTTGCAAACGCTATTTTCCCTTTTGCCATGAATGAAACCCTCGACCTTTCCGAGTATCCCTCCATAGTCACTCTTTTAACTGATAAATTGGCTAATAATCAAACTAATGATATACACTTAGTTAATAATGATTCATTAGAAGAGGCAGACACAGACACATTAAATGATGAATACAT
Source organism: Campanula takesimana (assembly GCA_026119855.1). Lineage (NCBI taxonomy): Eukaryota > Viridiplantae > Streptophyta > Magnoliopsida > Asterales > Campanulaceae > Campanula > Campanula takesimana. The sequence goes on from JAOWBW010001464.1 coordinate 280,323, forward strand.
TAAAGAGATCTCAGAACAGGTTATCAATCAAAAAGAATCTCGAGCCCAAGCTGCCGATGAGGTGTTAACATGCGTGAATTTGGGGACCGAAGCCGAGCCTAAGGAAACGCAGATCGGGAGCTTCTTCAGCGGAGCCGAAAGGGAAGCACTGATTGAGCTACTCAAAGAATATGTGGATGTGTTTGCATGGTCGTATAAGGACATGCGGGGGCTCGACAACTCGATCATAGAGCACAGAATCCCGACAACACCAGACGCTAAGCCAGTCAAGCAGAAGCTGCGCCGCATTAAGCCGGAATGGTCTTTGCAAGTGAAGGAGGGGATTGAGAAGCTACTCCGTGTGGGTTTTATCAGGATGATCGAGTATCCAGCTTGGTTATCAAATCTGGTGACTGTCAAGAAATCCAACGGTAAAGTCAGAGTATGTGTGGATTTTAGGGATCTCCACAAAGCTACACCAAAGGATAACTTCCCCTGCCAAATATCGACATGTTGGCGGACGCGACCGCCCATTATGAGGCCAAGTCATTCGTTGTTGGGTTTGCCGGCTATAACCAGGTCGAGACAATCGAAGAGGACCAAGAAGCGACCCCCTCCGCAACCTCGGGGAGGACCATCAGTCGGCGAGTTCGAGCCGTGTTAAGAACGCAATCTCCTCGGAACAAAACCGAAAAGGAAGAACTCATCAAGTTACTGCAATACCTCAACCATTTCACAACAGTGGGGGAACCGACACTCAGAGAAATAGAAAGGGCCCGCGACCAAGAATGGAGTTCGAGATGTGAGTTCGCATTATGCTGCCTCAAGGAGTACCTCGCGAATACCCCAATCCTGCACCCGGCACATGGGAATGAACTTCAGACCACAACACCAACGACAGAATCATGGCCCTCGCACCAGGAAAAGGAGATCAATGAAAAAATGCAAAGGTTTTTGGACAACTACCCCCTCTCAGTCCACCGATACACAAGAATGGGGACCCCTTTCGCAAAATTGCTCGACCAACTGAAACAAATGGGCAAGATGCAACCTTTAAGGGAACATTCACTACTCTCCGAATTACCACCCCTTCAACCATTTGAACCTACTAAAAGTTGTTCTTACCACCAAGACGAAGGCCACGACACCAACGACTGTGTCGCTCTACAACGGAGAATCCAAGGCTTGATGGACGCAAACATGCTCACCAGCGTGAGAGGATTTTGGTTCTATAGGGAAGGCGAAAACTTAGAACTCCTCGGTTGCTGCGAAATCAAGCCTTATGTGAAGAACGACTCGGAGGCACCCTCGCACCTGACTGCAGAAACAATGCAAGACATCTCAAGAGAAATAGGGGATTTAAAGCAACGCGTCGACGTAATGACCAAAGCCAGGGACGCGCCGCGAGACTAGACAGAATGACAGATTTGGATGGCAACCCGTTCAAGGAACCAGTCAACCTCAGCAAGCTCAGACGCTACTATGACTAGACTCCCCCTCTCAAAAAAAAAAAAAAAAAAAAAAATTTACTACGCAAAAAGAAGCCCGATAGACTGAAAACCCGCAAAGGGCGGTCTATGCAAAATAAGGGTGCGTACAAAGCTCGCTAGATCGAAAACCCGCAAGGGCGGTCTAGGCAAAAGTTAGAGCATTCCCCCTTCTATCTTCCCTTTCTTTAAAATCATTCTAGTCTGACTGGAGTGAACTACGGTGACCTGAGCCCCTTAGTCCTATTTGTAAAAGGGGAACGTATGCAGCCTTTCAAAAGGTGCGGTCTAAAAAACAAATGAACATCCAAATCTTGTTAAGCAATAAAGATAGAAGTTGTATTTTCTGAAAGCAAAAACTTTTATTTCCATAGTCATTGCATGTTAACACTTATTTGATGAGTCTAAGCTTGACATACTTTTTGAATAAATAACCTATTCTGAAATTGAAACTCAAACAAAAGCAAACTAAATTAAACTAATGTGTCTGCATGACTATGGAGAGACGCTCAGGATTACTCCTTAGTGCCATTTGTGCCCTCGGTCTCTTTCTTCTTGCTTTGCCCACGGCGAACTTTCTTCTTGCTAGGACTCTCACAAAATCTTCTTTCAAACTTGCTAACACCTTTAGCCTTTCCATTAGGAGCCTCTTCGCCTTTCCTCTTCTTTGATACCCCCACTTCTTCTCCGCCTCCGTTAGCCACGCGCTTACTCATCCTCCTCTCATAAGCCTCAGCCTCCTTAATTCTCAATGAAGAACTTGGAGCACAGGATCCCAAGATAGTGCCCCTTAGGGTCTCTAGAGTCTGCTCCGCATGCCCAAGTCTCCCCATATACCAATCCAAATACTCGCGTGGCAGGAAGGTGTTGCTAGAGCGTGTGAGGAAGGTCCTACGACTAAATCCAGCCTCGCCCCACATCTGAGAAAGAAGGACTGAGGCACTATCATCCAACTGAAGTACCCCAAAGGGAAAATCATCTCTCTCCTCGTCCCAACCCTCCGGGATGGTCTGCACCAAACCATACTGACGAAGCACTCTAGAGGGATAGTAAAAGGTAGTTCCAGAAAGGGTCGGAACCTTGATCATGTGAAGTCCCACTTGTTTCTCCCTCACAGAGTGAATGTGCCAATGGGGCACCACCCACATAATGTCGTCAGTCACCATTTCCGCCAAATACTTTTCCCAACCTTTGAAAGTCATGCCCTCAAACCGCTCCACCATGCCTCTAATGCGGTACATCCATGGGGCCACCTTCAGAGAAGCCGTCGGTTTATTCACGCGAAGCCGCTCTTGCAACCACATGGTCAAAAGCCTATCACTACCACAAGGCATCCCACCATAAGCCGCAAGATGGGGAATCCCACAGAGCATCTCCCCAAGAATGGCCGGTACAATATCATAACCCAGACGAGCCAAGTTCACCATACCCAAACATCCTTCACTGGCAAATCCCACCTCAGAAGGGAAAAGGATAGAGCTAAACAAGCACAGTGCAAGATGGTCCAAGGAGCGGTCAGATGTCACGTTTGCATGCATGAAGTGTTGCGGCATCCAAGAAAGGTCGACATAACCGCCCCTAGCATACCTATCAAAGTTATCCGCGGGTACGCCAAAGGTCACCAACTTGTCCCTCAAGCAAACGAAGTCAAAAGGCAAGGCAACTTTACCCTTCCCTTCGTAGCCACACAATGCTGCGATGTCCTCATAAGTGGGTGTTATCTCGTTGAATGAAAAGTTGAAGACATGGAGGGTATCATTCCAAAATCTCCCACAGGCTTGCAAGAGGTTGGTATTGGAGTTCAGGTGCAAAAGTGACCAAAGACACTTTATCCCATACCGTTCATCAAGTTTCCTACGACTAGAACTAGGAAGTTTGGCAACCCACTTCTCCAAAGAGGTTATAAAGACTTTCTTCTCAAGACTTGTGATTCTAGCCTCTTGATCCATGGAAAAGAGCAAGAAAATTGGCTAAAAAGGAACTCAAAAAGTTGCTGGTACGTTTTTATGGCTGCAAAGGGTTCATTAAATACTACACAACCCCCGATTCTTGCCAGGAAAAGGAAAACCGGAGGCGGCGCATGATTTGGCCACGCGGCCACATATGTCCTTGGCCCCGCGGCCGATATTGTCCTTGGCCGGGCGGCCAACTTCGTCCTAGGCCACGCGGCCAACTTTGCTCCATGCAGAAATCCAGTTTGTTTCTTCCCACTCCGTGACGGATCCATGCAACTACGTACCTGCCCCCTTCCATGGCTCATGCATTGTATAAAATTAGGAACATTTGTAAAATAACTAGTTTGCACAAGTAGGCTCCCACAATAAAATTGCATTTTAGAACATAATATACATACATGCATTTTATACATTTGTTCTGTACATACATATCCCTCTGCTCTCTACTAGCTAACAGTGTAGGAAATAAAGGTAGACCCCGCCTAATCTGAATCTTCCTCCATGGTGTCTCCACGCCGCGCTAAAGCCCGAGAGCTACCGGCACCCGAACTCCGTCCCCGGACCGCTCGACCACCAATATGAGAAGAGCCCGCACCATTTGGAGACCGTTCCCGACGCTGGGGTGACGCAACGTCATCCCTCTGACAAGTACATGAATGGTACGCCTCCCTCAGTAAGCGCATCAACATGTTCTCCCGCCGAGCTGAACGGATATAGGCCTCCCGAGTCACCTGAAAGTGAAACCAAGGCAATGATTACAATGCAGAAAGAAATAAGTGTGTGCGAACATGACTGATATAAAGCACAAAGCTATACCCCAGCGTCGGGTGGAGGAATGAATGTCTCCTCAACAAGATCTGCATCAGTCGGCTCCAAGCTAAGCTCCACCTCCCGGCCGCCCCTCATCACTCTCACGCTACTCGAGCGAAGGGGCATGTCAACCAAAGGCCGACTCCGACCAACATACCGGGCCGAGCTCGATCCCTCTCCCGATAGCATCCTAGCCCGAACCTGAGGGCTGATCAACCGTGTCCGCACGTAGCCGGCATAGTCATCACTCCCTCTGTAATGCTCTGCCGGAGTGGGAGCCAAGAAAGTCGCTAACCTCGCGGGACGGAGCATATCCCGAGGAGGGTCATAAGGAGCCCACGGTAATGCACCAGTCCTGTGCTGACGAACCACCCTCTCTCCAGGATACATGGCCTCCCCGGTGAGACCCACAAGCAGAACCCTAGAAGCGGTCAAATCCACTGCATAGGGACCCACCGAAGCCTCATTGGCCGGGCTCCATGGGTAAAATCTAACCCCAACAGGCTCAGACATCGCGAACACCCTCCTCAGATCAGCAGCATCCACCGTCTTCCTATCCCGGTTTCGGCGGGAAGGAGCCCTGTTGCCCTTGCACCAGTACGACATGATGGGAACAACCTTGTTGGCACTCATCACCAACTGAAAAGGGGCGACGCCGAAGATCTCATACACCCAAGCCTGTGCATGCAATGAAAAAAAGACATTTCAGACCAAAAGATAGAACAAAGATCTCAACAAATGAAAAGAAGGGTAGTCAAGAGCGTACCTCAAAGGCGAACTGGAACCCGTCAAAGGCCGACGAGCTAGCCCTCGAGCAATGGTCCAAAGCCCGGTAAATCTCAGCCAAACCAGCTCCACCCCAAGAAATCCCACCGACTAGGTCCAAGTCCAAAAGAGCCCCTAACAGTGAGTACCGACAGACAGTAGCCCCACTGGGAAACAAAATCTCGAAAAGCTGTACCATAAGAACAGCCGGACCAAGCAATCCAAATCATATTCCCCCCTACTAAGGCCTCAATAGCCACCTCCACCAGGCGATTCACCTTCCCGGCCTCCACTCCATAACCCTTGACACCTCCTCCCAGGTCGGTGTCGACTCCCAGCAGAGCCTGTCTATAGTCCCGCCGCTCCGCCAAGCTCTCATCAAAAGGCAAAGGGGTACCAGTAAACCTCAACCCTGTGATGGCCGCGAAATCCGTCGGCGTGATGGTAATCTCTCCCCAACTGAAGTGGAAGGTATGGGTGGTATCCCACCAGAACTCCCGGCACACCTCTATCACCGCTGCCACCTTCAAGGTAGCCCCGACCATGCGAACACTGTCAAAGAATGGGCCAAAGCCCATAGCCTCGATCCGAGCACGCAAAACGCCCGGTCCCTCCGGCAGGGACGCCCACAGTTTGCCCACAGTCACTGTGGACCCACGAGCCTTGATCCTCTGCAGGTAAACACAGCACAGGTACGTTACCATTCTAGCAATCTACAATTCTAAGCAATTTAAATTCTAGCATTCCATTATTCTAGCATTTCATATTATGTGCATAAAACATACAAATGTGCGAGAAGGAGAGGAGTGAAAATTCAAAATTTACCTCTCGCGTCTCCGGAAGCCCCATCGACCAATGACGCTCAGAGTCGATATAAAAATCGTAATCTTGGTCGAACGTAGACCACAGCAGATTATCGCGATAATTCCGAGTCGCGGCTCGTGGTCTCAAACCACCCCGTGGAATCAAGGGCGCCGCTTCAAAGCCCGCTCCTGGATCAACCCCGACATTTCCCGCGCTCTGAGCATAACCGTGCCCCTCTCCTTGTGGCTCTTGTTGTGGAATCATATACCCACCTTGGCCCGGGAAATCCCTAAATAACGCCTCATTGATCCAATCTGCCATAGCTTCGAGAAGTATGTGAAACGAAGTCTTCAAGATTATCAAAATCCAAGCTTTCTCTCTCTAAAAACCCAATTTCCTCTCTCTAACTCGTTAACAATGGAGGAGGGAAGAAGAAGAAAGAATAAAAGAAGAAGAAGAGGGGGGGTGTCTGGTGATGTGACCAAGGAGTCAGCCCGTCGGCAGCCTTGGCCACGCGGCACTTTTGCCCTTGCAACCCCAGCCGTCAGATCAGCGATCCGTGTGAAAGAGATCTGACCACTCAGCGGTCTTGGCCACACGGCCACTATTGCAAGTTCGTGTGTTTGGCCACGCGGCCAACCTTGTCCCTTCAGATAAAATTCCACTTTGGTCCCTGATCTTTCCCTTTAATTCATCTTAAATACCCTTAGCACAATTTTGACTGATATTCGTTACCTTTGGGTACGGAAAGCCCCTTAAAATTTCCATTCTTCACAGAATATTTGCTTAGGATTCGTATGATTACAGAGACTTCGGCGCCTCTATGACATACCATCCTAGATCAATCGTAATTAGCAGAAGCCTCGGCGTTTCTATTTGCGAGCGATCCAGCATCTATTTAGGATTCGTATGGTTGTAGAGACTTCGGCGCCTCTATGACATACCATCCTAGATCAATCGTAATTAGCAGAAGCCTCAGCGTTTCTATTTGTGAGCGATCCAGCATCTATTTTAGGATTCGTATGGTTGTAGAGACTTCGGCGCCTCTATGACATACCATCCTAGATCAATCATAATTGGCAGAAGCCTCGGCGTTTCTGTTTGCGAAAGATCCGGCATCTATTATTAGGATTTGCACGATCGTAGAGACTTCGGCGCCTCTATGACATACGTATCCTTGATCGATCGTGGTTGGCAGAAGCCTCGGCGTTTCTATTCGCGAGAGATCCAACATCGATTACTTTAGCGCAATCGGCAGGAACCCTGGCGATCCTGATTGCGTCCATCATTCCATCTTGGGATTATTTAGACAGCGTAGTCCTTATTTCCCAAAATAACTTCATTACTTACGAATAATTTGTTCTTCATGCAGGATAGTGCCCGTAGGTTTATTATCCGTAGTAGAAGTCCGACATCTCGTTTTATCCCCAGTAGATCTCTGAACTACGACCGGCTTGATTCCTCGGAGGATACGTAGGAAACCTGAAAAGGTCCAGCCACCCGACCGACGCGGTCATCTCTCATCCCCAGCAGGTGCATTTCCCCAGCAGAAGACGTTGCTCCCCATCAGAGGACAATCATTCTAAATTTCCCCATCAGCTTTGAACTACGTTTGGCTTGATTCCCCCGCGGATACGTAGGTCGCCTGCCAAGGTTCAGCCGTTCCCTTACCTTTCATCTGTTTCGAAACTCATGTTTCAGACGGATCCTTCTTTTATCGTCGACCCCACATTGCCTTGCAAGAAGCGTCGCCGAGGGGCTACTGTTAGTACCCGACCTGAAAATGAGTTTATTAGGACTTTCCCAAATATACAAGGACTTTATAGGAATTAGGAACCTTACAAAGACTTGTCCCGGATTCCCAAAAATATCTCATTTATGGCAAAATCTATCAAATTAGGTAATAATTGGTTTCCTTAAAACCATGCAGAAACCCTAGCTTAAGAATCAAGTCAGCCGGCAGTCTTGCCACGCGGCCAACATTGCTCCGCGTTGATCTTGGCCACGCGGCCACTCTTGTAACCGGCTTCAACAATGGCCAGGCGGCCAACCTTGCGCCGGATGATCTGGACCATCAGATCCTCCCATCAGTTTACTATATAAACCACCCCATGCTATTGGTTTTAGGATCCGATTTTGAGAGCTCTAAGTCCGAGTTTTGGAGTTCTTAAACACTATTTTTCTCTCTAATTAACATTCAAACACTCAAGAAGATCCAAGGTTTATTGCTTGCCATCATAGGTAAGTTTCCTAACTTTTTTCATGTTCTTGCATTATTTTTAATGTAGATCTTTTATATTCATGTTCTTGCATGTTTATTCATAGTTTCTTCGTATGCTTTGCATGTTTATTCATATGTTCATATATGTTCTTCGCATGTTCTTCGCATGTTCTTCGTGTTCATAGATTAAAACCTTATTTATGCTATATTTAGGGTTGTGATCTTCAATAATTACATGTTATTTCATAGCCGATGATGATCGAGGGTTCATCAACCCGAGGATGATCTAGGAACTACTTCTAAACCCTAATCTTTGGGTAATTCCCCCTCATTATGCATGATCCCGATTCTTCTGCCTATTCTAATTCTCTGCGAACTACGCTGACCTGAGCTTCTCACATTGAGAGGAACGTAGGCAATCTTCGGATCCGGTCTAAATCACTAACACACTACTAACACATTCATCATGATAGAAAGACCGATCAATTCGGGCAATAGGAGTGATAACGTCCAATATTCTTCTCTTGTTGTAATTTGACCCCCGAACCCATTAAACATGCTTTTTCTCAATGTTTTGGCTTTAATTAAAACGGCGTGGCGACTCTCATAATTTTAATGTCATTAAGAATATTCCCTTTGTAAATAAAGATATATCACAAGATACTTCCCATGCGTCGCTTCATCGGAAAGGGGTATTCACAATCTCCTACATTCCAAACTCTATTTTAAACCCCCCTTTTTATGACTTAAAGAAGAAGAAGAAGAACGTATTATTCATGTAGATTTTGATCAAGCAAGACCAACTTTAGTTGGGCGAGATGGGTGTTTCGGTACTTCCTATCTCGCAATCTAACCCCCGAACCTCAAAACAAAGAATCTCTGTTTTCGTAATCAAACTTAGGCTATAATCAATAGGTTTTTCTTATGTTTCTCAAAACATAGGTGGCGACTCTAAACAATCTAAAACAAGTTAGACATCCTAGGATAATTCGCCGCTCTAGCCTAAAGCCGTGGTTTCCCGGGGTATCTACAGTGGCGACTCCGCTGGGGACATTTGAGGGTTAAGCTTGCATTCTGATCGAAATCTACATCTTTCTGGGCATTGTTGGTTCCTGGTGGGGGAGGCGCGCGCTTCTGGCCTCTTCAGCCTAAGGCGCGCGCATCCCGCATCAAAGACCAGAATCGCCCGCTTCTTCATGTTCTTCATCTTCTTCTTCTGCTATTCTGCACTAATAATTCTGCAGGGGTTACAATATGAACATAGGACCAGGGCAATCCCCTGAGTCCAAAATCTGATATTCTGACAGGTGTGCCCAGAAGCGCGCGCCTCTTAATAGCATTGCGCCATGCGCGCGTCTCACATCAACACTCAGAGGCGCACGCTTCTGGGTTGGTTCCCAGAACAGAAACAGGTTTCAGTGACTGAGCAGAACAGTGGGGTGTGGGAACAGTTGCCTGCATCAGAACAGAATTGAGCCCTCGGACTGTTTTAATTTTGTGTTTTATTTACGGTCACACGGGTGATTCGGGAGTTGTATTTTATGTGCTTATGTGTTTTGTTTGTTTTCTTTCTTTTCAAAAAAAAAAATAATAATAAAAAAAAATATAAATTTGTCACTTGTTAGACCTCACACTACATGCACATATTCCCATGAACTGCTCACTATCGAGTCGCACAAGTCCAACCCCAAACCCGTCGAGGCCCGTCCTAGAAAGTTTCAAGCTCCACTCGACCTTGGCTCTTTCGAAGCGGTAAACCTCAGCCCGTGGCGTAGTTCAAGACTACATGCCGGGGGTGACCTTGAGCCTCATATTCAAGCCGAGCACAAGCCACACAATTCTAGTTAGGGTCTAACACTCCGTGACTCAGTCGGTTTCCATGTACCGAGATTTCCCTAAACTAATGTCTTCAAATCATACATGCCACTCGTTGTTATGGACGAAATAAAACTCCGTCCCAAAAGTGGTTATTTTGGACGAAAATAAAAAATCCGTCCCCGCATGTATGCTTTACTACATTAATTTAGTTTAATCCCGATACATGTAGGATTCACAAGCGCGATGGAATCCGATGAGTATATGGGACCGCGAGATGGTCTATATACTAGTGTGACGATTCCATTATTTTCTTAGAAACCCCAAAAGGGATCCATTCCCTCCGACTTATTAAAAAAAAAAAAAAAAAAAAAAAAAGAGTCTTTTCTTATGTGGTTCGAGTCGTGTGCCCAACTGTGTGTTCTAAGCCTCTTCATGGACCGCAAGTGTTACTCAAGACTGACAAGGGCCTCTTCTGCAATATTGTTCAATTGGTACTTACAGAGTCTACCGGGATTCGGCAAATCGGTTAGTCCGTGAAGAGATCACTCCAACAGCTACTACATCAACCATGACAGGCAGCAGCAACACCATGTCTCTCGAACAGCTTTCAACCATGGTCCAACTCCTCCAAGAGCAAGTCTCCACCCTTAATAAGGAGGCACAAAGCAAAGACGACATTTGGCAATCCCACCTCGACAGCCAAAGGGAGGCCCACGAGGCCGAGATGGAGCTAATGAAAGAAAAGCTCAAGAACCTTGCCAAGGGGAAGAACAAGAACAATGATGACGAATCGAATGGACCGAGGGTTTGTTCAAAAGTCCGTATGTCCACCCGACCACCAGAAAATGGAGAACCAGTTCCGAGAACAATGAGCCCAAAATGGTGGATTCTATCATGGCCTACATCGATCAAAAATTCAATGGGCTCAACATGGGAAAGGATCCGACACAAGCCTTTATCAATCACCCATCCTCATGAGTACTATGGCCGCTCTTCCCGATAAGTTCAAATGCCCGACATAAGCAAATTCAAGGGCAACTCTTGTCCCATGGCTCACATTGAGACTTATATTTGGGACAATGGTTCCGAAGAAGGTCTCCCCCAAGGTGATGGCTCAATGCTTTCCTCTCACTCTCGAGGGGCGGCAAAAGAATGGTATGCTACTCTCCCGCTCACTGTCGTCTCGATTGGGACTCCGCCATGCTTGCCTTCAAGAAACCAATACCAAGGCAACACCACTTACCGGCCCCACAAGGAAAGAGCTCAAGAATACTACTCAAAAGACAACGAGTCCTTCATCGACTTCACAAGGAGATGGAATGACAAACTCTCTGAAATTGTTGAGAGGCCGAACACAAAAGAGCAAATGGACATCTTTCTCAAGTGTCTCAAGATTGATCTCCGCACCCACCTAAGTGGGGCTTGCTACTCCGACTTCTCCCAAATGTATGAGGCGGGGGTACGCATGGATGACTGCTCAAGGAGATTAAGAAGACCACTCCTACTTACAGATACAAGGCCGCTTCCAACTCTACAAAAGAGGCTCGGTCAACGCCGTCACTATCGACAAGGGGAATTACAAAAAGGTTCCTCCACCCCCAAGGAAGAAGGTCCAAAATGACCGTGTGTCTATACGCCTCTCCAAAGCATGACTCAAACCGAAGTGTTCGAAGTCCTCAAAGCAAAGGGTCTAGTCACACCCGTGCAAGGATAACCAACCCAAGACGGTCCACCCCAATCATGCTCACCACAAATATTGTGGCTACCACCAATATAGTGGCCACACCACCGAGGATTGCTTCGTTCTCCGCAATGTCATTCAAGATCTCTAGATAAGAAAGAATTTGTAGTGGCTAATGGCGAACATGTCAATGTAATAGAGATAGAGAACTCGAGGGGACCACCCATTCAATCCCAATTGTGAATGGGGGCCCCATGTTATAATAAACTTGACAATTCTTGTTATGTAGTGACTTACGATGAGGTAATGAAGGAAGTACTAGAGAATAGGAAAAAGAAGCAAGATGGGAACGTCAACATGCTAACTCGATCCGGTCGGGTCATAGCAAGCAACCCTTCTACTTCCGCACCGAGCTCCTCTTCTCAAAGGCCGCAAGCTCGCGACACTCCCGAAGACCCTCTACTTGTCCAACTCAAGAAAACTCAAGCCAACATCTCTATTTGGGACCTTATCGCATCCTCAAAGAAACACCGAGATCTGTCATCCGCAATCTCGATGATACATCAGTTTCTCCCAATACTAATCCCGAGGACCTCACGGCAATGATCGGTCACATTCATTTTGGCAAAGTCATCACCTTTGCCGATATGGACCTGCCACCATTTGGTTCCGATCAACACGAGGATTTTACCTCAAGGTACGAGCAAGGGGAGGCCCATCTCAAGAGTCTTAGTGGACGGTGGTTCCGCACTCATCCTCATGCCTGGAAGAATCATGGGCATACGGGGCCTTAAAGGATTCCGATTGAAGCCTTCTACTCAAGTAATCCGAGGTTATGACAGCACCGCCCGTACAGTCATGGGCATGATTGAAATAGACATTGAGTTTGGGAGCATGGTAATGTCCGTTCCATTCCAAGTGCTTGACATCCCGGCCTCTTCAACTTGCTGTTGGGTCGACCATGGATTCAAGTTCTAATGCCGTCCCGTCAACTCTCCATCAATGTGTCAAGATCCGAAATGGTGATGAAATAGTGACCGTCATGGCCGAAAAAGTCACTATCCACAGAAAAGGTGAGCCCTCCACAAGTTCAGCATGGTTTACCAGACTCCACTCTTCCGGCGTCTCAATCAACGCCATTGACAAAGAAGGGGGAAACGGATCATGGACCCCCAGCAATCACAAAGTCCTCCGCATGATGAGAAATATGGACTACTTCCCTGGTTTAGGCCTAGGGAGATATCAACAAGGAATCCTACACCCTGTGCAAGTCCATTTATCCAGAACACATTCGGTTTGGGGTACGAGCCTTCCAGAGAAGACTTGAAACAAGAGCAAGTAATCAAGAATGAAAAGGCCCGAGCTCGTAAAGAAGGCCGTCGTTATGAGGTCCCTAATTAA
>JAOWBW010001465.1:0-291666 GCA_026119855.1 Campanula takesimana
AGGATTTGAAGCAACGCGTCGACGCAATGACCAAAGCTCGAGGTGCACCAAAGACTGACAGAATGACAAATTTGGATGGCAGCCCGCCTAAGGAAACAGTCAACATCAGCACAAACTCGGACGTTACTACTATGACTAGACTCCCCTCTCTAAAAAAAAAAAAAAAAAAAAAAAAAAATACTACGCAAAAAGAAGCCCGATGGACTGAAAACCCGCAAAGGTCGGTCTATGCAAAATAAGGGTGCGTACAGAGCTCGCTAGATATCGAAAACACCTACAGGGCGGTCTAGGCAAAAGTTAGAGCATTCCCCTTCTATCTTCCCTTTCTTTAAAATCATTCTAGTCTGACTGGAATGAACTATACGGTGACCTGAGCCCCTTAGTCCTATTTGTAAAAGGGGAACGTAGGCATCTTTCAAAGGTGCGGTCTAAAAAACAAATAAACATCCAAATCTTGTTAAGCAATAAAGATAGAATTTGATTTTCTCTGAAAGCAAAAACTTTTATTTCCATAAGTCATTGCATGATAACATTTATTTGATGAGTCTAAGCTTGACATACTTTTTGAATGAATAACCTATTCTGAATTGAAACTCAAACAAAGCAAACTAAATTAAACTAATGTGTCTGCACGACTATGGAGAGACGCTCGGATTACTCCTTAGTGCCATTTGTGCCCTCGGTCTCTTTCTTCTTGCTTTGCCCACGGCGAACTTTCTTCTTGCTAGGATTCTCCACAAAATCTTCTTTCGAACTCGCTAACACCTTTAGCCTTGCCATTAGGAGCCTCTTCACCTTTCCTCTTCTTTGACGCCCCCACTTCTTCTCCGCCTCCGTTAGCCACGCTCTTACTCATCTTCCTCGCATAAGCCTCAGCCTCCTTAATTCTCAATGAGAAACTTGGAGCACAGGATCCCAAGATAGTGCCCCTAGGGTCCCTAGAGTCTGCTCCGCATGCCCAAGTCCTCCCCATATACCAATCCAAATACTCGCGTGGCAGGAAGGTGTTGCTAGAGCGTGTGAGGAAAGTCCTGCGACTAAAGCCAGCCTCGCCCCACATCTGAGAAAGAAGGACTGAGGCACTATCATCCAACTGAAGTATCCCAAAAGGGAAATCATCTCTCTCCTCGTCCCAACCCTCCGGGATGGTCTGCACCAAACCACACTGGCGAAGCACTCTAGAGGGATAGTAAAAAGTAGTTCCAGAAAGGGTCAGAACTTTGATCATGTGAAGTCCCACTTGTTTCTCCCTCACAGAGTGAATGTGCCAATGGGGCACCACCCACTGAATGTCGTCAGTCACCATTTCCGCCAAATACTTTTCCCAACCTTTGAGAGTCATGCCCTCAAACCGCTCCACCATGCCTCTAATGCGGTGCATCCATGGGGCCACTTTCAGAGAAGCCGCCGGTTTATTTACTCGAAGCCGCTCTTTCAACCACATGGTCAAAAGCCTATCACTACCACAAGGCATCCCACTATAAGCAGCGAGATGGGGAATCCCACAGAGCATCTCCCCAAGAATGGACGGTACAATATCATAACCCAAACGAGCCAAGTTCACCATACCCAAACATCCTTCACTGGCAAATCCCACCTCAGAAGGGAAAAGGATAGAGCTAAACAAGCACAGTGCAAGATGGTCCAAGGAGCGGTCAGATGTCACGTCTGCATGCATGAAGTGTTGTGGCATCCAAGAAAGGTCGACATAACCGCCCCTAGCATACCTATTAAAGTCATCCGCGGGTACGCCAAAGGTCACCAACTTATCCCTCAAGCAAACGAAGTCAAAAGGCAAGGCAACTTTATCCTTCCCTTCGTAGCCACATAATGCTGCGATGTCTTCATAAGTGGGTGTTATCTCGTTGAATGAAAAGTTGAAGACATGGAGGGTATCATTCCAAAATTTACCACAAGCTTGCAAGAGGTTGGTATTAGAGTTCATGTGCAAAAGTGACCAAAGACACTTTATCCCATATCGTTCATCAAGTTTCCTACGACTCGAACCAGGAAGTTTTGGCAACACCCACTTCTCCAAAGAGGTTATAAAGACTTTCTTCTCAAGACTTGTGATTCTAGCCTCTTGATCCATGGCAAAGAGCAAGAAAATTGGCTAAAAAGGAACTCAAAAAACTGCTCAAAAAGTTGCTGGTACGTTTTTGTGGCTGCAAAGGGTTCATTAAATACTGCACAACTCCCGATTCTTGCAGGAAAAGGAAAACCGGAGGCGGCGCATGATTGGCCACGCGGCCACATATGCCCTTGGCCCCGCGGCCGATATTGTCCTTGGCCGGGCGGCCAACTTCGTCCTAGGCCACGCGGCCAGCTTTGCTCCGGATCTTGCCATGGCCAGGCGGCCAACATTGCTCTATGCCTCGCCATGGCCATGCGGCCAACTTTGCTCCATGCAGAAATCCAGCTTGTTTCTTCCCACTCCGTGACGGATCCATGCAACTACGTACCTGCCCCCTTCCACGGCTCATGCATTGTATAAAATTAGGGACATTTGTAAAATAACTAGTTTGCACAAGTAGGCTCCCATAATAAAACTGCATTTTTAAGCATAATATACATACATGCATTTTATATATTTGTTCTGTACATACATATCCCTCTGCTCTCTACTAGCTAACAGTGTAGGAAATAAAGATGGAAAGATGGGCCCCGCCTAGTCAGAATCTTCCTCCGTGGTATCTCCACGCCACGCTAAAGCCCGAGAGCTACCGGCACCCGAACTCCGTCCCCGGACCGCTCGACCACCAATATGAGAAGAGCCCGCACCATTCGGAGACCATTCCCGACGCTGGGGTGACACAACGTCGTCCCTCTGACAAGTACATGAATGGTACGCCTCCCTCAGTAAGCGCATCAACACGTTCTCCGCCGAGCTGAACGGATATATGCCTCCCGAGTCACCTGAGAAGGAAACCAATGCAAGGATTACAAGGCAGAAAGAAATAAGTGTGTGCGAACATGACTGATATAAAGCACAAAGCCGTACCCCAGCGTCGGGCGGAGGAATGAATGTCTCCTCAACAAGATCTGCATCAGTCGGCTCCAAGCTAAGCTCCACCTCCCGGCCACCCCTCATCACTCTCACGCTACTCGAGCGAAGGGGCATGTCAACCAAAGGCCGACTCCGACCAACATAACGGGCCGAGCTCGACCCCTCTCCAGACAACATCCTAGCCCGTACCTGTGGACTGACCAGCCGCGTCCGTACATAGCCGGCATAATCGTCACCCCCCCTGTAATGCTCTGCCGGAGTGGGAGCCAAAAAGTCGCCAAACTCGCGGGACGGAGCATATCCCGAGGAGGGTCATAAGGAGCCCACGGTAACGCACCAGCCCTGTGCTGACGAAACCACCCTCTCCCCGAGATACATGGCCTCCCCAGTGAGACCCACAAGCAGAACCCTAGAAGCGGTCAAATCACTACATAGGGACCCACCGAAGCCTCATTGGCCGAGATCCATGGGTAAAATCTAACTCCAACAGGCTCAGACATCGCAAACACCCTCCTCAGATCAGCAGCATCCACTGTCTTCCTGTCCCGGTTTCGGCGGGAAGGAGCCTGTTGCCCTTGCACCAGTACGACATGATGGGACAACCTTGTTGGCACTCATCACCAACTGAAAAGGGGCGACACCGAAGACCTCGTACACCCAAGCCTGTGCATATAATGAGAGAGATTTTCAGACCAAAAAGATAGAACAGAAATCTCAACAAGTGAAAAGAAGGGTAGTCAAGAGCATACCTCAAAGGCGAACTGGAACCCGTTAAAGGCCGACGAGCTAGCCCTCGAGCAATGGTCCAAAGCCCGGTAAATCTCAGCCAAACCGGCTCCACCCCAAGAAATCCCACCGACTAAGTCCAAGTCCACAAGAGCCCCTAGCAGTGAGTACCGGTAGACAGTAGCCCCACTGGGAAACAAAATCTCTAAAAAGCTGTACCATAAGAACAGCCGGACCAAGCAATCCAAATCATATTCCCCCCTACTAAAGGCCTCAATAGCCATCTCCACCAAGCGATTCACCTTCCCGGCCTCCATTCCATAACCCTTGACACCTCCTCCCAGGTCGGTGTCGACTCCCAGCAGAGCCTGTCTATAGTCCCGCCGCTCCGCCAAGCTCTCATCAAAAGGCAAAGGGGTACCGGTAAACCTCAACCCTGTGATGGCCGCGAAATCCGTCGGCGTGATGGTAATCTCTCCCCAACTAAAGTGGAAAGTATGGGTGGTATCCACCAGAACTCCCGGCACACCTCTATCACCGCTGCAACCTTCAGGGTAGCCCCAACCATACGGACACTGTCAAAGAATGGGCCAAAGCCCATAGCCTCGATCCGAGCACGCAAACCGCCCGGTCCCTCCGGCAGGGACGCCCACAGTTTACCCATAGTCACTGTGGACCCATGAGCCTTGATCCTCTGCAGGTAAACACAGCACAGGTATGTTACCATTCTAGCAATTTACAATTCCAGCAATTTAAATTCTAGCATTCCATTATTCTAGCATTTCATATTATGTGCATAAAACATACAAATGTGCGAGAAGGAGAGGAATGAAAATTCGAAATTTACCTCCCGCGTCTCCGGAAGCCCCATCAACCAATGACGCTCAGAGTCGATGTAAAAATCGTAATCTTGGTCGAACGTGGACCGCAGCAGATTATCGCGATAATTCCGAGTCGCGGCTCGTGGTCTCAAACCGCCCCGTGGAATCAAGGGCGCCGCTTCAAAGCCCGCTCTTGGATCAGCCCCGACATTCCCTGCGCCCTGAGCATTACCGTGCCCCTCTCCTTGTGGCTCTTGTTGTGGAATCATATACCCACCATGGCCCGGAAATCTCTAAATAATGCCTCATTGATCCAATCCGCCATATCTCCAAGAATTATGTGAAATGAAATCTTCAAAATTATCAAAATCCGAGCTTTCTCTCTCTAAAAACTCAATTTTCTCTCCCTAACTCGTCAACAATGGAGGAAGGAAGAAGAAGAAAGAAGAAAGAAGAAGAAGAGGGGAGGTGTCTGGTGATGTGACCAAGGAGTCAGCCCATCGGCAGCCTTGGCCACGCGGCCACCTTCGCCCTTGCAACCCCAGCCGTCAGATCAGCGATCCGCGTGAAGGAGATCTGACCACTCAACGGTCTTGGTCACGTGGCCACTATTGCAAATTCGTGTGTTTGGCCACGCGGCCAACCTTGCCCCTTCAGATAAAATTCCACTTTTGCCCCTGATCTTTTCCCTATTATTTCATTTTAAATGCCTTTAACACTACTTTGACTGATATTCGTTACCTTTGGGTACGGAAAGCCCCTTAAAATTTCTATTCTTCACCAAATATTTGCTTAGGATTCGTATGATTGTAGAGACTTCGGCGCCTCTATGACATGCGTATCCTAGATCAATCGTAATAGGCAGAAGCCTCGGCGTTTCTATTTGCGAAAGATCCAGCATCTATTATTAGGATTCGTATGATTGTAGAGACTTCGGCGCCTCTATGACATACCATCCTTTATCAATCGTAATTGGCAGAAGCCTCGGCGTTTCTATTTGTGAAAGATTCAGCATCTATTATTAAGATTCGTATGGTTGTAGAGACTTCGGCGCCTCTATGACATACGCATCCTAGATCGATCGTGGTTGGCAGAAGCCTCGGCGTGTTCTATTCACGAGAGACCCGACACCTATTACTTTGGCGCGATCGGCAGGAACCCTGGCGATCCTGATTGCGTTTACCATTCCATCTTGGGATTATTTAGATGACGTAGTCTTCATTTTTCCCAAATAACTTCATTGCTTACGAATGATTCGTTCTTCGTACAGGATAGTGCCCGTAGGTTTATTATCCCTAGCAGGAGTCCGATATCTCGTTTTATCCCCAGTAGATCCGAACTACGACCGGCTTGATTCCTCAGAGGATACGTAGGAAACCTGAAAAGGTCCAGCCACCCGACCGACGCGGTTATCTCTCATCCCCAGCAAGTGCATTTTCCCCAGCAGAAGACGTTGCTCCCCACAAGTGGACAGTTATTCCAATTTCCCATCAGATTTGAACTACGTTTGGCTTGATTCCCCCGCGGATACGTAGGTCGCCTGCCAAGGTTCAGCCGTTCCCTTACCTTTCATCTGTTTTGAAACTCATGTTTCAGACGGATCCTTCTCTTATCGTCGACCCCACATTGCCTTGCAAGAAGCGTCGCCGAGGGGCTACTGTTAGTACCCGACCTGAAAATGAGTTTATTAGGACTTTCCCCAAAATACAAGGACTTTATAGGAATTAGAAACCTTGCAAAGACTTGTCCCGGATTCCCAATATATCTCATTTATGACAAAATCCATCAAAATAGGCAACTTAGGGTTACCATAAAGCAACAGTGAAACCCTAGCTTAAGAATCAAGTCAGCCGGCAGCCTTGGCCACGCGGCCAACCTTGCTCCGCGTTGATCTTGGCCATGCGGCCACTTTCGTCACCGTCTTCAGGGATGGCCAGGCGGCCATCTTTGTCCTGGATGATCTGGACCATCAGATCTTCCCCTCAGTTTACTATATAAACCAATCCATGCTATTGGTTTAGGGATCCGATTTTGAGAGCTCTAAGTCCGAATTTGAGAGTTCTTAAACACTATTTTTCTCTCTAATTAGCATTCAAACCTCCAAGAAGATCAAGGTTTATTTCTTGCCAACATAGGTAAGTTTTCTAACTTATTTCTTCACATTCTTGCATTATTTTTAATATAGATCTTTAATATTCATGTTCTTGCATGTTTATTCATAGTTTCTTCATATGCTTTGCATGTTCATTCATATGTTCATATATGTTCTTCATATGTTCATCGTGTTCATAGATTAAAACCTTATTTATGCTATATTTAGGGTTGCGATCTTCATAATTACATGTTATTTCATAGCCGATGATGATCGAGGGTTCATCAACACGAGGATGATCTAGGAACTACTTCTAAACCCTAATCTTTAGGTAATTCCCCCTCATTATGCATGATCCCGATTCTTCTGCCTATTCTAATTCTCTGCGAACTACGCTGACCTGAGCTTCTCACATTGAGAGGAACGTAGGCAATCTTCGGATCCGGTCTAAATCACTAACACACTACATACACCGCATCATGATAGAAAGACCGATCAATTCGGGCAATAGGAGTGATAACGTTCAATATTCTTCTCTTGTTGTAATTTGACCCCCGAACCCACTAAAAATGCTTTTTTCAATGTTTTGGCTTTAATTAAAACGGCGTGGCGACTCTCATAATTTTAATGTCGTTAAGAATATTCCTTTTGTAAATAAAAATAATCATACAATCTGGGGGGCATTTTATCTCTCCCTTTTGTATACATGCCCACAAGATGTCTTTCCATCTTTTCCCGATTTCCATCAGTGGGGTATTAAATTCCAAGAAGGTTACCGTGCTGGTTCCCCAAGCTCAATCATGTTCACGCTGTTTTGCCCAAACTCAATCATGTTGATGGCACTGTTGTCGGGGAAAGGGTTGTTGACTACATTTGGACCACGAGGGTGTTCAAGCTTCCCTTGTCAATCAGGTCGAGGATGATGCGCTTTACCATGGAACATTCATCGGTGTTGTGTCCGTGATAATTGTGAAAGGCACACCTCCTACTTTGTCGAGGTGTTTCTCGGGTTCCTAGGTTGGTAGTTAACTAAAGGCTTTACAAGGCCTTGCTTGAATAGCCCTCAAATACCTTGCTCATAGGCATCCCAAAATCTTCAAACCTC
Source organism: Campanula takesimana (assembly GCA_026119855.1). Taxonomy (NCBI): domain Eukaryota; kingdom Viridiplantae; phylum Streptophyta; class Magnoliopsida; order Asterales; family Campanulaceae; genus Campanula; species Campanula takesimana. The sequence continues at coordinate 7,752 of JAOWBW010001465.1, forward strand.
ACATACGGGCGTCTCTCCGAGTGTTTGGCCCTTTGTAGAGCTTGTCTCGGGTTTTCCCCTTGGATGTTGTTAACTTCCCCTGGGGTTTCTTTCCCTTTGCAGGTCGTCGGAGGGTGATATCTGTAGGAATTACCACTACCTTGGGCGGAGGACTGCTCGCTGAGATTTTTCTCAAACTTGGAACCTGCGGTTACCATAGCCCGGAGATTGGGGTAAAAGTGGTGAATGATCAACGCTCGCAATTGAGGTTTCAAGCATGACTGAAAAAATCTAGTTGTTCATCCTCAGTGGGCGGGTTGGAAATTTCTCCAAGCTTGTAATTCCATCTCTTGTAAAATTCACCAATTGGTTCGTCGTTCTTTTGCAGGGTGACCCTTGCAAGTCAGTGCGATTGGTTTCCCATTCCAAGTTAGACCGGTATTTGGTGAGGAATGCTTCTTTGATCTGGTCCCATGTGACCCGAGATTCATCTTTTAGGTTGAAGAACCATTTGAGTGCATTTCCTCTCAAAGATAGTTGAAACTGATTGGCCATTTGTTGCACGGTACAACCCTTCGCCCTCATTGCTAAGCTGTAGGCAATGAGATGAGTCTGGGGGCAAGCAGTTCCATGAAACTTATAAATCCCTGGCATTTTAAATCTGTGAGGGAGGGGAACAATTTTATCGGGATCGGTGATTCCCAAGGTGGACTTCTTCTCGTTCACCCCTTCAAACCTTTCTTCCATTTGTTTCAACTTTTCCACCAATCATCCCATTTGAGGGTCCTGTAGATACCCCGGGGGAACCACGGCTTTAGGCTGGAGCGCGTGTGTTATCCTAGGATGTCTAACTTGTTTTAGATTGTTTAGAGTCGCCACCTATGTTTTGAGGAACATAAGAAAAACCTATAGATTGTAGCCTAAGTTTGATTACGAAAACAGAGATTCTTTGTTTTGAGGTTCGGGGGTTAGATTACGAGATGGGAAGTACCGAAACACCCATCTCGCCCAACTAAAGTTGGTCTTGCTTGATCAAAATCTACATGAAGGAAAATGTTCTTCTTCTTCTTCTTTAAGTCATGAAAAGGGGGGATTTAAAATAGGATTTGGAATGTAGGAGATGACTCCTTAACCAACCTCAATGAGATGAGGTGATCATTAGAGTCATGTCCCAAAATGATTTGGGTGATTGCACATTTGGTTAAAGTAAAAGAGAGAGATGAGATGAAGTAGAAAAGAAAGGAAAAGATGGACTTTTACCTACAATTTGAAGACCTTCAAGTATTGCTTGATGGAATCCTTGGAGAACTTTTAGAAAGTGATTTTGGTATAGTTTTTGTAAGTTCAATCTTCGGTCTAAGTTTTCGATCCTTGAAAATGGAGGTAAAGAGAGGTTTTTATAGGTGAAAGAGGGGTGTTTTTGGTGCCAAAACTCAGTCACCAAGAAATCCTTCCCGGGCAAAATCCTGTAAATTGAGCAAGGGAGGGAATCCTGGCCAGAAATCTGTAACTGACGCCCAGAGGCGCGCGCTTCCTGCTTTGGGGGCGGGAGGCGCGCGCGCCTGGCTCCTCCTGTCGGAGGCGCGCGACTCAGAGAAGGCAATTTTGACAGAATGGACTAGAAAGTCAGCCCTGTCATTCAGTTTAGTCCCTGGACTTAACGAAGTCAGTCAGGAACTTAACGGAAGTGACAGAAACTAACGAGAAACACTTAAAATGGGGAGAAACACAAAATCAAATGTGCAATCGGGGTGAGCGGTCCAAGGCGGGGTGTCTACAGAGCCCCTTGGCGACGTGGATTGCAAAGCAAAACGCGTCGACGAAAGTTAAAAACACCCGCCGAGGACATCACCAATTAAAGGCAAAGACTCGATGAAAGCCGGAATTTGAAATTGCGAGAGATAGTGGTGCGCTCCCTGTGTGAGCGGCTTTTGTTGATAGAGGGGGTGGCATGATCCGTTAGGTGAACCTGCCGGCTGAATGTTTTGAATGAGGCCGTTAGTGAACCTTTTGATGAATCCGTTAGTGAATCCCTTGGATGAGTCCGTTGGAGAACCCTTGTTGACGAATCCGTTAGTGAATCCCTTGGATGAGTCCGTTGGTGAACCCTTGTTGACGAATCTGTTGGTGAATCCCTTTGATGAATCCGTTAGTGAATCCCTTAGATGAGTCCGTTGGTGAACCCTTGTTGACGAATCCGTTGGTGAATCCGTTTGATGAATCCGTTAGTGAATCCCTTGGATGAGTCCGTTGGTGAACCCTTGTTGACGAATCCGTTGGTGAATCCGTTTGATGAAACCGTTAGTGAATCCCTCGGATGAGTCCGTTGGTGAACCCTTGTTGACGAATCCGTTGGTGACTCCGTTTGATGAATCCGTTAGTGAATCCCTTGGATGAGTCCGTTGGTGAACCCTTGTTGATGAATCCGTTGGTGAATCCGTTTGATGAATCCGTTAGTGAATCCCTTGGATGAGTCCGTTGGTGAACCCTTGTTGACGAATCCGTTGGTGAATCCGTTAGTGAATCCCTTGGATGAGCCCGTTGGTGAACCCTTGTTGACGAATCTGTTGGTGAATCCGTTTGATGAATCCGTTAGTGAATCCCTTGGATGAGTCCGTTGGTGAACCCTTGTTGACGAATCCGTTGGTGAATCCGTTTGATGAATCCGTTAGTGAATCCCTTGGATGAGTCCGTTGGTGAACCCTTGTTGACGAATCCGTTGGTGAATCTGTTTGATGAATCCGTTAGTGAATCCCTCGGATGAGCCCGTTGGTGAACCCTTGTTGACGAATCCGTTGGTGAATCCGTTTGATGAAATATTGCTTTGAAGTCTCGTGCCATTTGGAGTCACACTTGACTTTTTTTTGAATTGTGGGGTACGGGCACAGTTGACTGCGACCAGAAAGATGTTCCTGCTGGGGATGAAATGTTGAGATTGACTCTGGAGGGGGGTATGGCACCCGTGACAGAACTTAGGGAGTTTGGAATTTTGAAGAGGACAGCCTACTTTTGAGTGGGAGTTTCTATCCTACTTTCGATTTTTGACATGCCTTAAGGGCGGACCAGAAAAAGGTGTGCCCAACTGGGTGTCCGAGGATCGGGACAGTGTCTTGATTTAGGCTGGAGATCTCTGACAAGGCCCTTTTCTTGAAGCGATTTAGACCTGGGAGGCGCGCGCCTTCCTATGTAGGATTGGGACGCGCGCGCACTTCAGACTGCTGGCGGGTGGCGCGCGCGTCTGGGGGGCGGAATTCCGGGCTTGACATTTGCTGACCAAAAGAGCCCCCAATAGCTACAATATCATCTTCTGTTCGACCACTTGATTCTCACAGCTCCTTTCTGCCATTTTTGGACATCATATTATTGCTTAACTTCGCTTGTGATCAACATTTTCCATGGCTTCCAATTCTTTTGCCCTTGATGCCAAGGTTGTTAGTGCGTATGAAAAGGACTTGGGCACTTTTGTGTAGTCTTTCAAGACCCATCCCAAGAAGGCCTTCATTAAAGATTTCGGGTTCCGAATTCTTTTCACCTTGCGGACGTTGAAGCCGGATTGGGATTTGTTGAGAGCTGCCGCGGCTTTCTGGGATTGCGACAGCCATACCTTCAACCTTTCAGCTAATGAAATGGTGCCGACTGTTGACGATTTCGGGGCCATCCTTGGCATGCCTTTGGCCGGTCGGATTGCCGTCCCTAAATATCACCGTGGTGCCATCGACTCTTGGGTTGGGTTACTGAATCTCCCCGTTGAGGACGTGAGGAAGATGTTGCATGGTACCGTGATTGACATAACCGAGTTGCCGATGTTCTTCAGTTTACACTCGGAGGACCCGATGGTTCAATCTTTCAAAAGAAATGCCATGGCCGTTTGTCTCTTCAGCGAAGTACTGTTTGTTACACCTTTCGGGACTGCGGACGTGCAGTTGGCTGAGATTATTTTGCAAGCTAAGGAGCAGCAATTTTAGTGTAATCCCTCTTATTGTAGGGGAGACGTTGCACGGCCTTGATGAGTTACGTAGGATGGGCAAGATGTGTCGGGGAAGCCCTTTGCTCTTGACCATATGGCTCCGAGAACACTTCAAGATTTATTCTCCGGATGGTGATTTGTCTCCTTTTGCTGTTCAATAGGAGGAAGTTGTTGATCCGGGATTTATCTGAAGATGATTGGAAGAAATTCTTTGCCTCTAGGGTGACCATTGATATTGAGTGGTGTCCTCCTTCTTGGGGTCTTCGTCCTATTGTGGAATGGACTCTTGGTTTTCAGCACGTGGTTGTACCCGGTTTGAGAGATTCTTCGTTTTACCAACCAGAGCGGGTTCTGCGGCAGTTCGGTCGTCAACAGACAATTCCTTTTCCGAGGGATGGAATGCTTCGTCCAGTTGCTTACATGGGTCCTGACTTCTCGAGTGAGCTCCAGTCGGCTTGGGAGATGACCGTAATCGTTGGGCTTTCGCTCCTCTGCATCGGGGGAGTGTCTTCCTTCCCGAGAGCTACTTGGACTATTTATTTGGCACCCTTTACCGTGGCATCACTTGGGTTGATGTGCTTCGTGCCGAGTTGTTGGGAAAGGGTTTTGAGCCTAGAAGCACTTTGAGATATAGGGAGGCTGCTGCTGATTCGAGTAACATTCTCGCTGACCCTTTCGGTACTCCTTTGGATGACTTTTATGCTAGGAGACGTGTTGCAACACAGAAGGTTTCGGTGCGTATTAGTGCTCCTCCGTTACCCAAGAAGAAAAGGATTGAGAGACGATCGGGTGGTCCTTTGAAAGCTAAGAGAAAATTGGATTTTCTTTAGTACCCTAAGAGATTGCAATCAGACCACTTTGTTTTAGGATTTAATATTTTGATGTCTTTTGTTGCTCAATAAATCCGTTGTAATGGTTTGAATAGTTCATTGAATGAATAAAAATTGCATTTTGTTATTTGAAGTGAATTGGGTATTTTTGATATGTTTTAGACCGCACCCGAAGGTTGCCTACGTTCCTCCAGTTGGGAGGCTCAGGTCTTCGTAGTTCAAATAAACAAAGACCATTTTTTTTTTTTTTTTGTGTGCACCCTGTTTTTTGCCTAGACCGCCCTTTCGGGTTTTCAATCTAGCGGGCTTCTTTTTTGCACATGCTCTAATTTTTGCCTATGCCGCCCTTGCGGGTTTTCAACCTAGCGAGCGATTTTTTTATTTTTTTATTTTTTTTTTTTGTTATGGTCTTTGTTTATTAAGCGTAGAACCTCTTGAGCTTGTCGAGGTTGACCTCCTTTGGCAGCTGGTCACCATCTAAATCCACGAGCCGGACTGCACCACCGCTTAGTATCTTTTTGACCACGTACGGACCGATCCATCGGGGTCCCCATTTCCCCAGGGGATTCATGGCATTAGGAGGATGTTGTCTTAAAACCAAATCTCCCACATTGATGTTTCGAGGCTTCACCTTTTTGTTGAAAGCTCTTGCCATCCTTTGCTGATACGCCCTTGTGCGTTCGAGTGCTCTTAACCTTTTCTCGTCGAGCAAGGCTAGTTGTTCATATCGACTTTGCATCCAGTCGACCTCGTTGACTTGATTCTCGAGGAGGACCCGTAGAGATGGGACTTCAAGTTCGATAGGGAGTACGGCTTCAGAACCATAGACCAATGCATAAAGAGTTTCTCCTGTTGCGGATCGTATTGATGTGCGGTAGCCCCACAATGCTAATGGTAGCTTCTCGGGCCAATCCCTTCCTGTTGAGGCCATTTTCTTGACAATGGTCTCGATGGTCTTATTTGCTGCTTCGACTGCGCCATTTGCTTGGGGCCGGTAAGGAGATGACTTGTGCTTGGTGATCTTGTATTCTACCAAAAGTGCATCCATTTCCTTATCGAAGTGAGAGCCATTGTCGGAAATGATTTCATGAGGCACGCCGTATCGGCACATGATATTAATCTTTACAAATTTGGCCACTTTCATGGCGTTGAGGGTTCGATAGGCTTGTGCTTCGACCCACTTTGTGAAGTAGTCGACTGCCACTAGGACGAATGACTGCCCACTGCTCCCGGCAGGATGAACTTTACCGATGATGTCTATCCCCCAACAAGAGAAAGGCCAAGGTGTGACCATGTTGTAAAGTTGTGAGGGTGGAGCATGTTGCAGATTAGCGTGGAATTGGCACTTGGCACACCTTTTGACTTTCTCGATACAGTCTCGTTCCATAGTGCTCCAATAGTAACCAATGCGAAGTATCTTCTTGACTAGCATAAACCCATTCATGTGGGGTCCACATTCTCCTTCGTGCACTTCACACATTATCTCTTGAGCTTCGGTCTCATTGGTGCATAAGAGATTGATCCCGTCGTGGTGCCTTTTATAGACTCGGTCCCCAATCAGTACGTACCGAGAGGCTAACCTTTGCAGAGCTGCTTGAGACTTCTTATTGATGTTCTCGGGATAAGTGCCGTCTTTGAGGAAGTTCATGATATCCGAATACCACGGAGAGTTTGTTTGAACCTCGTTGATCTCGATACTCATGCAATATGCCGGACTGTTCCTTCGAGCAATTTTGAAAGGCTTCACCATTTTCCCTTTGGGCATTTCAACTAATGAAGCTATAGTGGCCAGTGCATCAGCGAAGCGATTCTTATCCCTTGGCAGGTAGTTGAAAGTGATCTCTTAGAATTGTTCAACCAGTTCTTCAAGGTGCTGACCATACTATTGGAGAGTCGGGTCATGGGTTCGCCATTTACCCGATTGCTGATTGATAAGGAGCAAAGAGTCGCCGAACACTTCTAGTTCCGTGACGTTTCTTTCGAGAGCTGCTTCGAGCCCTGCTATGCATGCTTCGTACTTGGCAATGTTGTTGGTAGCTTCGAATTCCAGGCGTATGGCAATGGGAGTGTAGATGTCTTTTGGATCGACAAGCAATACCCCTATACCAAAACCGTGTTTATTGGCGGCGCCATCGAAAAAAAGTTGCCACTTGTCTTCCTCGGTTGCAGTACAAATTAAATGCTCGTCGGGGAACTGTACATCTTCCCCCTTCACTTCGTCACACGGGAATTCGGCAAGCTGGTCACTGAACACTTTCCCCCTGACGGATTTTAGTGTGACGTAAGTGATATCATAGCCGGCGAGCATGAAGTACCATTTGGCTATTCTTGTTGACATGAAAGGCTTCTCAAAGATGTAGCGGAGAGGGTCCACCTTTTCTACTAGCTTGATCGGAAAAGCTTCCATATAGTGTTTGAGCTTTTGAGTGACCCAAACTAATGCTGCTCATGACTTCTCTAAGACAGAGTAGTTCTTTTCGCCTCCTTGGAATCGGCGACTGACAAAATAAATGGCGTTCTCCTTTGTGGACTCTCGTTGTTCTTGTGCTAACATAGCCCCTAGGGCTTCATCATTGACAGTGAGATAAAGCAACAGAGGTTTCTCCTTGTGCGGTGGAACTAGAACAGGAGGGCACGTCAAGTAATGCTTTACTTGATCGAAGGCTTCTTGGCACGCGTCGGTCCATTCTAGAGCCACATTCTTCTTGAGTAGCTTGAAGATTGGCTCGCACATGGAAGTGAGTTGGTGTACAAACCGACTGATGTATTGTAGTCTTCCCATGAAACCTTTAATCTCTTTCTGCGTCTTTGGAGGAGGCATGTCAATGATTGCCTTGATTTTGGAGGGGTCTACTTCGATTCCCCTTTCAGTGACCATATAACCAAGAACTTTGTCTCGGATAACCCCGAATGTGCACTTTGCAGGGTTGAGCCTCATCTTGTGTTGACGAAGCCTTTTGAAGAACTTGCGGAGATCGATTAGGTGTTGACCATCGGTTCCTTTGGAGTGAATGATCATGTCGTCCACATAGACCTCGATTTCTTTGTGAATCATATCGTGGAACAAGTCTGTCACGGCTCTTTGGTAGGAAGCCCCAGCATTTCTTAACCCAAATGGCATGACTGTGTAGCAAAAGGTACCCCACGGTGTTGTGAAGGCTGTCTTATGTTGATCTTCCTCGGCCATAAGAATCTGATTGTACCCAGCGAACCCATCCACGAATGAGCGAACCTCGTAGGCAGCAGTGGAGTCGACTAGCATGTCGATATTAGGGAGTGGAAAATCATCCTTTGGGGAAGCTTTGTTTAAATCCCAGAATTCTACACAAACTCGAACCTTGCCATTCGCCTTCCTGACTGTCACAATGTTGGCTAACCATGTCGGATACTCGATAACCTTGATGAAACCCACACTGAGGAGCTTCTCAATCTCTTCTTTGGCCTGCAGAGACCATTCTGGCTTGATATTTCTGAGCTTCTGCTTTACTGGCCTGGTACCTTCTCTGATCGAAATCCTGTGCTCCGCTACCTTTCTGTCTAAACCCGGCATGTCTTTGTATGACCATGCGAACACATCCACGAACTCCCGTAGTAGTGCAGTCAATCTGTCTTTGTCGTCCCCCTTGAAGAAGCTTCCAATCTTGGTTTCTTTTGGCTCTTCTTCGGTACCCAGATTAACAACATGCAATTCTTCGTCAGCCTTTGGACCATTCTCGCCACGACTACGGACTTGTTGAGCAAGTTCATTTAAGTATGTTGTGTTTTCGTGGTCTATTTCATCATAATTTGAATCGTTATTAACTTGTTCGTTAAGTTCATTATTAGTTAATTCATCATTTATGATGTTTGCAATCTCAGGGTACTCAGAAATATCAAATTTTTCATTAGCAAAGAAAGGAAACACACGCTCGGCTATGGCCTCCAAATCCTCTTGGGTGGGGTATTAGAGACACTCTCGGACTCGAAGGTAAGTGTGAGCTGCTCTTCCTTTGTTGCTGTGCGGGGTATGCAACCCATTTCTTGGACTAAGAATTCCTCGGATACCACGGGCCCTTTTGTTGAATACCAATTGTTGATCGGCTCGGAGCTTGGCGGGATCTCACTGATAGTTTCGTTCATGATGACGGTGTCATGGATGGTGTTAACTTGGCATTCATTCATCATGGCAAGCTCTTCATTCTTCCCCCACGGTGATTTCTGTCTCGGACTCTATAGTCATCTTCCTCCCCCACCATTCACGGGGCGACATGGGAGTTGGTTCTCTGTCGGATATCTGGACCTCACAATCGGAGAAGATTTCGAGGCCGAGCTTTTTGACACCTTTATTGTTAACCCACGGCTCGGGAAAGATCATGTATGGAACGTCTTCCCCTTGGCGGACAAAATAACCATTCAACGTCTTGCGATAAGGCCTTAGATTAGGGACTTCATACCTATGGCCTTCTTTACGAGCTCGGGCTTTTTCGTTCTTGATCGCTTGTTCTTGTTTCAAGTCTTCTTTAGAAGGCTCATACCCCAAACCGAAGGTGTTCTTGACAAATGGGACTTGCACGGGATGTAGGATTCCTTGCTGATATTTCCCTAAGCCTAAACCAGGGAAGTAGTCCATATTCCTCATCATGCGGAGGACTTTGTGATTGCTGGGGGTCCATGATCCGTTTCCCCCTTCTTTGTCAATGGCGTTGATTGAGACGCCGGAGAGAGTGGAGTCTAGTAAACCATGCTGAACTTGGTGGACGGGCTCACCTTTTCTGTGGATAGTGATGTTTTCAGCCATTATGGTCACTATTTCATCACCATTTCGGATCTTGACACATTGGTGGAGAGTTGACGGTACGGCATTAGCACTGTGAATCCATGGTCGACCCAACAGTAAGTTGAACGAGGCCAGGATATCAAGCACTTGGAATGGAACGGACATGACCATGCTCCCAAACTCAATGTCTATTTCGATCATCCCCATGACTGTACGGGCGGTGCTGTCATAACCTCGGATTACTTGAGTAGAAGGCTTCAAATCGGAATCCTTAAGCCCCAGTATGCCCATGATTCTACCAGGCATGAGATTGAGTGCGGAACCACCGTCCACTAAGACTCTTGAGACGGACCTCCCCCTTGCTCGTACCTTGAGGTAAATAGCTTCGTTGTGGTCGGAACAAAACGGTGGAAGGTCCATATCGGCAAAGGTGATGATGTTGCCAAAGTGAATGTGACCAATCATTGCCGTGAGGTCCTCGGGAGAAGTATCGGGAGAGACTGATGTATCATCGAGATTGCGGATGACAAGATCTCGGTGTTTCTTTGAGGATGCAATGAGGTCCCAAATAGAGATGTTGGCTTGAGTTTTCTTGAGTTGGACAAGTAGAGGATCTTCGGGAGCGTTGTGAGCTTGCGGCCTTTGAGAAGAGGAGCTCGGTGTGGAAGTGGAAGGGTTGCTTGGTATGACTCGACCGGATCGAGTTAGCATGTTGACGTTCCCATCTTGCTTCTTTTTCCTATTCTCTAGTACTTCCCTCATTACTTCATCGTAAGTCACTACATAACAAGAATTGTCAAGTTTATTCATAACATTGGGGCCCCCATTCACAATTGGGATTGAATGGGTGGTCCCCTCGAGTTCTCCTATCTCTATTACATTGACATGCTCGTCATTAGTCACTACAAATTCTTTCTTATCTATGAGATCTTGAATGACATTGCGGAGAACGAAGCAATCCTCGGTGGTGTGGCCACTATATTGGTGGTAGCCACAATACTTGTGGTGAGCATGATTGGGGTTGATCGTCTTGGGTTGGTACCCTTGCACGGGTGTGACTTGACCCTTTGCCTTGAGGACCTCGAACACTTCGGTTTGAGTCATGCCTTGGAGAGGCGTGTAGACACGGTCACTTCGGGGCTTCTTCCCTTGAGGTGGAGGAACCTTTTTGTAATTCCCCTTGTCAATAGTGACGGCGTTGACCGAGGCCTCTTTTGTGGAGTTGGAAGCGGCCTTGTAGCGGTAAGTAGGAGTGGTCTTCTTAATCTCCTTGAGCAAGTCATCCATGCGTACCCCCGCCTCATACATTTGGGAGAAGTCGGAGTAGCAAGCCCCACTTAGGTGAGTGCGGAGATCAATCTTGAGACACTTGAGAAATATGTCCATTTGCTCTTTTGTGTTCGGCCTCTCAACAATTTCAGAGAGTTTGTCATTCCATCTCCTTGTGAAGTCGATGAAGGACTCATTGTCTCGTTGAGTAGTGTTCTCTAGCTCTTTCCTTGTGGGCCGGTGAGTGGTGTTGCCTTGGTATTGGTTCTTGAAGGCAAGCATGGCAGAGTCCCAATCAAGACGGACGGTGAGCGGGAGAGTAGCATACCAATCTTTTGCCGCCCCCTCGAGAGTGAGAGGGAAGCATTGAGCCATCACCTTGGTGGAGACCTTCTTTGGAACCATTGCCCAAATATAAGTCTCAATGTGAGCCATAGGACAAGAGTTGCCCTTGAATTTGCTTATGTCGGGCATCTTGAACTTATCGGGAAGAGCGGCCATAGTACTCATGAGGATGGATGATTGATAAAGGCTTGTGTCGGAGCCTTTCCCCATGTTGAGCCCATTGAATTTTTGGTCGATGTAGGCCATGATAGAATCCACCATTTTGGGCTCATTGTTCTCGGAACTTGGTTCCCCCATTTTCTTGGTGCGGGTGTTGACATAAGGACTCTTGAACAAACCCTCGGTCCATTCGGATTCATCATCATTGTTCTTGTTCTTTCCCTTGGCAAGGTTGGTGAGCTTTTCTTTCATTAGCTCCATTTCGGCCTCGTGGGCCTCCCTTTGGTTGTCGAGGTGGGATTGCCAAATGTCGTCTTTGCTTTGTGCCTCTTTGTTAAGGGTGGAGACTTGCTCTTGGAGGAGTTGGACCATCGTTGAGAGCTGTTCGAGAGACATGGTGTTGCTGCTGCCGGTCATGGTTGATGTTGGAGCTGTTGGAATGATCTCTTCACGGACTAACCGATTTGCTGAATCCCGGTAGACTTTGTAAGTACCAATTGAACCTATATTGCAGAAGAGGCCCTTGTCAGTCTTGAGTAACACTTGCGGTCCATGAAGAGGCTTAGAACACACAGTTGGGCACAAGACTCGAACCACATAAGAAAAGACCCTTTTTTTTTTTTTTATAAGTCGGAGGGAATGAATCCCTTTTGGGGTTTCTAAGAAAATAATGGAATCGTCACACTAGTATATAGACCATCTCGCGGTCCCATATACTCATCGGATTCCATCGCGCTTGTGAATCCTACATGTATCGGGATTACACTAAATTAATGTAGTAAAGCATACATGCGGGGACGGATTTTTATTTTCGTCCAAAATAACCACTTTTGGGGACGGATTTTTATGGCGTCCCTTTCAACAAGTTGGCATGTATGATTTGAAGACATTAGTTTAGGGAAATCTCGGTACATGGAAACCGAGTTGAGTCACGGAGTGTTAGACACTAACTAGAATTGTGTGGTTTGTGCTCGGCTTGAATATGAGGCTCAAAGGTCACCCCCGGCATGTAGTCTTGAACTACGCCACTAGCCGAGGTTTACCGCTTCGAAAGAGCCAAGGTCTGGTGGAGCTTGAAACTTTCTAGGACGGGCCTCGACGGGTTTGGGGTTGGACTTGTGCGACTCGATAGTGAGCAGTTCATAGGAATATGTGCATGTAGTGTGAGGTCTAACAAGTGACAAAAATTTTTTTATATATTTTTTTTTGAAAAGAAAGAAAAACACACAAAACACATAAGCACATAAAATTACAACTCCCGAATCACCCGTGTGACCGGTAAATAAAACACAAAATTAAAATAGTCCGAGGGTTCAATTCTGTTCTGATGCAGGCAACTGTGCCCACACCCCACTGTTCTGCTCAGTCACTGAAACCTGTTTCTGTTCTGGAAACCAACCCAGAAGCGTGCGCCTCTGAGTGCTGATGTGGGACGCGCGCGCATGGTGTAATGCTTATGGGAGGCGCGCGCTTCTGGGGCACACCTGTCAGAATTTCAGACTTTGGACTTAGGGGATTGCCCTGGTCCCATGTTCATATTGTAACCCCTGCAGAAGTGATTAGTGCAGAATAACAGAAGAAGAAGATGAAGAACATGAAGAAGTGGGCGATTCGGGTTCTTGATGCGGGATGCGCGCGCCTTAGGCTTAAAAGGCCAGACGCGCGCGCCTCCCCCATCAGGAAACAGAATGCCCAGAAAAGATGTAGATTTCGATCAGAATGCAAGTTTAACCCTCAAATAACTCCCCAGCGGAGTCGCCACTGTAGATACCCGGGGGAACCACGGCTTTAGGCTGGAGCGCGTGTGTTATCCTAGGATGTCTAACTTGTTTTAGATTGTTTAGAGTCGCCACCTATGTTTTGAGGAACATAAGAAAAACCTATAGATTGTAGCCTAAGTTTGATTACGAAAACAGAGATTCTTTGTTTTGAGGTTCGGGGGTTAGATTACGAGATGGGAAGTACCGAAACACCCATCTCGCCCAACTAAAGTTGGTCTTGCTTGATCAAAATCTACATGAAGGAAAATGTTCTTCTTCTTCTTCTTTAAGTCATGAAAAGGGGGGATTTAAAATAGGATTTGGAATGTAGGAGATGACTCCTTAACCAACCTCAATGAGATGAGGTGATCATTAGAGTCATGTCCCAAAATGATTTGGCTGATTGCACATTTGGTTAAAGTAAAAGATAGAGATGAGATGAAGTAGAAAAGAAAGGAAAAGATGGACTTTTACCTACAATTTGAAGACCTTCAAGTATTGCTTGATGGAATCCTTGGAGAACTTTTAGAAAGTGATTTTGGTATAGTTTTTGTAAGTTCAATCTTCGGTCTAAGTTTTCGATCCTTGAAAATGGAGGTAAAGAGAGGTTTTTATAGGTGAAAGAGGGGTGTTTTTGGTGCCAAAACTCAGTCACCAAGAAATCCTTCCCGGGCAAAATCCTGTAAATTGAGCAAGGGAGGGAATCCTGGCCAGAAATCTGTAACTGACGCCCAGAGGCGCGCGCTTCCTGCTTTGGGGGCGGGAGGCGCGCGCGCCTGGCTCCTCCTGTCGGAGGCGCGCGACTCAGAGAAGGCAATTTTGACAGAATGGACTAGAAAGTCAGTCCTGTCATTCAGTTTAGTCCCTGGACTTAACGAAGTCAGTCAGGAACTTAACGGAAGTGACAGAAACTAACGAGAAACACTTAAAATGGGGAGAAACACAAAATCAAATGTGCAATCGGGGTGAGCGGTCCAAGGCGGGGTGTCTACAGGTCCACATGCGGGCTACAATTGATGGATCCCATGGTTTGGGTTGTCACCGGCATTACGGTCAGAGGTACAGTGGTGGATGGTATTGCCGGGGGAAGGATTTGAGGTGGTGCATGAGTGTAGACATACCCATATCCCGGATTACTTGCTGGGATGTATGATGGGATGGCTTCAAGGGTCTGTGCTACCGGGTAGTGAAATGGGTATGGCACTTCTCGGGAGGGGGTTGGCAAGGCCGGAGGTGGTAACCCGGCGGTGGCCGGGACTAAGGGTGCTCGACTTGTTGGGATTGGACCATATGGGTTGAATCCGGGCCGGCACATAGGGAATCCTTCTGGAGGGATAAAAGGATCCTGGGTGGTGGGCACATTTTAGTGAATGGTGGTTTGGAACGCAGGACGTGAGGTCGCCATATTAGGGTAAGTTTGGGGAGGAGGAACTTGGTTATAACCTTGGGGTTGTACATTTTCAACCTCCTCTTCCTCCGTGATTTCCACAAAACCTCTATCATTCTCAAATACAATGGCTATCCCTCTTTATCTCATGGCTTCCACAACCCTATTCTGCATATCTTCCTGATGTTTTCTTATAGTTTATTCCCTGGTTCTGGCGGCCTCTAGAGCTTGTACCAACTCTTCCCTGGTGAGCCCATTAGGATCAACTGTGTTGTCACCCCCACTACTACTTCCTGCCGGACTAGTCATTCGGAGAAGCCTGAGTGAAGCTGCTGATGAACTGTCAGACTCGGCACTAACTAGATGACGACCCGGAACTCTGACCCACTTCTTACGAGCTGTGGAGGAGAGGGAGGTTCATTTCAGACTTGGGCATCAACTTGGGCTAGTGTTTGGGAAAAGGCTTAGGCTCATGCAACATGAAGACTTATTCCTAATTGTTTGGAAAAGATTTCTCTTCTTTTTCGTAACTAGTCTAAATCCTGGATCAGTGGAGGCCATCACTACGCCTATAGACCACTCGTTTTTCACCTGTATTGCACGCTCCCAAGGATGGACTATCCCGGGCGAGGGTCCTATAGGGTACGCAGCTTCCACCGACCTAAAGAAACCAAACCTAGAGTCTAGCACGTCACAAAATTCCAATGCACGGCCATTCTTATCATAATTAAGCCCCGGCTAAGGCTAAGATTAACTTAACGCCTTAACAAAATTCCGGCATGACCTCATTTTAATGAAGGATCTCGGACCTTAGCCTTGGGTTTAAAGATGATTAGGATGGGTCAAACGTTAGAGCTTAATGACACGGTGTCAACCTATCCTTAATACATGACCTTGGTTAATTATGGTTGGAATTAACCCATAAGTCAAGGACCGGGTCAAAGATGACCTTGGTCACACTTGCTCTCACAAGGAGTCACACTTTCTCTCACAAGGAGTCGTGACTCGGGCGTTAACTTGGCCATAATTAGCGTTTGGACACGTATTTAGGGACATGATGACGTGAACTAGACCAAAAACCAACCATGGTCACGGTGTTTGTGTGTCACGGACAAGTGTGGTTGACTCGGTTCGGAAGGGGAGGTGGAATGGACCCGTGCGCACGAGAAGGGCACAAGAGCACCAATCAAGCTGCATCGTGGCATCCATTCCGGGTTTAAAGGGTTTTTGGAACGTGCACAAGGTCAAGTGCGCGTTGTGTTAGGCCTTTTATGTTCCCTTTTGAGTCAAAATAGGAATTTTCAGTCCGTTTTAATATCGTGAGCAATGTACAAGAGTATATACAAGACATGGACAAATAATTTAAACAAGTATTTTGCACAAGTAATCAAGCAAAGCTATGAATAAGCAAGAATCAAAATTTTGTACATGGAAAGGTCGTGCACAACCAGAGGTTTTCGAAACCAAAATTTTATAACAAGAACAACAACCTTTTGAAAGTCATTTGTACAAAAAGGTCGTGCACACCAAGAGAATTTTGAGAAACCAAAAATTTTATAAAAGGGGCAAGGCACAATGAGGCTTTGAAAACCCAATTTTATGTCTGAAAGATTTGTGCATTATCAAGCTTTGAAAATCCCTTTTTGGCTAAGAAAACAAAGGCAAATGTGCACACACAAGGCTGTAAATTAGAACCTGGACAAGAAGAAGAAAGGGGACCATCACAATATTTCTGCCCTGCACAAAACTATTAACTTGAAACATTCTGCGGGCCCAACGAAACCAGCCGTATGGCTAGGGATGTAGTTCCATTATTTTTTTTGCAGATTTTCAACTTCAGATCATCAAGCCCCAGTTTATTGCATTTCCAGAACAGTTTCATTCTCAAAAACCAAAACAGAAACATAAACACACACAAAATATGCACTAATTCAACAAGCGGGGACGGGAGTTTGACCCGCACAAGAATGTCCCCGAATCTTCTAAAAAGAAGTCCGAGAACAAACCATTTCCCCAGCGGAGTCGCCACTATGATATACCCGCGGGAAAAATGAACGGTTTCCTCGAGAATCAAACACGGGATCTTATCAACGTTCAACGGAGTCGCCACGTTAGTTTAATTTTAAACCAAAACTTAACGAAAAATGGTTAGAGACAAAGGATTCGGAAGTCAGGTTACGCTTTGGGAAGGACTCAACCGGTAGTTCATCCAAAGCACCTCGGAAGAAACCAAGTCTCCCAAAAATTTGTTAAAATTGTGCAAGTGTGTGCGTGTATGTTCATGAAAGTGGGAGGAACTGACTTTAACGGAAAATAGTTAAATATTTGACAGAAAGGGTTATTTTGTAAACATTCTGGATTAAAAGGGGACTACACTGGAAATGTGACCCTAGACAAAGTAGCCGTACGACTATGAAGGGTCTTCCTGGGAATTTTAACAGATTCCCAAGAATCAGTCCAGTTCCAGACAGAAACAGAGCATTCTGCTGGAAACTGGACTGTTTGATCATTCCCAGTTATTTTCTTGCAACAAAACATTAATTAAATCATCCCTATGCCATTGATCACTAGATTAAACACCAAAATAAGGATTTTGGGTGTGATCAATACAATCATTGGGGAATAATTGAGAAAAGGTGATGGTCATGGCTTTTTTAGCCAAGATCACCATTTGGGTGATTAAAGTTGGAAACTTTAACACCCAAATGGATGATTCTTCCAAGGAAAGGCATTGAGACATCCAAAATCAACCCTTGATGGATAAAGATTGAATCTTTATTATCAAAGGGACATTTTTGAGGTTGACTCATAGTTTGGATGATAAAGATTGCAACTTTATCACCAAAACTTGATCATTCCCTCATTTATTCAACATAAATGCAAAGACTTTAAAGTAAATGACACAAATTTAAAGACATAATGTAAAGGTGCATAAATGTAAAGACAATATATTAAAGATGCATAAATCATAACAAGCCTTAGGCTATCCGATGGTTTGTAACCCATCATCATGCATAGAACATGAAGGGCACCATGGATTTTAAGGCTTGTTTCCATGTGTATATTATTTAACAAGAGGCAAAAGATGTAATATGGAGATGAAGAGAAAAAGGGGGGAAGGAGGGCTCACCAATTTTGGTTTGGACCTATCTTCTTTTTCTCTTTTCACTCAAATGTGGTGATCACTCTATTCTGATATGATTTCTGCAGAGCTTTGGCTCTCTCAAACAATTTTCTCCCCCCTGAAATGATCAGCAAGGGTCTCAATTTATAAGGACTGAGGGTACCCATAGTAACCATATGGCTAGGGCTCTCCCGCGTGCAAACCATCCGTACGGCTCAGCCTGGCGAGCTTCTGGATTTTTCCAAGTTTAATTCCAGAGCAGTCCTGGAATTTTAGGTTTATCTTAGTGAGGTCCCAGTCTATCAGTTTATCCCTGAATGGTGCTAAGAGTTCCTCTAATGTAGTCAATTTCATATTGGGGTACTTACACCCCCATCATTGACTTGGAAACCGCTAAACCCGTCATTGCCCGACTTGAACAGCAAATCAAAGAGTAAGCTGAAATTGCCGCACGTGGGAGTGATCGTCACGCCCAAGACATACACTCTGTCCTACAAGAGCTCAAAGAACTCAAAAAGGGCAATAAGAAGTTGAAGTCCCCCTCCAAAGATGGGGAGTCTCATGCTAAGAAAAATAATAAGAGGGATGATGGTTCCGATTCCGACTCAAACACATCCGACTCTTCCTCCTCCTCCGATGACGAGGATACTAAGGCAAGCGATAAGAAAAGAAATCTAGTGATGACACTAACATCATCAACTCCGCCACTGCCGAGTTTCTCGAAAAGAGATTTTCACATCTTGGCCTAGCAAAGGGCTCCATTGTTCCATTCGACCCCATTGCACTCCGCAAGTCAATCACTAAGCTGCCACGAAAGTTTCGCACCCCTGACATAGCCAAGTTCAATGGCACTACTTGTCCTCGTTTTCATGTTGAAACTTACACTTTGGCCATGCTTCCAATGAAAGTGGATGACACTATCTTAGCCCAAAGCTTTCCCCAAACTTTAGAGGGGACGGCAAGGGATTGGTACATGTCTCTCCCCTTATCCACAAGGACCGATTGGGCTACCGCATGTAAGGTCTTCCAAAGGCGTTTTGAGGACAACACTACCTACCGTCCCACCAAAAGGGACCTCGAGCAAATCCAAAAAGGTGCTAATGAAACATTTGGTGACTTTGTCAAAAGGTGGAGAGCCAAACTCACCGAGATTGTTGATAGGCCAACTACGGATGACCAAATGCATCTCTTCCTGAAATTACTCCGTAGTGAGTATGAGGACCGCCTCTCCGGTACTTTCTTCCCATGCTTCTCTGAACTTCATAAAGACGGTCTTCGACTAGATGACATCTTCAAAAGTAGGAAAGAGGCTAAGCGAGATAGTGGGTACCGCTACACTAACAAAGGCTCCACTAGCAAAGACACATCCGTCAATGTTATCGCTTTCAATAACTAAGGGAGGAGAAAATATTCCTCCGTCCCTCCACCAAACAAAGCTAAGAACGGTCCTAAGAAAGAAAGAGGCTACAACAAACTAGAGGATATCACTCAAGAAGGACTGTTTGATATACTCGTAGAAGCCGGAAAGGTCGCACCGAGGAAGCCCCCTGCCACTCCAAGGGAACTCCCTACAAATCATGCTCACCACCTCTACTGCAAGTTCCACCAGTTCAGTGGCCATGATACCAACTCCTGCAACCACCTCAAAGATGTGATTCAAGATCTCATAGACTCTAAACAGTTAGGGGTTCATAATGTAGTGACAAACCATCTCCCAACTGCGGGTGGAGGGATCAATGTAATAGAAATAGCTAGTGAGAAAGATGAGACTACTCGCCTAGTCCCAAATGTGGGCGAGAGCACTCCAGAGTTTAATAATAAAATTTCTTTCTACTACATGTTGTCTTGGGAGCAAACACTAAGTAAGAAAAATGATAACCTCACACGCAAAGGGGACTACTTGCCATATTTCATGTTCCCTGAACCGTGGATTGACCATAAGGGGAAGCACCAACCGGGATTTGAAATCTTCAGTGACTGTGATCCATACTCACTGGAAACAGAACCGATGCAATTCTCGTGGCTACCTCGAGAATTAGGGGATACCAAGGCCGAAGCATGCAGTGAATGGGACTTTGTGTTTGGAGAAGACCTACTGCGCAAATTTCTCAACCTTTGCAAGCTAGAGGACACTCATATCAATGCAATAGACAAGGGGGATGCTCCAAAGCAAGACTACACCAAGCTCATCGAGAAGAGTGACGAGCCCATCCAGAACTGGTATACAACTGGGGGACCCTTAGCAAGTGAGGACTTCCTGATCTAAGAGTTAGGATGCACTCCCCATCCCCATAGAGAAAGAAAATTTGTAACTCTTACCTTAGAGTCAGATACCGCTACCGATGAGCTCACCCAAGAGGACTTGGATTCCATCGCGGAACATGTATTTCCCTACTTTCTTAATGAAAAAATAGATCTTTCTGAGTATCCCGAGATTGCTAACGTCGTAAATGATGAATTAACTAATAACTCTAACGAATTAGATAATAATGTGTCATATGAAGAGATAGATCAAGAAAATGAACAAAACTTAAAAGAAATTAATAAGAAAGTAGTCGTGGTGGAGATGGTCCTATTGATGCCGAAGAAATGCAAACAGTTAATCTGGGGACGGACGATGATCCGAAAGAGACCAAGATTGGCAGTTTCTTCAAGGGTGAAGACCGTAAAGCCCTCATAGCGCTCCTCCGAGAATTCGTAGATGTGTTCGCATGGTCCTACAAAGATATGCCGGGGCTATCCAATTCGATTGATGAGCATAAGATACCGCTGCTTCCAGATTCAAAGCCAGTCAAACAGAAACTCCGTAGAATTAAACCCGAGTGGTCGGTACAAGTCAAGCAAGAGATAGAGAAACTCCTGAGTGTTGGGTTCATCAAAGTGATAGAGTATCCAACCTGGTTGGCTAATACTGTGCATGTTTCCAAGGCAAATGGAAAGGTTTGCGTTTGCGTAGATTTCCGTGACCTCAACAGAGCATCTCCGAAAGATGATTTTCCTCTCCCCAACATAGACATGCTCATTGACAACACCCCAAAGTATGAGGTCCGATCATTCGTAGACATATTTGTGGGGTACAGCCAGATCCTCATGGCCAAGGAGGACCAACACAAAACAGCGTTTACCACACCTTGGGGGACGTTCTGTTATACAGTCATGCCATTCAGAATCAAAATTTCCAGAGCCACGTACCAGAGAGCCGTAACTACGCTGTTCCATGACATGATACATAAAGAGATGGAAGTGTACGTCGATGATATGATCATATACTCTAAAGGCTCCGATGGGCAGCACTTCGTCGACCTCAGAAATTCTTTGAAAGGTTGAGACACTACAAGATGAGACTTAATCCGGACAAGTGCACGTTTGGGGTAGTAAAAGGGATACATGGTCCCGAACGCGGTATAGAAGCTGACCCCGATAAGATCAAAGCCATCATTGACATGCCTCCACCTAAGATGTAGAAAGAAGTCAAGGGATTCATGGGTCACCTTCAGTACATTAGTCGTTTCATTAATCAGCTCACGACGATATGCGAGCCTATTTTTATGATCCTCAAGAAGAATGCATCCCTAGAATGGACCGAAGAATGTCAAGAAGCCTTCAAAAAAGTCAAATAATACTTGGTGAATCCGCCTGTATTGCTCTCACAGCATAAAGAGAAACCATTGACCTTGTACCTCATAGTCAATGATACTGCATTAGGGGATATGCTAGCACAAGAGCAACCCGATTCGAAGAAAGAAAATGCTGTATACTTTGTCAGCCGTCGCTTCCAAGGGGATGAATTGAATTACTCTGCATTGGAAAAGTCGTGTGCTGCACTAGTATGGGTAGCTGAGAGATTAAAGCCGTACATGGATGTGTTTCCTGTGCAACTGATTACCCGAATGGATCCAATGAAGTACATCTTCGAGAAATCACATGTCTCCTCCAGGATAGCTAAATGGTACTTTATGCTCGCGGGGTATGATATCACTTACATCACACAAAAATCCATGAGAGGAAGAGTCTTTGCAGATCATTTAGCCGAATTTCCATGCGATGAAACGAAGGGGGAAGACCCACGATTCCCTGATGAGGACATCATGGCAATAGCAGAAAATAAGTGGCAATTATTTTTTGATGGCGCAGCCAATAAACGGGGATATGGCATTGGCATGTTACTGGTAGATCCCTCAGATTTCTACACTCCACTCGCAATCCGCCTTGTATTTGAGGCCACTAACAATATTGCCGAGTACGAAGCTTGCATAGCGGGGCTTGAAGAAGCCTTAGAAAGAAATGTGACCGAACTAGAAGTATATAGAGATTCACAACTTATAATCTATCAGTCACTCAAGAAATGGAAGGTACAGGATCCTGCACTCCAAAAATATAACGACCATCTCCAAGACTTGGTCAAACAGTTCAAAGAGGTCACTTTCTACTATCTTCCTAGAGATAAGAACCACTTAGCAGACTCGCTAGCCATGCTAGCATCACTAGTGGAGATTCCCAAATGGACCGAGGTCAAAACCTTCAAAGTCGCGAGATGAATGACTCCTGCTTATCACTCGATCAAAGACTTACGTGACTACAAAGAGGCATGTGACTCTGTTTTCGTAAATGCCTTAGAGGATAAGCCTTGGTATTATGATGTATGGCGTTTCCTCCTAGACGGAACATTCCATCAGATGCATCACCTAAAGCAAAGATAGCTCTCAAACGGTTTGCCGCCCAATTCATTGTCATAGGGGATCGCCTCTACAAGAAACATCACAAGCAGTGTCTACTCTGTGCCAATGAGCACGAAGCCATAGAAGTCATGGACCAAGTCCATCAAGGAGTCTGTGGAACCCACATGAATGGCAACATGCTAGCAAAGAAAGTTATCTGACTAGGATACTATTGGGCTATAATGGAAGTCGACTGCACCGAGATGGTTAAGAAATGCCACAAGTGTCAGATACATGCTAACTTGCAACACGCACCACCGTCCGTGTTATACCCCATGACATCCCCTTGGCCATTTTCTACGTGGGGAATAGATGTCATTGGAAAATTCTCACCGATAGGTCACAATGGGCACTCATTCGTATTGGTCGCCATAGACTACTTTACCAAATAGGTCAAAGCTCAATCCTACAAGGTCTTAAATGCCAAGAATGTGGCTGAGTTTATTAAGACCAACATCATATGCCGGTATGGGGTACCTCATGAGATGATATCTAACAATGGCACGCACTTTGGGAATGAATGTGACCAACTACTCGCAGAGTATAAGATAGAAAGGCATCATTCGTCATCGTACCGACCACAAACTAATGGAGCAGTCGAAGCTGCTAACAAAACCATAGACACCATCATTAGAAAAATGGCTAAGACTGGCCCGACAAGCTACCTTTTGCACTCTGGGGCTATCGTACTTCAATCCGTACTGCCACCGGTGAAACTCCATACGCCCTAGCCTATGGGATGGAATCAGTGTTACCAATAGAATTAGAAGTACCATCACTAAGGGTTCTCCTGGAAAACCAAGTGAATGAAGTCGCATGGTTGAACAGCCGTTACGAACAACTAGCCCAGTGAGATGAGCGACGACTTTGAGCCACCGAGCATATCCAAGCATATCAACGGAGAATGGCCCGAGCATTTAATAAGAAAGTCAAATCCAGAAACATAAAAAAAGGGGACCTTGTTCTACGTGAACATCGTCCTGGACCATTTAACCCTATGGGAAAGTGGGGACCAAGATGGATAGGCCCTTACATAGTCAAGAAGATCTTCTCCGGAGGAGCGGTACAACTCGCAGACCTAGATGGAGATCAACTGCCGAAGCCCGTCAACATGAACAAGATGAAGAATTACTACTCGTAACTCCGTCCCCTATTTCAAAAAAAAAAGTAAGAAAGCTCGCTAGGTTGAAAACCCGCAAGGGCGGCCTAGGCAAAAGTTAGAGCCGAAGGCACGAGAAAAGAAGCCCGCTAGATTGAAAACCTGAAAGGGTGGTCTAGGCAAAAATCAGGGTGTGCATATATATAAAAAAAAAGAGAGAATAGGGGACAGTCTCATATGAGACATGTCAGTCAGTAGACATATTTTACATATTTTTCTCTTTCTCTTTCTTGAACTAGAACTACGATGGCCTGAGCTCCTTATTTAATTGATGTAAAAGGAGAACGTAGGCAGCCTTTTGGTCCGGTCTATTCAATAAATAAAATCAAAATTTTGTCTTCTTATTAATTGAATGCATTTCAAGAAAGCAATAGGGAAATTTCTAACATGAATACCAACTTGCAAAAGAAAATAAATAAAATACTAAAAATCTAAACATTGGTCTATCTATGCAATCTCTCGATACTCCTAGGGATCTATTCCTTCCTTAACTTAGTAGGGGCTTGACCACGATCCGCCTTGTCATCCCTCTTCCTCTTGAACCAAGGTATCTCGAAACCGGGAGGAACTTCAAGTCTACTGAACACCGAAGGAGCCAATCTTGCAAACACATGAGGCCTATCTAGATCTTGAAATTTACCAGGAAGTCCATTTTCCCTCTTCTCGTAAAAAGTCACTTTCCAGAAAGTCTTGAGTGGCATCTACACTGACATTAGAAGGATCCTCCTTAGCTTCCTTCTTCCTCAAATTCAAGCTAGGCTCGAATTGGTCCCCCAACAGAGAGCGGCGAATATCATCAATACCCTCGACACTGGGACAGAGTTCTATGAGAAACCAATCCAAGTATTTGTCCGAAAAATGGATTCCTCCTCCATCATGACGCAGATTGGTCCAATGATCCATAGTAGTGCCTTTCCCCGAAGTGCGAGCCAAGCTCGTAGAGAACTCTGAATTCATGAAAGAGATGTCTCGAGGCCGTCCCCCTAACATAAAAGTGTCCTGCTATTGACCGAATTGTCGCATCACCCTTCGAGCAAAATAGAAAGAGGAATCCCTCAAACCCGGAAGGACGACCCTGTCGTATCCAAGGGTATTAGCTATGAACCGCTTCACCTTCCAAAAGGATGGGCACCAAGCAATATCATCAGTCTCTGATTTGGCAAAAAGATGGGCCCACTCCTCAATGCTAAGACCCTTCACCAACAGTCTCCGCCTATGGAAAGTATAAGGAGAATACTCGATCGGAGAGTCAAACAGTTTAAAATGTTCTCTGAGCCAAATAGTCAACAATAATGGACTCCCTCGAGTCATAGAGCCGGTTCATTGTAGCTCATCAAGACCATGAAGGGTCTCCCCTAAGATAAGAGGAACAATGTTGAAGGCTCGTCCTCTAGCTTGCAAAACGATATCTACGAGCTCTATATGCGCCATGACACACTTGCTCATAAAAAGCACGCTTCGGAATAAGCACAATGCCAAGAGGAAACATTGAGAATCCACGCCATGACCGTGAGTCACCCGACCTTTAAATCTCCTAGGCAAAGCATGGGGATCAACATAGCGGTTATGAATATAACTCTGCGCCTCGGGAAAGCCTATACTTAATAAATCCCTAAGAGACTCCGCCGGTACCTTTTCATACTTGGGCACCGCAATCACCCCTATCAATGGCATATCCAAGATAGCCGCCATCTCCTCTACAGTGGGGACATTCTCATTAAGCGAAAAATTGAAGAGATGAGTCGAAGGGTCCCAGAAGCATGCAACTCCCTTTAAAAGGTCCCAATCCGGTTTTAGGTTCTTTAAGGTGAAAAGAATCTTAAAACTGAACATCTCTATGAATCTTCCTTGAGGAGCCTTGTCAAATGAGCGAAAGAACGTTGCTAAGTCATTCTTATAGCGTTCCACTAATCCCGAGTCCAAGGAGAACTCATCAACAATTATTGATGAAGGGACGGACTTGCTTGGGTCCATTGGGAGCAAAAGGTTGAGAATTCTACTCCAAAAGAAAAGTTCCCAAAACTGATTTAAGGCTGCATGGTATTTTAGGATAGACTAGAGGTCATTATATACAAGTTTGGACACTAAATCCTCGAGTAAAAAGGAGAAACAATCGCATATTCAGAGGATGACTCGTACAAGACATCGATGTCTCATACGAGGCATCTCCCAGTTCGGACATCAGAGCTCTGCTCAGATTCAGGTTGCCCGACAAGTCAAAACATGTCACAAACACCTCAGAAATGCACTCGAAACAATTCTTACGTCACATACAAATGACCCAACATGAATCCATCTCATAAAAATACCCCTCGGTTGACCAACCGGATGTGAATAAATCCATTTACACAACCAGAAATAAAAACGAAAATTAACAAAAGTGTTATGTGTTAGAGTTAGGAGTTAACTGTTTCATAGGTACAAACCAAAGAGAGAATAATTGTCTTCGCCTACGCCGACGCAACAAGTACATCATCAACAAGATAAAGGGGATGGGGGATCCTATCAACTCCGGCATCCAAAAAAAAAGAGACGTCGCCACTGCCACGTGATCAATTGGCCTAAGAGATCTGCGGTCTCTCTCTTCACCCTCTTGGCATAGGCTATAAACTGGGCGAGCCGTCCGGCGACCTCTCTATACTCAGCAATGGGCACCTATTTAGAAGAAACAAATAGATATGTCAAAGTATTAGATAAATGATAAACAGATAAATGAAATGGCAGAATGACAGAAATGACGGAAGAAGGGTCATGAACCATACCATGGTCGCGTTAGCAGGAGGTACGAGCCCCTCAGGCATATCGTACTAGGCGGGAAGGTACTCGGTGCTCTCTATCCCCTCAGCCATGCTGTATGTAAATAAAGACGGTCTGAGCTGTGGATGGAAAGGGACATGAATAAAACGCTGGGCCTGAGCCTTGTCACCCTCCAGAATCAGTCGAGGCATGAGGCGAGTGAGAAAGTCTTGATAATCAGCCTCTAGATGCATATGATCAAAAGCATCCTGACCAATAGCGAGGTCCACCCTTTCTTCCTCCTCAATAGCATAAGAGTTAAGCATATGAGCCGGTGGGTCCAAAGGGACAAGGAGATCAAGCCTGCCACCACCTTGCTGGAGAGAGTCTCTCTCTCTTAAGTAAAGGCATTCCCCACCGAGGCCAATCATCAGTAACCTCATACCAGCAAACCCGTACGCCTGATGAATCCCTAAACTCCTCCAAGGAAAGAGAGCAGTGTCAATATCAGGAATGAATACCCACTCATCGAGTTGTCGCTGCATATGATCCACTGACAAGTCTGCCCCTTTAGCATGATCACCGCTGGTATCCCTGTTGGCCCTATGCCACCTCAAAGTATCTGGAAACAAGGCAACGTTCTCCCGGAGGTCAAAGTTGAAGAGGCCAAACATGGCGTATCCCCAAGCCTGTAAATGGGAGAAATCTAGAAAAATGTCAAAACTGAATGAGTTAACTAGACAGAAAGTAAACTGGGGCTGAAATAAAGGAGGAATATAGAAGAAGATGAGTATTAAACCTCACAGGCATGACTGTAGATGCCTACGCCAGCGTTCGCCCGATCTCGCGAACTCTCATCCATGGCCACGTAACAATGGGCCAAGCCTGCCAATCCCCAACTGGCATCAGTCACATGCTGCATATCCCTCAGGCAGCTTAATAGAGTGAACAAGGTAGTCGACGCATGATTAGCAAACAGCATTTCAGAAAAGTCCCACCACAGAAAGCCGCGAACGGCTACAATGCGAGTATTAGTAAGATACATCTGGCCTGCATTAAGGGCAACATAGGCATCCACCTTATCCCTCAAAGCCTTCAGAGGGACCCCCTTACCCGAGGTGCGCACAGAGTGTTGGGTTTCAGAGTAACATGCGCAGTGGAAAATTGCATTTAAAATTTTAATAGAAACCCAAAGCCATAGATCCATTCATATGATTATATCAAATACATACAACGTGAATACTAGAAGACTAACCCTTGATGACTTTGATTTCTAGCCTTTGATCTTAGTGGAGAACTTGAAGCTTGATCACGAACAAGTAAGAACACGAACTTTGAAGATGATGAGTTTCACCCTCTAGCGGTATCCACACCACGAACGAATATCAAGGAGATTCTTGATCTTGGTTGCTAGACCAAAATTGTGAAACACGCTTTCACAATTAATATGAACTATATGGAATATAATTTGTGTATAATTTTGTTCTTCAATCAAGGATCTCTTAGAACAAAATAATTCTCTCAAAAACTCTTTTGGAGGCTTGCAAAAACACATGGATCCGTTCATATGATTAAATCAAATACGACATAAGAATAAAGGAATAAACTAACCCTTGATGGCTATCAAATTCTCTTGGTCTTTGGTGGAGGTTTGAAGACTTGCTCACGATCACAAAGCTTGAACACGAACTTTAAAGATGATGATTTTCACCCTCTAGCGGTATCCACACTTCGAACGAATATCAAAGGAGCTTCTTTGATCTTAGTTGCTAGACCAAATTGTGAAACACCTTTTCACAATCAAAAGAACTATATAGAATTTATTTTGTGTATTATTTTGTTCCTCAACCAAGAATGTCTTGGAACAAAATAAACCCTCTCTCAAACTCTTTGAGACTCACAAAATTATATGCCTTGAGTGCTGGCCGAATTTGGTCTTTTATACACAAGTATGACCTATTCCAAATAGGAAACTTGTGTCAAAATCCGTCCAAAATTCGTTTCCTAATCAAATTAGGAATCTGCCACCCGACAGTACCGTGCGGCCACCCAGAATGCACTGTGCGGTCGCACAACTATCTGAAACAAACTAGTACAAATCTGAGCTAAGTGTGCGGCCGCCCAGTCCATTATGTGCGGTCGCCCACTTCCCCAGAAAGTCCAGAATTTCCAAAATTCCAATGTAGTCCTTTTAAAGATTCGTTCTATTGTGTGTGACCCTCTAGGATTATACTAAGTTGGCAATGGGTTCAAACATGAAACCATAAGATATGATTAGGTTCTAGCAAACCGTCATACCTACCCAATTAGTATAACTAGATACAAGTTCGCATTCCTCTTAGAATATGTCATAATCCTTTTGTCCACGATATCATTGAACACAAGTCATGGTCAAAGAGTCAACTTGTTTTTGTTCAATACTTTCTCGATTCCGAATATGTTGATAATCCAAGTGACATTGATCCAATCAATTCATTTGAGTCCGGCCGAACATTTCATCAACATCATTCCTACGAGAGGCCCAAGCTTGACATCTCTCCGAGGAGGGACAAATTCATTTAGCTTATTATTCTTCCCTACGTGGATCCGATTATGCCAATCATACCCTTTATAACTTCCCGGTTAAAGGTAGCGTTTGAATATGTCAAACATAATGTTCATCAAGTGGAAGACTATAATAACTTTATGTCTAAGGATTCAAATGACATAACTAATATGAGATATATGTTCGACATAAACCATGACATAAATCTCATACGGCGGGTCATGTCCAGTACCTTGTTCCAAACAAGTACCCATAAATCTAACATGATCATCGCATGATCATTTAGCCTTTATACTAGTGCTTAACAAGTACTAGGGACGGAGATTATTATAAGTAAACATGAACAATAATAATAATCAAAACATCTCTTTATTGATATGAAATAAATGATAACAATTACAACGTTTATTAAACGTGCCTAGGGCACCACTACCAACAATCTCCCACTTGCCCTAGGCCCAATCTCCCATGTATCTAATACCCATGGACCTAACATGACCATCATGTTTAGCTTGTGGAAGTCCCTTTGTTAGCGGGTCCGCAACATTGTCATCAGTAGGTACTCTGCATATATTTACGTCTCCCCTATCAACGATCTCTCGAATGATATGAAAACGCCTAAGTATGTGTTTGGATTTTTGATGTGCTCTTGGTTCCTTTGCTTGAGCAATAGCACCATTATTATCGCAATAAAGGTCTATTGGATTAGCAATACTAGGAACCACTTCAAGTTCAGTTATGAACTTCTTAATCCAAACAGCTTCCTTTGCAGCATCCGATGCAGCAATATACTCAGCTTCTGTTGTAGAATCAGCGGTTGTACTTTGCTTGGAACTCTTCCAGCTTACAGCTCCACCATTTAACATAAACACAAAACCCGATTGCGATCGGCTATCATCTTTGTCGGTTTGGAAGCTTGCATCCGTGTAAGCATTTACAACGAGATAATCTTCCATTCCTCCATAGACCAAAAAGGAGTCTTTAGTTCATCTCAACGAGATAATCTTCCATTCCTCCATATGGAACATCATTCATTTTCTCACGCTCATCGTTTGTCTTAGGACATTGAGTCTTGCTTAGAGAAACTCCATGTAACACGGGCAAGGTGCCTCTCTTGGAATTTTCCATACGGAATCTTCTAATGACCTTGTCAATGTATGTACTTTGGCTTAAACCAAGTAGCCTCCTTGATCTATCTCTATAGATCTTAATGCCAAGAATATATGCGGCTTCACCCATATCTTTCATTGCGAAGCACTTTCCTAACCAAGTCTTCACAGACTGAAGTGTAGGAATGTCGTTTCCAATGAGCAATATGTCATCCACATATAAAATAAGGAATAGCACTATGCTCCCACTAATCTTCTTGTATACACAAGGCTCATCTTCGTTCTTTATGAAACCAAACTCTTTGACCGATTCATCAAAACGGAGATTCCAACTCCTAGAAGCTTGCTTCAATCCATAGATGGATCTCTGCAATTTGCATACCTTAGAATCTTGTTCAAAACCTTCTGGTTGTGTCATATACACATCCTCTTGGAGTTTTCCATTCAGGAAAGCGGTTTTGACGTCCATCTGCCATATTTCATAGTCATGATATGCGGCAATGGCAAGCAAAATTCTTATAGACTTGATCATTGCTACGGGTGAAAAGGTCTCATCATAGTCAATACCATGAACTTGCCTATAACCCTTCGCTACAAGCCTACCTTTATAAGTATGCACCTTCCCATCCATGTCAGTCTTCTTCTTGAAGACCCATTTGCATCCTATGGTTTTTACACCTTCGGGCGCATCAATCAAATTCCAAACTTGATTGCCTTGCATGGATTGCAATTCGGATTCCATGGCTCCAAGCCACTTGTCCGAATCAGGAGAAGACATCGCCTCTTGGTAGGTTGACGGTTCATCATTCTCAATGATTTCTACCTCATTACTATCCGTTATGAGAAATCCATATCTCTCGGGCTCGGATCGTAACCTACTAGATCTCCGAGATGCTTGTGTATTTTGAACAGGTTCCACAACTCCTTGTGGTTCTTGTTCTTGTTCCACTATTGGTTCAATGTGATTTTCTCGGTCTCGAATTTCTTCAAGATTTATTTTACTCCCACTGATTTCTTTGGAGAGAAACTCTTTCTCTAGAAAGACACCAGTTCGGGCAACAAACACTTTGTTGTCCTCTCGGTTGTAAAAGTAATATCCTTTAGTTTCCTTAGGATATCCCACGAAAATACATTTATCAGATTTGTATGCTAGTTTGTTAGAGATAAGTCTCTTGACATAAACTTCGCAACCCCAAATCCTCATGAAAGATAAACTAGGTTTCTTTCCACTCCACATCTCATATGGAGTCTTTGGAACCGATTTAGTTGGAACTTGATTTAGTGTGAAAGCAGCGGTTTCTAGGGCGTAACCCCAAAAGGATATTGGAAGATCAACTTGACTCATCATTGATCGAACCATGTCTAGCAAAGTCTGATTTCTCCTCTCAGACACACCATTCCATTGTGGTGTTCTGGGCGGAGTCAATTGTAAAACTATTCCACAATTCTTTAGATGATCGTCAAATTCTTGACTTAAGTATTCACCACCTCGATCTGATCGAAGTGCCTTTATACTTTTGCCAAGTTGTTTTTCTACTTCATTTTGAAATATTCTAAATATCTCAAATGCTTCACTTTTATGTTTCATTAGGTAAACATACCCAAATCTACTATAATCATCAGTGAAGGTTATGAAGTATTGAAATCCTCCCCTAGCATTGCTACTTAATGGTCCGCATACATCGGAATGTATCAACCCCAATAAGTCGCTTGCCCTTTCACCCAACTTGGTAAAAGGTGTCTTAGTCATTTTTCCAAGAAGACACGACTCACAAGTGTCATATGACTCTAAGTCACATGAACCCAAAAGTCCGTCCCCATGGAGTTTTGAGATACGCTTCTCATTAATATGACCAAGACGGCAATGCCACAAATAAATATGATTTACATCATTAGGTTTAGATTTCTTATTTACATGATAGACATTATTTTCATTCTTGACATCCAAGATATAAAGGCCATTAAATGAATTAGCAATACCATAAAGCATATCATTTAAATAAATAGAAATTTTTTTATTCTCAATAAGAAACTTAAAACCTTCATTATCCAAACAAGAAATTGAAATAATATTTCTGCTTAAATCCGGAACATAATAACAATTGTTCAAAACAAGAATTAATCCGGAAGGTAAAGTGACTTCATAAGTCCCTACGGCTAATGCAGCAACTCTTGCTCCATTCCCCACGCGTAGATCTACTTCACCTTCTTTAAGCAGTCTCCTATTCTTTAGTCCCTGCATATTTAGACAAATGTGAGAACCACATCCGGTATCCAATACCCAAGAATCAGTGGTAGAAAGGAGAATATCTATCATATAGATACCTGAAGTCGACGCAGCCTTGCTGCTCTTCTTCTTCTTTTGCTCTTCCAAGAAAGCTTTGCAATTACGTTTCCAATGACCAATTTCTTGACAATGGAAACAGATTGCATCCTTTTGTGAATCAGGTTTTGCCTCAGAAGCCTTGGCAACCTTTGCCTTGCTTATCTTGGGTTTGACAACTTTTGCCTTACCCTTGCCTTTGGCACCAGGCTTCTTCCCATCATGAACCAAGAGCACGGGAGAACCTTTCTCCACAATTTTCATCTCTGCAGTTTTGAGCATCCCATGCAATTCAGAGAGATTCTTATCCATTCCATGCATGTTATAATTCATTACAAACTGATTATAACTTTTAGGCAATGAATTAAGAATGAGATCCGTGGCTAGCTCCAATGGGATTGGATAGCCAAGTTTCTCAAGGTGCTCTACATAACCTTTCATTTTAAGAAAGTGAGGACTCACTTGTTGCCCTTCATTCATTTTACTAGTAGTGAATGCAACAATGGTCTTGTACCTCTCTTGCCTAGCTTGCTCTTGAAACATAGTTCTCAACTCCACGCCTATCTCATAGGCTTCCAAATGTTCCAAACTTTGTTGGAGTTTTGAACACATAGCAGCAAGCATGAGACAACTTACATCTCTAGAATCATTACGATGTTTCTTGTAATTGTCTCTTTCTACCCTAGGGGCAGTAGGCGGTGGTTCAGCGGGGAGAGGCCCATCGAGAATGTACAACTTATCTTCTTGTTGGGTTTCCAAGTAACATGCGCAGCGGAATATAGCAATTAAAATTGTAAGAAACCCAAAGCCATGGATCCGTTCATATGATTAAATCAAATACAACAAGATGAATAGAGGAATAACTAACCCTTGATGGCTATGAATTTTCTCTTGATCTTTGGTGGAGAAACTTGAAGACTTGATCACGATCACAAAGCTTGAACACGAACTTTGAAGATGATGATTTTCACCCTCTAGCGGTATCCACACTTCGAACGAATATCAAAGGAGCTTCTTTGATCTTGGTTGCTAGACCAATAATTGTAAAACACGCTTTCATAATTTAATAAAGAACTATATGGAATTTATTTTGTGAATTATTTTGTTCCTCAATCAATGATATCTTAGAACAAAATAAAATCTCTCTCAAACTCTTTGAGACTCACAAAAGGCACTAGTTAATATGGTCTGGCCGAATTGGTGTTTTTATACACAATTAAGACCTATTCCAAATAGGTAACTTGTGCCAAAAACCAATCCTAATCGAATTAGGAAATTTCCAATCGGCATACCGGGCGCCCGCCTGGTCCTACCCAGGCGCCCGCTTGTTTGGAAAGAAAGTCCAATTCTTTTCCGGCTTGTTCAGGCGCCCGCCTGGTGCAACCCAAGCGCCCGCTTGGTTGACCAGGAGGCCCAGAACTTTCCAGAAATTCCTTGGAAGTCCTCCGACCCTAAATGCCAATATAGTCCTTTTATTTAAGATTCATTCTATTGTGTGTGACCCTCTAGGACTATACTAAGTTGGCAATGGGCTCAAACATGATCCCATAAGATATGATTAGGTTCTAGCAAACCGTCATACCTACCCAAATAGTATAACTAGATACAAGTTCGCATTCCTTTAGAATATGTCACAATCCCTTTGTCCACGATGTCATTGAACACAAGTCATGGTCAAACAGTCAACTTGTTTTGTTCAATACTTTCTCGATTCCGAATATGTTGATAATTCAAATGCTATTGATCCAATCAATCCATTTGAGTCCGGCCGAACATTTCATCAACATCATTCCTTCGAGGGGCCCAAGCTTGACATCTCTCCGTGGAGGGACAAATCCATTTAGCTTATTATTCTTCCCAACGGAAATCCGATTATGCCAATCATACCCTTTATAACTACCTTGTTAAGGTAGCGTTTGAATATGCCAAACACAATGTTCATCAAGTGGAAGACTATAATAACTTCATGTCTAAGGATTCAAATGACATAACTAATATGAGATATATGTATGACATAGACCATGACATAAATCTCATACAGCGGGTCATGTCCAGTACATTGTTCCAAACAAGTACCCATAAATCTAACATGATCATCCCATGATCATTTAACCTTTATACTAGTGCTTAACAAGTACTAGGGACGGGGATTATTATAAGTAAACATGAACAACAATAATAATCAAAATATCTCTTTATTGATATGAAATAAATGATAACAACTACAACGTTTATTAAACGTGCCTAGGGCACCACTACCAACAATCTCCCACTTGTCCTAGGCCCAATCTCCCATGTATCTAATACCCATGGACCTAACATGACCATCATGTTTAGCTTGTGGAAGTCCCTTTGTTAGCGGGTCCGCAACATTGTCATCAGTAGGTACTCTGCATATATTTACGTCTCCCCTATCAACGATCTCTCGAATGATATGAAAATGCCTAAGTATGTGTTTGGATTTATGATGTGCTCTTGGTTCCTTTGCTTGAGCAATAGCACCATTATTATCACAATAAAGGTCTATTGGATTAGCAATACTAGGAACCACTTCAAGTTCAGTTATGAACTTCTTAATCCAAACAACTTCCTTTGCAGCATCCGATGCAGCAATATACTCAGCTTCTGTTGTAGAATCAGCGGTTGTACTTTGCTTGGAACTCTTCCAGCTTACAGCTCCACCATTTAACATAAACACAAAACCCGATTGCGATCGGCTATCATCTTTGTCGGTTTGGAAGCTTGCATCCGTGTAAGCATTTACAACGAGATCATCTTCCATTCCTCCATAGACCAAAAAGGAGTCTTTAGTTCTTCTCAAGTACTTAAGAATCGCTTTTACAGCTATCCAGTGTTTTTCGCCAGGGTCGGATTGGTATCTACTTGTCATGCTCAAAGCATAAGATACATCCGGCCTAGTACAAATCATGGCATACATGATGGACCCAATTGCCGAAGCATATGGAACATCATTCATTTTCTCACGCTCATCGTTTGTCTTAGGACATTGAGTCTTGCTTAGAGAAACTCCATGTAACACGGGCAAGGTGCCTCTCTTGGAATTTTCCATACGGAATCTTCTAATGACCTTGTCAATGTATGTACTTTGGCTTAAACCAAGTAGCCTCCTTGATCTATCTCTATAGATCTTAATGCCAAGAATATATGCGGCTTCACCCATATCTTTCATTGCGAAGCACTTTCCTAACCAAGTCTTCACAGACTGAAGTGTAGGAATGTCGTTTCCAATGAGCAATAAGTCTTTCATTGCGAAGCACTTTCCTAACCAACTCATTAAGTTTGGCATGTTTCGTTAAGTTTCTGACTGACTCCGTTAGTTAGGGGCCAAAATGAACATTCAAACTACTGCAGGAGGGTAAATTGTGATTCAACCACACGATGCCTTGTACGAGACATTGGATGTCTCGTACGAGACATCCCCCTCGACAGTCGGGTTTTGGTCAGTTTCCTTGTTGGTTTCAAACCCGTTTCTTAGCAAACACTCAAGCAATCCGGGGAAAACCTAATGAGCGATCCTAGAGTACAAAAATACCTCTGTGGAAATCAAGTCTTTGATTCTCATCCAAAATTACCTTCTTGGCTTAAACCCTAGGTCAAGAACTCATATAAATAAAGAGGTTCTTGAACCGAAAAAACCTCTAGAATGGTCATTCACCCAAAACCACTCCAAATCTGATCAAAGAGGTTCTCATAATCAGCCTCTCTTCCTCACCCACGAAATTCAAGTCTCCATAACTCTATTCAAGCCAAGTTCATCGGATCATCAAGGCCTTTAGTCAAGGCCATCCATAGGATACTCGAAGAACGCTTAGGTAAAACTCTTGATTTTCTATCTTCTCATCCTCTTCTTTGTCTTTGAAGTAGTGTGATTCCATTAAAGGATTAGCCTAGAGCCTCTCTAAATCATAGAGATGGTCTTGAAGCACATGATCCGACATCCCAAATAAATAAGAAATTATTTATTTGGTTCCTTTTACGTACTTTTTGCATGATTTTGAAACAATGATGATGATTTCTTAGCAAGACCAATCCTAGATTGGGTGAATTGGGTGCTCCTTGACCTTCCCAATTCATAACTTAACCCCCAAATCCAGATATCATGGTCCGTGTTTCATCAAAAATGGTGGCGACTCACAACAAACGAGCAACATTCAAACCCTTACGATCCAAGCTGAGCGGTCCGGGAACCACGGGAGGGGCGCGCACTCACACCTACATATTATTATATCTCCCCAAGAACACATACAACACGATCGGGGCCGGGTTATAGGATCACCACCCATGACTCTCCTAGGCCCCCGGCCCCTCATTGACACTATTTTGTGGCTCTCCCTTGATATCCTAACTTTCTTCTAACACAAAGTAAGTACAAAATATTGTGGTGACTGTCACAATATATTTATGAGAAAATTACCTCCTAATCCTCAGGTAATATCGAATTTACGTATTAGGACACATTTTTAACTTACGTCATGGTCCCACAAAATATTTTATCTTACCATATAATCCCTTAGCACTTTAAGTACACCCATCCCCTCTCATTCAAACACCCACACCCTAACATTTTTTTTTCTCTCTCTCTCTCTCTAATTATTCACCGGTGACTCTTCCCTCCTAACTCCGGCGACCCATATCCCTAACTGTTAGTACCCAACCTAAATATGAGTTATTAGGAATTCTAGAACTCACAGGGACCTCCCAGGTATTTACGAGACACGCAGGACTTATCCGGAATTTCCCGAAAAACCCAGATAAGAAGATATTGACGACCTGATCGGATGAAGCTACAAAGATAGACGTTATCTAATCCTTCTCCAGAGTCCAGATTGATTAAAGCCTCGAAAAACGTGTCAATCCCTTAGACCAGCCGGGCGGCCACTTCCTCCAGGTCAACTTTTCTTATAAATAGGTGACCTTAGTTCATAATTTCGATACACAATTATCTCCCCCGAGTTCTACAGCCTAAACTAACGACAGAACTCTCTCTCTAAGCCTCTCTAGCAATCCCAAAGGTCCGACGAATCCGCGTAAGAGATTCGACCTCGTTCTTGTCAAGATTGGTGAGAATTTGTCATGTTTTCTTAGTTTAGATCTGATCTATGCTAGTTTTATTATGTTTATACGCCTATATTTATATAATTCATAACGTGTTCTTCATGTTCTTGCTAGAGTTCATAATATGCTCTATATCTAGGGTAGCGATCTTCATATTTATGTGTTCATTCATACATGTTCATGATATTCTTATTATTATGCTAGATGTACGGCTTATCCCATGCATAATATGCTAGATCTAATGTTTTAATCCCTACTTATAATGCATAGCCGATGATGATCCACGAGATCTAGGAACTACTTCTAAACCCTAAAATTTAGGTAATTACTCCCATGATCAGTAACTCTCCAATGATGAATATGATGATTACACATTGATCTTATTAATGGTACAATCATTATTCTAGGATGTGATCATCTTGCATGATTCTTTCTCCTCCCCTTCATTATGCATGATCCCGTTTCTTCTCCCTATTCTGATTATGTGCGAACTACGCTGACCTGAGCTTCTCAAACGAGAGGAACGTAGGCAATCTTCGGATCCGGTCTCAAACACTAACACACTACTAACACATTCATCATGATAGAAAGTCTGACTGCTCGAGCGATAGGAGTGATAACTGTATATTCTTGTCGTAACTTGACCCCCGAACCCTCTTTGTTAGCTTTTTCTCAATGTTTTAGCTCGATAAAAACAACGTGGCGACTTTTAATAAAGTTAAATGCCAATTTGAATATCCTAATCCCATAGAAAAGATAAATAAAGATAAATAAAAGAAAGACTTCCCGTGCATCGCCCGCATGACGGAAAGGGGTATTCACACTGGCGACTCTACTGGGGACTAGCCTTGAACATCTTCAAGCATAGAGGGTCAAACTTTCGTTAATATCATGATTATACTTACTTGTTCATTTCCCCCTGTACTTTATCTAACTGTACATATTTGCTTCCTTTGTACTTTAGTGCATTAATATCTTAACTGTTTCCTATTGTACCCTTTCTAACTGTTTTGCATTGCATACATGTAAATACAAAAAACTCTCTGTTTTCTCCCTAAAAAATAACTAGTTTTTGTCCGCACACTACCACTAGGTCCGTGTCACACTGCACACCCTACTGGATACTCCGTTGAGTGCACAGATTTTGGTGATCCTGTCGCCTCTATCTTCGTGGCACCCGGGCTATCTAACTCACTATTTTCACTAGTGGAGCAGTCGAGGTTAATCCCTTGTTCATTTCAAAACCATGCACTCACAGAGTCTAGGAAACTCCAAAGTTGACCGGTTGGTTTG
The DNA here is from genome assembly GCA_026119855.1 of Campanula takesimana. Taxonomy (NCBI): domain Eukaryota; kingdom Viridiplantae; phylum Streptophyta; class Magnoliopsida; order Asterales; family Campanulaceae; genus Campanula; species Campanula takesimana. Next base: position 46,287 of record JAOWBW010001465.1, read on the forward strand.
ACTAGCTTTTCTTTATAGACAATTAACGTGTCGTTCATGCCGTCATCCGTTAAGTTTTTAATGAGTCGAGATCCTTCGAGAGAAAAAAGCACAAAAAATGAAATTCCCTACAAGGGTGTGCATATGGTAAGACGAGTGATATTTTGTACAAGGATCTCAACTCGTTAAAAACTTAACGGAAGTAACATAAACGTTACATTAAATGCCTTTAAACAAGGGTTAGCCGCTAGGATCCGTTAGGTCGGTGGAAGTCGCTTGCCCTATAGGACCCTCGCCCAAATTGTCCGTTTGGGAGGTGCAATACAGGTGAAAAACGAGGGGTCTATAGACGTAGTGATGACCTCTACTGATCCAGGTTTTGTAGATAGTAACCCAAAAAGGGGTACCCCTTCCAACCATTAGGACTAATAATACATTGTTTTGTAAATAACAAAATACATTGCATGAGCATTGTCCCGTCCTAAACCGCTCATCCCCTACCTCTATAGAGAAGCAAGTTTGGGTCCGTTCCGGTGGTCGTCTTCAATGGTCAAGCCTTCCACAAGCTCAGTCTTCAGTCCTTGCATCAGCAATGTCTCCATCATCAGAGCATACTACTCCTAATGTCTCCACTCCGCCAGTCTCCATTTCTGCCGATCCGGAAATCACCGCCAGTATCAATCCCTCAGACATTCCACCACCTCTCCATGCTTTCTTCACCAACCTCATGCTACAGATCTCCAAGCTTGAGGATAGAAGCAAGTCTCTAGAAAGGGTCAACCAAGAGCTCAAAGATCATCTTCACACTGAGATGAAAAAGAAAGGTGTGGAAACTAGCTTCCACAATGAAGAAGTGATCTTCGTCCAAGAATAAACAGTGCATGCTACCTATCCTTCCAACAAGGATGCTATCCCTCTCAAAGTTCCCAACTACCAAAGGGCTCCTCCTCCTAATTTTGGTACTAAAGCAACCTCCAGCAAGGGTCCATATGAGCTGTCACCAGAATTGATGGGTAGTTACTTGTCCTCTACCAAGTTGCCACCGCCTTCGCTACCATTGAATATTGGTGCCGCCATACCCACAATCTCCACTACTTCTCCCGCTGCCCAAGCCTATAGTAGCGCGGATTTCTCTAACCATTCCCCTAGTTGTTGCCATGCAAGAACAGATCCGCAAGCTCTCCGACACGGTTTCCAAGCAAGCCACTCCGATTGTCAAGACCATTGACCCAAGTAATGTGGGTGATCTACCTAGAGATTTTAAGATGCCGAAGGTCTCTACATTACATTCCATGGTATTACTTGTCCCAAGACTCATTTCAACAGTTATGTGCTAGCCACGAGAGCTCGCGACTGCACCAACGAGCAAATGGCCCGAGTCTTCCATACCACTTTGGACGGAATCGCTCTCCGTTGGTTCTTAAGTTTGGATCCCTCTGAACGAGAGACATGGGAACGAATCACCACTACTTTGTGCGAGAAGTATTAGTCGAACCTAGATTGGCAAGTCAACCGTACTGATTTAGAGAACACGATGCAGAGGCCCGGTGAGCCTATCTATGACTTCTACAAGAGGTGGAACCATGAGCTAGCTGAAGTTCAATACCCTCCTAAGGAAAAGGAACAAAAGCAAATATTCTTCAAATGCTTGTTGCCTGAGCTTAGGGTGGCGATTGGTAACGGTTAATTTCCCTATCTGCGGGAAATGGTTGACGCTGGGGTCAGACATGAAGCCGGTATTACTGGTATGGTTAAAGAAACTGCTAAGAGTGGAAATACCTCATTACGCTACAAAGCTCCAACAAATGCCGCTCCTAAAGCTAACGAAGTGGCCGGTCAAGTGAGTATGGTCCAAGACAACTCCGCTTTCGATGTCCAAGCAGTTACAAGCACCTTTCCCCGGAAAGAAGATCATTTCGATGACTTCGGCATGCCTACTAGTAAAGTCTATGAAGTGTTGATAAAGAAGGGTTTGATCAAGCCGCTTGAGAATTATGAACCATTGACTAAAAGGGCTAACCTCGATGCAAAGAAGTTTTGCAAGTACCATAACTACATTGGCTATACTGTAGATACCCCGGGAGGGCCCACCGCTAAGCTAGAGTGGCGAAAGGATCCTAGGATGTCTAACTTGTTTTAGATTTGTATAGTCGCCACCTATGTTTTAGAGGAACATAAGAAAAACCTAATATTTATAGCCTAAGTTTGATTACGAAAATAGAGATTCTTGTTATGAGGTTCGGGGGTTAGGTTACGAGATGGGAAGTACTTAAACACCCATCTCGCCCGACTAATGTCGGTCTTGCTTGATCAAAGTCTACATAAATGATGAAATGTTCTTCTTTTTCTTGATGATAAAAGGGGGGGGGGGTTTAAAAGGAGTTTTGGAATGTAGGGAGATGACTCCGTGACTAGCTTCAATGAAGTGAAGTAGTCTTTGGTGTCATGTCCCAAAGTATTTGGGTGATTGCACTTTTGATTAAAGTAAAATAAAGAGAGGAGAGATGAAGTAGAAGAGGAGGGAAAAGAGTAGTCTTTTTACCTATACTTCAAAGACTTCTTCAAGTAGTGATTAAAATCTTCCTCCTTTCCAATGGTGGATTAGAGGGGTTTTTATAGGTAAAAGAGAAGTATTTTTGGTGCCAAAACCAAGTCACAAACATCAGTTTCCCGGGCAAATCCTGTTAAAAGGAGTAAGGGAGGGATTCTTGGACAGAAATCTGTATTTGACGCCCAGGTACGCGCGTCTCCTGCCTTGATAGCGGGATGCGCGCGCCTCTGGCCCCAAAGGGTGAAAGCGCGCGCCTTGGAGATGGCAAAAAAGACAGAATGGACTAGAAAGTCAGCACTGTTATTCAGTTTGGTCCCTGAACTTAACGAAGTCAGTCAGGAACTTAACGGAGGTAACAGAAACTAACGAAAACACATAAAAAAGGGAGAAACATGAGATTAAGTGTGCAATTAGGGTGAGCGGTCCAAGGCGGGGTGTCTACAGAGCCCCTCAGCGATATGGACTGTAAAGCAAAACGCATCGATGAAAGAACAAAACATCCGCCGAGGACATCACTAGGAAAAAAGCAAAGACTCGATGAAAACAAGAATCTTGAAATTACGAGAGATAGGAGTGCGCTCCCTGTGTGAGCGACTTTTGCTGATAGTAGGGGTGCGGTGATAGAAATCAGCCCACTATGGCCAAAATTTAGAGTTAGTATAAAGGACTTGGAGGGACTCGGGAGTCTACCTACTGATGTAGAGGGACTCGAAAGTCTGCCTGCTGATGTAGAGGGACTCGGAAGTCTGCCTGCTGATGTAGAGGGACTCAGAAGTCTGCCTGCTGATGTAGAGGGACTCGGAAGTCTGACTGCTGATGTAGAGGGACTCAAAAGTCTGACTGCTGATGTAGAGGGACTCGAAAGTCTTCCTGCTGATGTAGAGGGACTCGAAAGTCTGCCTGCTGATGTAGAGGGACTCGGAAGTCTGCCAGCTGATTTAGAGTCCGTGTAAGGGACTAGAGATGAATGTGAATTTGTTGAGTAGATTCTGCTAATGAGGTGGTGATTTCAGTGGTTCACCGCGGACCAAATTTGCTGTTTTGGAAGCTGTATTTTGATATACGCTGTCTGGAGTAGCGTTTGCAGTTGACTTTTATGGGGTGCGGGCACAGTTGGCTGCGGACCAGGAAAAACGTCGAGATCGACCTTGACTTTTGTAACCTTCGGATGTAATGATGTCCGTTGCGGAGTTTTTTGTTGGTGTTGGTGCCCTAGGCAAGTTTAATTAACGTTGTAATTGTTATCACTTATTTCATATTAATAAAGAGATGTTTTGATTATTATTGTTGTTCATGTTTACTTATAATAATCTCCGTCCCTATTACTTGTTTGGTATTAGTATAAAGGCTAAATGATCATGGGATGATCATGTTGGATTTATAGGTACTTGTTTGGTATTGGACATGACCCACTCTATGAGATTTATGTCATGGTCAATGTCATACATATATCTCATATTAGTTATGTCATTTGAATCCTTATACATGAAGTTATTATGGTCTTCCACTTGATGAACATTATGTTTGACATAATCAAACGCTACCTTTAACCGGGTAGTTATAAAGGGTATGATTGGCATAATCAGATTCATGTAGGGAAGAATAATAAGCTAAATGGATTTGTCCCTCTTCGGAGAGATGTCAAGCTTGGGCCTCTCGTAGGAATGATCTTGATGAAAATGTTCGGCCGGACTCAAATGGATCAATGTCATTTGGATTATCAACATATTCGGAATCGAGAAAGTATTGATCAAAGACAAGATGACTTGTTGACCATGACTTGTGTTCAATGACATCGTGGACAAAAGGATTATGACATATTCTAAATGGAATGCGAACTTGTATCTAGTTATACTATTTGGGTAGGTATGACGGTTTGCTAGAACCTAATTATATCTTATGGTTTCATGTTTAAACCCATTGCCAACTTAGTATAATCCTAGAGGGTCACAGACAATAGAACGAATCCTTAAAATAACTATATTGGAATATTGGGTCGAAGGACCATTGAGGGATTTAAAGAAATAGAAGAAGAAAAGTGGAAAAAGGGGAGGTCCGGTCGGACCTGGCCATAGACCCGGCCGGACCATGATGGATCCGGTCGGACCCTATGCCATACCCGGTCGGACCAGTCGGTTTCAGAAGGTACTTTCCTTAATCCGTTTTCTTTCGGGTTTAGACATAAATTACCTATTTGGAATAGGTCTAACTTGTATATAAACAACCCTAATTCGTCCCTAATCAGGACATGTGTTTTTGCAAGATTCCAAAGAGTTTTTGAGAGTTATTTCTTATTCTAAGAAATCCCTAGATTGAAGAACAAGATCAAGCACAATTATATTCCATATAGTCAAAATACAATTGAGAAAACGTGTTCCTCAATTTTGGTCTAGCAACCAAGATTAAGAAGCTCCTTGATATTCGTTCGTGGTGTGGATACCGCTAGAGGGTGAAACTCATCATCTTCAAAGTTCGTGTTCAAGCTTTGTGTTCGTGATCAAGTTTCTAAATCTCCACTAAGATCAATGGTTGAAATTCAAAGGCATCAAGGGTTAGTATTCTAGTATTCATATTATATGTATTTGATATAATCATATGAACGGATCTATGGCTTTGGGTTTTTATTAAATTTTTCAATGCAATTTTCCGCTACGCATTTTACTTCAAAACCCAACAGTGGTATCAGAGCCCCGTTCATGTTGATTACTTTAATACTAGATCATGTTGTGTGTATATAAATTGATTGTTTATGTGCCTAGCATGATATGAATATTGGATTATGATGTTTATGTGTTAATTGATTTTATGTGGTTTATTATTTTATAAACTTTAATCGCACTTTTCAATCGCAATAAAATTATGTTGGATTTAAAATTATTTGGGTTATCAATTTCTGATTGGATCAAAGTTTTGATAGTCGGGGAAAAACAATTTTGAGACAAATTTTCGAACTTTAAAATTTCTGGAATTTTTGGCGAAGGTCCGACCGGACCAGAGGAAGGACCCGGCCGGACCTTTGGGTCTGGAGCGTGGTTCTGGCGTTTGGTTTTGGTCAGATTTAAAAATTCTGGATTTTTCGAAGAGGTCCGACCGGACTAGTGACAATACCCGGCCGGACCTGCTGGTCTGGAGCGGGCTTTGGGCAGTTGGTTTGGGTGCGGATCTCGGGGTTTGATTTTTCCTATTTGTTTTGATCTTGTGATTCTGAGATTGGATCAGAGGTTGGATGGCTAATCTACGTTCATCGAGATTGTGTTTCCCAAACTTGATCTCAATCAAAGTTTCAAAGATAAACGAAGTTAGAATTATGAAGAGTTCATAATTGCTAAAATTGAGAAACAAACTTCTTGATTCAAAGATTGGAGATCTATGTGGAATTGTGGATGCAATTGGCCTACGTTCATCGAGACCATCTATTGCTTAGTTTCGGCCACATGGACTACTTTCTTGGTTTCTTGAATTAGTGCGGAATTGTGGTTGCCTCATGGCTTAGTTTCGGCCGCACTTCTTGTTGTCTTGATTTGGAGATAATAACCAAAGTTGAAATAGCCCCATCCTCATAATTATAGAGAAACTAATGACACATAAATATTATGCTTAAATTAATGACTATTAACTTAATGGCTAAACTTGATGTGTAACATGTTTATATTATGTGCTCATAAATGTGTTATATGCTATATGTGATAAACTTTCAAAGAAAGTTTTAAGTCCTCTTGCCATGCCATGATTAAAACACTTGTTGATACATGGGTAACTTTAATATGGGTTCACCAAAGCGAAGTGTGTTAATTTTATTCATGTATGAGCAAGATGAGTGAATAAGAGTTTCCTATGCGTTTAAAATGGTTGGACTTAATTAAGCGTCAAAACAGTTTTGGGCTTAAGGCAAAGATGATATTTAACATGCTTTTTGAAATTGGATTTCTTAAAGAATCTCAGAAAAGGATCTAAGAGTCATATGGGATATGATTGACATGTTTGTTTACCTTATTAATTTGATTTTGAGCGGTGCGCCAAAGCGTACTTGAAATTAAATTAAAGTTGGATCTTAGCCCATTTAAATTATATTATACATTAGATGTATAAGAAGGTTGTATAATTTAGTGGGAGTATTTTTGGAAAATACATTGTTTATTTCTTCAATGAAAAATTGGTACTTATTAAATTTTGAAAATTTTGCATAGTTGTAGATAATGACTACTAACACTCAATCAATTTCGTTGCGATCGATCCTTGAAAAGGATAAGCTCCAAGAGAATGGTACGAACATTATGGATTGGATCCGTAGCCTAAGAATTTTTCTTAGGTAAGAAGATAAGTAGTACATTCTCGATGGGCCACTTCCTACTGAACCAGAACCTACTTCCCCTAGGGCAGAAAGAGACAGTTATAAGAAACATCGTAATGATTCTAGAGATGTAAGTTGTCTCATGCTTCCTATTATGTGCTCAAAACTCCAACAAAGTTTGGAACATTTGGAAGCCTATGAGATAGGCGTGGAGTTACGAGCCATGTTTCAAGAGCAAGCTAGGCAAGAGAGGTACAAGACCATTGCTGCATTCACTACTTGCAAAATGAATGAAGGGCAACAAGTGAGTCCTCACATGCTTCAAAATGAAAGGCTATGTAGAGCATCTTGAGAAACTTGACTATCCAATCCCATTGGAGCTAGCCACGGATCTCATTCTTAATTCATTGCCTAAATGTTATAATCAGTTTGTAATGAATTATAACATACATGGAATGGATAAGAATCTCTTCGAGTTGCATGGTATGCTTAAAACTGCGGAGATGAAGATTGTGGAGAAAGGTTCTCCTGTGCTCATGGTTCAAGATGGGAAGAAGGCTAGTGCCAAAGGAAAGGTTAAGAAAGTTGTCAAACTCAAGATAAGTAAGGCAAAGGTTGCCAAGGCTTCTGAGGCAAAACCCGATTCACAAAAGGATGCAATTTGTTTCCATTGTCAAGAAATTGGTCATTGGAAACGTAATTGCAAGGCTTTTAAGGAAGAGCTAAAGAAGAAGAAGAGTAGTGGGACTGCGTCGACTTCAGGTATCTATATGATAGATATTCTCTTTTCTACCATTGATTCTTGGATATTGGATACCAGATGTGGTTCTCACATTTGTTTAAATGTGCATGGACTAAAGAATAGGAGACTGCTTAAAGAGGGTGAAGTAGACCTATGCGTGGGGAATGGAGCAAGAGTTGCTGCATTAGCCGTAGGGACTTATGAAGTTACTTTACCTTCCGGTTTAATACTTGTTTTGAACAATTGCTATTATGTACCAGATTTAACTAGAAATATTATTTCAATTTCTTGTTTGGATAATGAAGGTTTTAAGTTTCTTATTGAGAATAAGAAATTTTCTATTTCTTTAAATGATGTGCTTTATGGTATTACAAATTCATTTAATGGCCTTTATGTCTTGGATGTCAAGAATGATGAATATGTCTATCATATAAATAAGAAATCTAAACCTAATGATGTAAATCATACTTATTTGTCGCATTACCGTCTTGGTCATATTAATGAGAAGCGTATCTCAAAACTCCATGGGGACGGCCTTTTGGGTTCATGTGATCTTGAGTCATATGATACTTGCGAGTCGTGTCTTCTTGGAAAAATGACTAAGACACCTTTTACCAAGCTAGGTGAAAGGGCAAGCAACTTATTGGGGTTGATACATTCCGATGTATGCGGACCACTAAGTAGCAATGGTAGGGGAGGATTTCAATACTTCATAACCTTCACTGATGATTATAGTAGATTTGGGTATGTTTACCTAATGAAACATAAAAGTGAAGCATTTGAGATATTTAGAATATTTCAAAATGAAGTAGAGAAACAACTTGGCAAAAGTATTAAGGCACTTTGATTGGATCGAGGTGGAGAATACTTGAGTCATGAATTTGATGATCATCTAAAGAATTGTGGAATAATTTCACAATTGACTCCACCCGGAACGCCACAATGGAATGGTGTGTCCGAGAGGAGGAATCGGACCTTTTTGGACATGGTTCGATCAATGATGAGTCGAGTTGATCTTCCTTTATCCTTTTGGGGCTACGCTCTAGAAAGCACTGCTTTGACACTAAATCGTGTTCCAACAAAATCGGTTCAAAAGACTCCATATGAAATGTGGAGCGGAAAGAAACCTTGTTTGTCTTTCATGAAGATTTGGGGTTGTGAAGCTTTCGTCAAAAGACTTGTCTCAGACAAACTTGCACACAAATCTAATAAATGTATTTTCATGGGATATCCTAAAGAAACTAAAAGATATTACTTTTACAACCAAATGGACAACAAAGTCTTTATTGCCCGAAATGGTATCTTTCTAGAGAAAGAGTTTCTCTCCAAAGAAATCAGTGGGAGTAAAATAAATCTTGAAGAAATTCGAGACCCAGAAAATAACATTGAACCGATAGTGGAACAAGAACAAGAACCACAAGGAATTGTGGAACCTGTTCAAAATACACAAGTAACTCGCAGATCTGGTAGGTTATGATCCGAGCCCGAGAGATATGGTTTTCTCGTAACGGATAGTAATGAGGTGGAGATCATTGATAATGATGAACCAACCACCTACCAAGAGGCGATGTCTTCTCCTGATTCGAAGAAGTGGCTTGGAGCCATGGAGTCCGAATTACAATCCGTGGAAGATAATCAAGTTTGGAACTTGATTGATGCACCCGAAGGTGTAAAAACCATAGGATGCAAATGGGTCTTCAAGAAGAAGACTGACATGGATGGGAAGGTGCATACTTACAAAGCTAAACTTGTAGCGAAAGGTTATAGGCATGTTCATGGTATTGACTATGATGAAACCTTTTCACCCGTAGCAATGATCAAGTCTATAAGAATTTTGCTTGCCATTGCCGCATATCATGACTATGAAATATGGCAAATGGATGTCAAAACAGCTTTCCTAAATGGAAAACTACAAGAGGATGTGTATATGACACAACCAGAAGGTTTTGAACAAAATTCTAAGGTATGTGAATTGCAAAGATCCATCTATGGATTGAAGCAAGCTTCTAGGAGTTGGAATCTTCGTTTTGATGAATCGGTCAAAGAGTTTGGCTTCATCAAGAATGAAGATGAACCTTGTGTTTACAAGAAGATTAGTGGGAGCATAGTGCTATTCCTTATTTTATATGTGGATGACATATTACTCATTGGAAACGACATTCCTACACTTCAGTCTGTAAAGACTTGGTTAGGAAAGTGCTTCGCAATGAAAGATATAGGTGAATCCGCTTATATACTTGGCATTAAGATCTACAGAGATATATCAAGGAAGCTAATTGGTTTAAGCCAAAGTACAAACATTGACAAGGTCATTAGAAGATTCCGCATGGAAAATTCTAAGAGAGGAACCTTGCCAGTGTTACATGGAGTTTCTCTAAGCAAGACTCAATGTCCTAAGACAAAATATGAGCTTGAGAAAATGAATGATGTTCCATATGCTTCGGCAATTGGGTCCATCATGTATGGCATGATTTGTACTAGGCCGGATGTATCTTATGCTTTGAGCATGACAAGTAGATATCAATCCGACCTCGGTGAAAATCATTGGATGGCTGTAAAAGCGATTCTTAAGTACTTGAGAAGGACTAAAGATTCGTTTTTGGTCTATGGAGGAATGGAAGATGATCTCGTTGTAAATGCTTATACGGATGCAAGCTACCAAACCGACAGAGACGACAGTCGATCGCAATCGAGTTTTGTGTTTTTGTTAAATGGTGGAGCTGTAAGTTGGAAGAGTTCCAAGCAAAGTACAACCGCTGATTCTACAACGGAAGCTGAGTATATTGTTGCATCGGATGCTGCAAAGGAAGCTTTTTGGATTAAGAAGTTCATCACTGAACTTGAAGTGGTTCCTAGTATTGCTAATCCAATAGACCTTTATTGTGATAATAATGGTGCTATTGCTCAAGCAAAGGAACCAAGAGCACATCAGAAATCCAAACACATACTTAGGCGTTTTCATATCATTCGAGAGATCGTTGATAGGGGAGACGTGAATATATGCAGAGTACCTACTGATGACAATGTCGTGGACCCGCTAACAAAGGGACTTCCACAAGATAAACATGATGGTCATGTTAGGTCCATAGGTATTAGATACATAGGAGATTAGGCCTAGGGTAAGTGGGAGATTGTTGGTGTTGGTGCCCTAGGCACGTTTAATAAACGTTGTAATTGTTATCACTTATTTCATATTAATAAAGAGATGTTTTGATTATTATTGTTGTTCATGTTTTCTTACTTGTTTGGTATTAGTATAAAGGCTAAATGATCATGGGATGATCATGTTGGATTTATAGGTACTTGTTTGGTACTGGACATGACCCGCTCTATGAGATTTATGTCATGGTCAATGTCATACATATATCTCATATTAGTTATGTCATTTGAATCCTTATACATGAAGTTATTATGGTCTTCCACTTGATGAACATTATGTTTGACATATTTAAACGCTACCTTTAACCGGGTAGTTATAAAGGGTATGATTGGTATAATCGGATTCATGTAGGGAAGAATAATAAGCTAAATGGATTTGTCCCTCTTCGGAGAGATGTCAAGCTTGGGCCTCTCGTAGGAATGATGTTGATGAAAATGTTCGGCCGGACTCAAATGAATTGATTGGATCAATGTTATTTGGATTATCAACATATTCGGAATCAAGAAAGTATTGAACAAAGACAAGATGACTTGTTGACCATGACTTGTGTTCAATGACATCGTGGACAAAAGGATAATGACATATTCTAAATGGAATGCGAACTTGTATCTAGTTATACTATTTGGGTAGGTATGACGGTTTGCTAGAACCTAATCATATCTTATGGTTTCATGTTTGAACCCATTGCCAACTTAGTATAATCCTAGAGGGTTACACACAATAGAACGAATCCTTAAAAGAACTATATTGGAATATTGGGTCGAAGGACCATTGAGGGATTTAAAGAATTAGAAGAAGAAAGTGGAAAAAGGGGAGGTCCGGTCGGACCTGGCCATAGACCCGGCCGGACCATGATGGATCCGGTCGGACCCTATGCCATACCCGGCCGGACCAGTCGGTTTCGGGAGGAACTTTCCTTAATCCGTTTTCTTGCGGGTTTAGACATAAATTACCTATTTGGAATAGGTCTAACTTGTATATAAACAGCCCTAATTCGTCCCTAATCAGTACATGTGTTTTTGCAAGCTTCCAAAGAGTTTTTGAGAGTTATTTCTTGTTCTAAGAAATCCCTAGATTGAAGAACAAGATCAAACATAATTATATTCCATATAGTCAAAATACATTTGAGAAAACGTGTTCCTCAATTTTGGTCTAGCAACCAAGATCAAGAAGCTCCTTGATATTCGTTCGTGGTGTGGATACCGCTAGAGGGTGAAACTCATCATCTTCAAAGTTTGTCGTCAAGCTTTGTGTTCGTGATCAAGTTTCTAAATCTCCACCAAGATCAAAGGTTGAAATTCAAAGGCATCAATTGTCAGTATTCTAGTATTCATATTATATGTATTTGATATAATCATAAGAACGGATCTATGGCTTTGGGTTTCTATTAAAATTTTAAATGCAATTTTCTGCTGCGCATGTTACTCAGGGTTGAGGCCATGGAACTAAGATAGCTCGCCTATGAGTCCCATACTCATATTTCCCACTTCGTTTCTGCGGGATTGGTAAGAATTTCGTCATCCCTTTGACAATTTTGCATTCTAGGGTCGTATCATTTTGTCCGTGATACTGCTGCAGTAACTCTTTTAATCATGCTTGCATGTCATTATCCTTGCTGATTTGTTGCAAAAGGAATGCTTGGACACCCATTTGTATGTTCACACACTTGTTTTCACGTGGTGATTTTGTTGAATTCTTCATGTTGGGTTTGGCCGTTTTCTAGCCGTTATGCTGACGAATTTTTCTTTGTCGCTTGTTTCCTTTTAGAGGTGGAACCGTCTGACCAAAATCCGAGGTAGGGCTCAGGCACCCATTTCTGTATGGAGGAAACTGCCCGAGAATGTACAGGCTCGGGTAGCCGCTACATTTTTCGGCCCTTTCATTACCAGTCTGCCTTCGTTGAAGAATGATCCTGATGTGGTTCAGGCTTTGAGGGAGCGATGGTGGGACACCACTCACACCTTCCACTTTCCGATGGGGGAGGTGACTATGACCCTTACTGACTTTACAGCTCTAACCGGTTTGCCTTTTTCTGGGGTGCCTGTCCCTTATGGTGTTAGCGGGACTGCTAGGACGCCTGCCGAGCTGTTAGCTTTGGTTGACTGTGAGCTCGTGGTGAAGAACTCCCGAGTGACTTGGGGGAAGTTTTAGACTTACTTTAGAGTCCTTGAGGCTGAGTCTCGGGGATCTACCACTGACAGGGTCGAGGTGGTGGCTCGATGTTTCATTTGGTTTGCTTTGTCCCACACCCTATTTGCGAATGGGAGAAGTTCTGCCTCTTTGTCCTTGTTGGACCTTCTGATTGGCTTGGACCAGGCTACTCAGTACAACTGGGGTACAGCGGGTCTGGCTGCTTGTTATCATGGCATGTACTTGACTAGTCGTTCGACTAGGAGCTCGGTTACGGGCTTTTCTCTTGCCAGGGAGGTACATTTACCGTTTTGCCCTTTTTAGATTTCTGCCTTTATTTGTATCTTTTGACTGTCATTAATCCTGTCTCTGTTTCTGTTTGCAGCTGTGGGCTTTTGCCATTTTGGGCATGAGGGACTTCAGGATTAAGAGAGAGGGCCAGCCCCTGTATCCTGACTGTGCTAGGTGGTCTTACAAGGTCAGGAATGTGAAGACCGGCACCGCCCCCATTGGCTTGGTTTCAGCGAGGTAATATCTGGATGGTCTGAGGCCCGAGTCTGTGTCTCAGTCATTGTTCCCCTGGAGACTGATTTATGTTGACATAGAGCACACACTGTTCCATACCCGCTCGAGACTTTTGATAAGCTCCGTGGAGTGCATGGCCATGTACTTGGGAGAGAGGGTGTACTGGAATCATGGGAGTTAGATGGTGGATTACCATAACCCTCCTAGGCTGGTGGTCCCAGAGTTTCCTCCTTTCTGCCCTCGTAACTGGGGGGCATTGTCTGATAACGATAGGGCCATGTATATGGCAGGGGTTGATGCTACCCCTTTTGTCCTTCTTTATTAGGACTACGGCCTCTTCCGAGCGAACAATCTGATGCCGGGCTTCATATATGCCGACCCTCAGGGAACACAGCCTGCTCCTTCTACTTTTGCCCAGTTCTATCCCACCGGTGCATGTTATTGTTTTGATCCTCCTTTGCCTCCTTCGTACTATACGTACTCGAACTTTGGGGTTGTTGATGAGCAGAGGGAGATTGTCCCTGAAGATATGTCACCGGAGGGAGAGCCTCCTGCCCAGACCGCTGTGGTATGACTTTTTCTTTTCTTGCACATTTTTTATTATGTCCCGCTTTCTGTCCCAGTCTGTTTTATCCCAGTATACTGATGTAGTTTCCTATTTCTGTTGTGACAGGTACCCATGGCTGCTTATAGGTATATAGGCCACCAGAACAAAGGGATGAGGAGCAGGCTGCGCCGTCTGGAGGAGAGAGTCCTGGAGCTTTGTAGGGACATGGCGAACCTGACCAGGAAGGTTACGGGGACCGTATCTGGAGATGCTAGAGGCATTGCTCAGGGTTCCCGTGGTATGGGACGAGGATGTAGAGATGCTTCTCTTGATGTGGATGGGGCTGTGCAGTAGGCTAGGCAGTCACTGAGTAGGAGCTTGAGCCGTGGGGGTGCCAGTTCGTCGGCAAGGGCACCAAAGAGAACCCGTCATGAGATCACCGTTGAAGAGTCTGAGGAAGAATCCGATGATGATGAGGAGACCGAGAGCAGTGATGGGGATTAGCACAGTGCCGCTGGTGATGACTCAGAGTAGGCTGGAGAGGATGAGTGCCTGAACAATCTTTTATTTAACATGTAACAAATAACAAGTATTTACAATCTTAGCTATTTATTTACATTCTTTTATATTTATCTAGACTCGATCTTAGGTGTCGACTCTTTACAAGAAAATGTGTGCCCAGAGTGTTCCCCTTGTTGCCGGTGAATGTTGCTTGGTTGCTGTAGATTCTGAACTGTTTGCAGGTTGAAGGCATTAAAATGCCTGGGCAGTTGCTGAACTGACAAGGGTTGTTCTGTTCCATTGTCAGTCATAGGCGCGCGCGCCTGGGATAAGGCGTGGGATGCGCGCGTGTTGCGTCCTTAAGGGAGGAGGCGCCCGCGTCTGGTCTGCTAATTTACAGCCCCTTTCTTTCTGTGCAGGATTCTCCAACAGCTATAAATTTGAACCCATTTCGACCAGTTTGGTCACACAGCAATACTCTACACTACTTCTCATCACTTTAAGCCCTAAATTCTTGTCAAGAATGGCTCCTATGACCTTCACTTTTGAGGTAAAAGTGTCCGTCCCCGAAGGTGAACATGTGAAGTTCGTCCCCGTTGTGAAGGCACGCCCGAGTGTCTTTGATCGTTTGGGGAGGCCTAACGATGTTGTTGTTGAACCTTTGAGGCCGGCGGCTCGTGTTGAATCCCCTAGGCCGCGCTATTTTCCGAAGAATAAGAAAGGCAAAGGTAAGGGCAATTCTCCTCATGTGTGGAAGCGTCCATACAAGGCTCCGGTCAAGGCCACTTTTGACAAAGGCAAAGGGAAGGTCGTTGATGAAGCTCCGTCCCGTCCTAGCATCTTCTCTCGTTTTGGTGGTTCCGAGAATACTCCACCCCCACCTAAGAAGGTCAAAGGCCAAAGCAAGAAACAATGGGTTCCCAAACCGAAGAAAGATTAGATTTTTCTTTGTACCCCAAGATTGCAATTAATAGACCACTTGTTAGGATTTAATGTGTTTATGTCCTTTATTGCTCAACATATCCGTTGTAATGGCAAGAATGATTTGAGAAATGAATTGCATTTTGTTATGACATGATTAGGTAAAATTTTATTGTTTTAGACCGCACCCGAAGGTTGCCTACTCAGGTCTCCGTAGTTCAAATAAATGAAGACCGTTTTTTTTTTTGTGCACCCTGTTTTTTGCCTAGACCACCCTTTCGGGTTTTCAATCTAGCGGGCTTCTTTTTTGCACGTGCTCTAATTTTTGCCTAGGCCGCCCTTGCGGGTTTTCAACCTAGCGAACGTTTTTTTTTTTAAATGGTCTTTATTTGTTAAGTATAGAACTTGTTGAGCTTGTCGAGGTTTACCTCCTTTGGCAATTGATCGGCATCTAAGTCTACGAGTCGGACTGCACCACCGCTTAATATCTTCTTGACCACGTAAGGACCGATCTATCGAGGTCCCCACTTCCCAAGGGGATTCATGGCATTGGGAGGATGTTGTCTTAGGACCAAATCTCCCGCTTTGATGTTTCAAGGCTTCACCTTCTTATTGAAATCCCTTGCCATTCTTTGTTGATAAGCCATTGTGCGCTCAAATGCTCTTAACCTCTTTTCATCGAGTAAGGCTAGTTGTTCGTATCGACTTTGTATCCAATCGACCTCGTTGACTTGGTTCTCGAGTAAGACCCGTAGAGAGGGAACCTCGAGTTCGACTGGGAGTACGGCATCAGAGCCATAAACTAAGGAGTACGGAGTTTCTCCTGTTGCTGACCGTATTGACGTGTGGTTGCCCTACAATGCTAGTGGTAATTTCTCGGGCCAATCCCTTCCTGTTGAAGCCATTTTCCGTATGATGACCTCGATTGTCTTATTTACTGCTTCGACCGCTCCATTTGCTTGGGGACGGTACGGGGATGACTTGTGCTTTGTAATCTTATAGTTAACCAAGAGTGCATCCATTTCTTTCTCGAAGTGAGAGCCATTGTCGGAGATGATCTCATGAGGAATACCATATCGGCACATGATGTTGTTCTTCACGAATTCGGCCACTTTCTTGGCGTTGAGAACTCGGTAAGCTTGTGCTTCGACCCATTTTGTGAAATAATCCACGGCCACAAGGATGAATGACTGTCCGTTGCTTCTCGTAGGGTGGACTTTGCCGATGATATCTATACCCCAACAAGAGAATGGCCAAGGTGTGGTCATGTTGTACAATTGGGAAGGTGGAGCATGTTGCAGATTAGCATGGAACTGGCATTTGGCACATTTTTTGACTTTCTCGATGCAGTCTCATTCCATTGTAGTCCAATAGTAACCAATACGGAGTATCTTCTTGGCTAACATAATCCCATTTATGTGGGGTCCACACTCGCCTTCGTGGACTTCGTGCATGATTTCTTGAGCTTCGGTCTCATTTGCACATAAGAGATTGATCCCTTTATGATGTCTTTTGTAGACTCGGTTCCCAATCAATACATATCTGGCGGCCAGCTTTTGTAGTGCTATTCGAGTCTTCCCATTGCTGTTCTTGAGAAAGGTGCCGTTGTTGAGAAAATTTAGGATGTCCGTGTACCATGGGGGGTTATCTTGGACTTCATTGATCTCAATACTCATGCAGTATGCCGGACTAGTCCTTCTTGAAATTTTGAAGGGTTTCACCATTTTTCCTTTGGGCATTTCAACCAATGAGGCTATGGTGGCTAAAGCATCGGCAAAGCGGTTCTTGTCCCTCGGCAAATAACTGAACGTGATGTCTTGAAACTGTTCAACCAATTCCTGGAGGTGTTGACCATACTGTTGGAGGGTCGGGTCTTAGATTCGCCATTTACCAGACTTCTGATTGATAAGGAGTAAGGAGTCACCGAATACTTCTAGATCTGTGCCATTTCTTTCTAGGGCTGCTTCTAGCCCCGCTATGCATGCCTCATATTCGGCAATGTTGTTGGTAGCTTCAAATTCAAGGCGGATTGTAATTGGAGTGTAGATGTCGTTTGGATCGACAAGCAAAATTCCTATCCCATAACCATGTTTATTGGCGGTGCCATCGAAAAAGAGTTGCCACTTATTTTCCTCGGTTGTAGTAAAAACCAAGTGCTCGTTGGGAAACTGTAAGTCTTCCCCCTTCACTTCGTCACACGGAAATTCAGCAAGCTGATCACTGAACACTTTCCCCCTGATGGATTTGAGTGTGACGTAAGTGATATCGTTGCCGACGAGCATGAAGTACCACTTGGCTATCCTTGTTGACATGAAAGGCTTCTCAAAGATGTAGCGGAGTGGGTCCACTTTTGCTACTAGCTTTATTGGAAAGGCTTCCATGTAATGTTTAAGCTTTTGAGTAACCCAAACCAGTGCTGCACATGACTTCTCTAAGATGGAGTAGTTCTTTTCGCCTCCTTGAAATCGGCGACTGACAAAATAAATGGCATTCTCCTTTGTGGAGTCTCGTTGCTCTTGTGCTAGCATAGCCCCAAGGGCTTCATCGTTCACTGTGAGATAGAACAAGAGAGGCTTCTCCTTGTGAGGTGGAACCAAGACTGGGGGGCATGTCAAGTAATGCTTCACTTGGTCGAAAGATTCTTGGCAAGCGTCGGTCCATTCTAGAGCCACATTCTTCTTGAGTAGCTTGAAGATTGGCTCAAACATGGAAGTATGCTGGTGCACAAACTGACTGATGTACTGGAGTCTGCCCATAAAGCCTTTTATTTCTTTCTGTGTCTTGGGAGGAGGCATGTCAATGATTGCCTTGATTTTTGAGGGATCTGCTTCAATTCCCCTTTCGATAACCATGTAGCCAAGAACTTTGCCTCGGATAACCCCAAAAGCACACTTTGCGGGATTGAGCCTCATCTTGTGTTGATGAAGCCTTTCAAAGAACTTGCGGAGATCGATCAAGTGTTGACCGTCGGTCCCTTTAGAATGTATGATCATGTTTTTTACGTAGACCTCGATCTCTTTGTGAATCATATCATGGAACAAGTCTGTCATGGCCCCTTGATAAGTATCCCCAGCGTTCCATAGCCCAAATGGCATAACTGTGTAGCAAAAGGTGCCCCACGGTGTTGTGAAAGCAGTCTTGTGTTGATCTTCCTCGGCCATGAGAATCTGATTGTACCCAGCGAACACATCCATAAATGAGCGGACCTCGTAGGCGGCAGTGGAATCGATGAGCATGTCGATGTTGGGTAGTGTAAAGTCATCCTTTGGAGAAGCTTTGTTCAAATCCCGGAAATCCACACAAACACGGACCTCACCGTTAGCCTTTCTAACTGTCACGACGTTAGCAAGCCATGTTGGATACTTAATAACTTTGATGAATCCCACACTGAGAAGCTTTTCTATCTCTTCTTTGACTTGTAGAGACCATTCTGGCTTGATCTTTCTGAGTTTCTGCTTTGTCGGCTTAGCATCCCCTCTGATCGGAATTCTGTGCTCAGCGACTTTTCTGTCTAAACCTGGCATGTCTTTGTATGACCATGCAAATACATCCATGAACTCTTTGAGCAGTGCAGTCAATATGTTTTTCTTTTCTCCTTTGAAGAAGTTTCCGATCTTGGTTTCTTTCGGCTCTTCGTCGGTACCCAGATTAACAACATGCAGTTCTTCGTCATCCCCTGGACCATTTTCACCACGACTACGGACCTGTTGAGCAAGTTCATTTAAGTATGTTGTGTTTTCATGGTCTATTTCATCATTATTTGACTCTTTATTAACTAGTTCATTAAATTCGTTATTAGTTAATTGATCATTCATGATGTTTGCAATCTCGGGGTACTCAGAAAGATCTAATTTTTCATTAACAAAGAAAGGGAACACACGCTTGTCTATGGCCTCCATATCCTCTTGGGTGAGGATGTCAGAAACACTCTCGGGCTCGAAAGTGAAAGTGAACAAGTCTTCCTTTGTAACCTTGCGCGGAATGCAACCCATCTTCTCGATCAGGAATTCCTCGGATACCACGGGCCCTTTTGTAGAATACCAGTTGTTGATTGGCTCGGATCTTGGTTGGATCTCGCTGATAGTTTCCCTTCTCGTGTCGGTATCGTAGATGGCATTTACTTGGCACTCATCCATGAGGGAAATTTCCTCGAACATGGATGCTAAATCCGTCAATTCTTCCCCTACGGTAATCTCTGTCTCGGACTCTATCGTCACTTTCTTACCCCACCACTCTCGGGGTGACATAGGAGTCTGTTACCCCTCGGATTTTTGAATCTCACAATCAGAAAAGACTTCAAGACCGGGCTTTCTGATGCCCTTACTGTTGACCCATGGCTCGGGAAAGATCATGTACGGGATGTCCTCCCCTTGACGGACAAAGTAGCCATTCAGTGTCTTGCGGTAAGGCCTTAAATTAGGAATCTCATAATGACGGACTTCCTTTCGAGCCCGGGCCTTTTCATTCTTGATGGCTTGCTCGTATTTTAAGTCATCATTGGAAGGCTCGTATCCCAATCCGAACTTGGTTTTGACAAATGGGATCTCTACGGGTTCCATTCTACCTTGTTGATATTTCCCTAGCCTAAACCGGGGAAGTAGTCCATATTGCCTTCTTTGTCAATGGCATTGATTGAGACGCCGGAGATAGTAGAATCTGCTAAACCATGCTGCACTTGGTGAACGGGTTCCCCTTTTCTGTGGATGGTGACGTTTTCTGCCATGACGGTCACTATTTCATCTCCATTTTGGAACTTGACACACTGATGGAGAGTCGAAGGGACGGCATTAGAACTGTGTATCCACGATTGGCCCAAAAGCAAATTGAATGAGGAAGGTACATCGATCACTTGGAACGGGACGGACATGACCATGCTCCCAAACTCAATGTCTATTTCTACCATACCCATGACTGTGCGGGCCGTGCTGTCGTAACCTCGGATCACTTGAGTGGAAGGCTTTAAGTCTGAATTCTTAAGCCCCAGTATGCCCATGATTCGGCCGGGCATCAAGCTGAGTGCGGAACCACCGTCAACCAAGACTCTTGAAATAGGTCTCCCCCTTGCTCTTACTTTGAGATAAATGGCCTCATTGTGATCGGACCCAAATGGTGGAAGGTCCATGTTGGCAAAAGTGATGACATTGCCAAAATGAATGTGGCCTATCATTGCAGTGAGGTCCTTGGGAGTCGTATCAGGAGAGACTGATGTGTCATCAAGATTACTGATGACAAGATCTCGGTGCTTCTTTGAGGATGCAATGAGGTCCCAAATGGAGATGTTGGGTTGAGTTTTCTTAAGTTGTATCAACAAAGGATCTTCGGGAGCTTTCGATCTTTGAGAAGAGGAGCTTGGTGCAGAAGTAGTGGGGTTGCTTGCTATGACTCGTCCGGATCGAGTTAGCATGTTGACGTTCCCATCTTGCCTCTTTTTCCTATTCTCTAATACTTCCCTCATTACCTTATCGTAAGTCACAACGTAACAAGAATTGTCAAATTTATTCATCACATTGGAGCCCTCATTCACAATTGGGATTGAATGAGTGGTCTCCTCAAACTCTCCTAGCTCTATTACATTGACATTGTCACCACTAGGCACTATGAACTCTTTCTTGTCTATAAGATCTTGGATGACATTGCGGAGGACAAATCATTCCTCGGTGGTTTGGCCATTATGTTGGTGGTAATCACAATGCTTGTGGTAGGCATGGTTGGGACGGATCGTCTTGGGTTTGTACCCTTGGAGAGGAGTAACTTGCCCTTTGGCCTTGAGAGCTTCGAAGGCCTTGGTGATAGTCATGCCTTGGAGAGGCGTGTAGACATGATCATCTTGAAATTTCTTGCCTTGTGGTGGGGGAACCCTTTTGTAATTCCCCTTGTCGGTAGTGACGGCATTAACCGAAGCCTCTTTGTTTGAGTTAGAGGCGGCCTTGTAACGAAAGCTAGGAGCATTTTTCTTGATCTCCTTGAGCAACTCATCCATTCGGATTCCCGCCTCATACATTTGAGAGAAATCGGCATAGCAAGCCCCACTTAGGTGGGTGCGGAGATCAATCTTTAGACACTTAAGGAAGATGTCCATTTGCTCTTTGGTGTTAGGCCTCTCGAAAATATCAGCAAGCTTGTCATTCCACCTTCTCATGAAGTCAATGAATGACTCATTGTCCCTTTGAGTAGTGTTCTCGAGCTCTTTCTTGGTTGGCCGGTGGGTGGTGTTGCCTTGGTATTGACTCTTGAAGGCAAGCATAGCGGCGTCCCAATCAAGACGAACTGTGAGTGGGAGAGTAGCATACCAATCCTTTGCCGCCCCCTCGAGAGTAAGAGAGAAGCATTGTGCCATAAC
This sequence comes from Campanula takesimana, assembly GCA_026119855.1. Taxonomy (NCBI): domain Eukaryota; kingdom Viridiplantae; phylum Streptophyta; class Magnoliopsida; order Asterales; family Campanulaceae; genus Campanula; species Campanula takesimana. The sequence goes on from JAOWBW010001465.1 coordinate 67,974, forward strand.
TTTAGGACAGACCTTCTTCGGTACCATAGCCCAAATGTAAGTCTCGATGTATGCCATGAGACAAGAGTTGCCATTGAACTTGCTAATGTCGGGCATCTTGAACTTGTCAGGGAGAGCGGCCATTGTGCTCATGAGAATGGAGGACAGATAAAGGCTCATGTCGGGACTTTTCCCCACGTTGAGGCCGTTGAAGCGTTGATCTATGTAAGCCATAATTGAATCCACCATCTTGTGCTCATTGTTCTCGGTGCTTGGTTCCCCCATTTTCTTGGTGCGGGCATTGACATAGGGGCTCTCAAATAAGCCTTGGGTCCACTCGGACTCTTCATTGCCTTTCTTGTCCTTACCCTTGGCAAGCTTGGTGAGCTTCTCTTTCTTTTGCTCCATTTCGGCCTCGTGGGCCTCCCTTTAATTGTCGAGGTGGGATTGCCAAAGATCATTCTTATTTTGGGCCTCCTTATTAAGAGTGGAGACTTGATCTTGGAGCACTTGGACCATAGCTGAAAGTTGCTCGAGAGACATGGTGTTGCTGCTGCCGGTCATGGTTGCTGTTGGAGTAATCACTTCACGAACTAACCGATTCGCTGAATCCCGGTAGACTCTGTAAGTACCAATTGAACCTATATTGAAGAAGAGGCCCTTGTCAGTCTTGAGTAACACTTTCGGTCTATGAAGAGGCTTAGGACACACAGTGGACACACGACTCAAGCCACATAAGAAAAAGACTCTTTTTTTTTCTATGTCGGAGGGTCGGGGTCCCTTTCGAGTTTCTAAGGAATAATGGAATCGTCACACTAGTATATAGACCTTCTCGCGGTCCCATATACTCATCGGATTCCATCACGCTTGTGAATCCTACACATGTCAGGATTAAACTAAATTAATGTAGTAAAGCATACATGCGGGGACGGATTTTTTATTTTCGCCCATAATAACCACTTGGGGACGGAGTTTTATTTTGTCCATGATAACCACTTGGCATGTATGTTTTGAAGACATTAGTTTAGGGAAATCTCGGCACATGAAAACCGACTTAGTCACAGAGTGGTAGACCCTAACTAGAATTGTGTTGGCTTGTGCTCGGCTAATGAGAGGCGTAAGGTCACCCCCAGCATGTAGTCATGAACTACTCCACGGGTTGAGGTTTACCGCTTCGAAAGAGTCAAGGTCTGGTGGATCTTGAAAGTTCCTAGGACGGGCCTCGACGGGTTTGAGGTTATGAACTTGTGCGACTCGATAGTGAGCAATTTATAGGAATTTGTGCACGTAGTGTGAGGTCCAACATGTGACAAAACATTTTTTTTACTTTTTTTTATGAAAGAAAAGCAAGTAAGCACGTAATTACAACTCTCGAATCACCCGTGTGACCAATAAAAAACACAAAACAAAATAGTTTAAAAGGTCCAAATCAGTCCCTAATGCAGGCAACTGTGCCCACACCCCAATCATTCTGCTCTGTTCTGAAGCTGTTCCTGTTCTAGAAAATTACCCAAAAGCGCGCGCCTCTGGCTTGTGTTATGGGATGCGCGCGCCTGGTGCAGAGTCTATGGGAGGCGCCCGCTTCTGGGCAAACCTTTCAGATTGTCAGACTTTAGACTCAGGGGATTGCCATGGTCCTGAATATTCATTGTAACCCCTGCAGAAATGATTAGTGTAGAAGAAAGAAGAAGAACAGGAGGAACATTAAGAAGCGGCCGACTCTGATCCTTGATGTGGGCCGCGTGCGCCTTAGGCCAATAAGGCCAGAGGCGCCTGCTTCCCCCATCAGGAATCAGAATGCCCAGAAAATGAAGTCTTTGATAAAAAACGCAAGTTTAACCCTCAAAAGTCCCCAGCGGAGTCGCCACTGTAGATAGCCCGGGAGGGCCCACCGCTTGGCTAGAGCGGCAGAAGGATCCTAGGATGTCTAACTTGTTTTAGATTTGTAGAGTCGCCACCTACGTTTTTGAGGAACATAAGAAAAACCTAATATTTATAGCCTAAGTTTGATTACGAAAACAGAGATTCTTGTTATGAGGTTCGGGGGTTAGGTTACAAGATGGGAAGTACTTAAACACCCATCTCGCCAGACTAATGTCGGTCTTGCTTGATCAAAGTCTACATAAATGATGAAATGTTCTTCTTGTTCTTGATGATAAAAGGGGGGGGGGTTAAAAGGAGTTTTGGAATGTAGGGAGATGACTCCGTGACTAGCTTCAATGAAGTGAAGTAGTCTTTGGTGTCATGTCCCAAAGTATTTGGGTGATTGCACTTTTGATTAAAGTAAAATAAATAGAGGAGAGATGAAGTAGAAGAGGAGGGAAAAGAGTAGTCTTTTTACCTATACTTCAAAGACTTCTTCAAGAGGTTCTTGAGAAATATCTTGTAAGTATTTGTGTACAGTTTTTGCTTAGTGATTAAAATCTTCCTCCTTTCCAATGGTGGATTAGAGGGGTTTTTATAGGTAAAAGAGAAGTGTTTTTGGTGCCAAAACCAAGTCACAAACATCAGTTTCTTGGGAAAATCCTGTTAAAAGGAGCAAGGGAGGGATTCTTGGACAGAAATCTGTAACTGACGCCCAGGTGCGCGCGCCTCCTGCCTTGATAACGGGATGCGCGCGCCTCTGGCCCCAAAGGGTGAAAAAGCGCGCCTTGGAGATGGCAAAAAAGACAGAATGGACTAGAAAGTTAGCACTGTTATTCAGTTTGGTCCCTGAACTTAACGAAGTCAGTTAGGAACTTAACAAAGGTAACGGAAACTAACGAAAACACATAAAAAAGGAGAAACACGAGATCAAATGTGCAATCAGGGTGAGCGGTCCAAGGCGGGGTGTCTACACATACCACTGACGATTGCATACTACTCAAACGTGTCATCTAAAAGCTCATAGCCGATGGAAAGATTGAGAAGCCTAAAGGTCCGAACACCGTAGCTAACCCACTCCCAAACAATGGAGGTGTGAATATGGTCGATGCCGACAAGATAGGCTTGTTAGAGATGATGGACGCCTTCAAACAATTACAAATCACCCTGGATCTCATGTACAACGGTCTGACAGCAATGAGGATGATTCAGCCATTAGAAGAATATCATCCCCGCCCGGACAGCAATCAAGAAAGGTTTTGTGATTACCACCAAGTCACCGGTCATGACATTGAAGATTGTTTCGCTCTAAAGACTCTTATTCAAGAACTTATACATAATGGTCAAGTAGAGGACCCTAGGGAGGCTCTCCTTAGAGTTAGAAACGGGAGAGACCTGGCCAATCTGACCGAAATAGCTGTGGCAGATGGCGAGGCACCCGATATTGACTCAGATTGTTCTTCAGAAATTATTAATGATAGTGATTTTCCTTATTTCTCTCTGTCATTAGATAATCTATCTCCAAATACTACATGTTCATCATCCTCCGGAAACTTCGTATCCATGATCGAAGATCAGACAAACAATGTCGATCCAAAGACGTTGGTCTCACCAATGGTTAGCAAATTGAAGAATTGGTGCACATATAGCGGACCCATAGCAACGACAGACTTCATGATTGAGGAGCTTGGATTGACTGCTCCCCCTATAACCTCACCTATCGAGCCTCCTGTCAGTTCACCAAAGTCGTCTAGGTCATCTAGGTCCGATGTCTTTACCTATGAATTTGAGTCTTCTTCCAAGTCTAACGACCTCACGTCGGAAGACTATGAATTGGTCGCTAACGCCATCTTTCCTTTTGCACTAAATGAAAACCTCGACCTTTCCGAGTATCCCACCATAGACACTCTTATAAATGATAAATTAACTAATCAATCTAATGATATACAAATAGTTAATAACGATTCATTAAAAGAAGCAGACACAGAAGAACTAAATAACGAATACATCCGAGAAATCTCAGAGCAGGTTATCAATAAAAGGGAATCGAGCCCAAGCTGCCGATGAGGTGTTAACATGTGTGAATCTGGGGACAGACGACAAGCCGAAGGAAACACAGATTGGGAGATTCTTTCAAGGCGAAGAGTGTGAGGCACTGATTGGGTTACTCAAGGAGTATGTTTACGTATTTGCATGGTCTTACAGGGATATGCCGAGGCTGGACAACTCCATCGTAGAGCACAGAATTCCGATAGCCCCAGACGCCAAGCCGGAGAAACAGAAACTTCGCCGCATCAAGCCAGAATGGTCTCTGTAAGTGAAAGAAGAAATAGAAAAGCTACTCAGAGTAGGTTTCATAAGGGTGATTGAGTATCCGACGTGGTTATCAAACATCGTTACAGTAAAGAAGGCCAATGGCAAAGTTAGAGTTTGTGTAGATTTCCGCGACCTTAACAAAGCTAGTCCTAAGGATGATTTTCCGCTTCCCAACATCGACATGCTGGTGGATGAAACGGCTAACTACGAGATCAAGTCATTTGTGGATGGTTTTGCCGGGTACAATCAGATCAAGATGGCCGAGGAAGACCAAGAAAAGACTGCTTTTACCACGCCATGGGGAACGTACTGCTACACCGTAATGCCATTCGGGCTTAGAAATGCTGGGGCTACCTATCAACGGGCTGTGACTGCCTTATTTCACGACATGATTCATAAGCAGATCGAGGTCTATGTAGACGACATGATCATACACTCCAAAGGTTCCGACGGTCAACACCTAATTGACTTACGGAAATTCTTCAACAGACTGAGGGAACACTTCATGCGCCTAAACCCTGCTAAGTGTATGTTCGGAGTCGTTTAGGGAAAAGTGTTGGGGTACATGGTCACGGAACACGGAATAGAAGCAGACCCGAGAAAGATTCAAGCAATTATGGATATGAAGCCACCCCATACAGAAATTGAGGTCAAGGCATTCATGGGCAGGCTACAATACATCAGTCGCTTCATCAACCAGTTGACTACCGTCTGTGAACCGATTTTCAAGCTAATGAAGAAAGCTGCCAATGTTGAATGGAATCACGATTGCCAAGAAGCCTTTGAGCAGATTAAGAGGTAATTGGTGAATACCCTAATCCTACGTCTACCACACAAGGAGAAGCCGCTACTGCTATAATTAACGGTAACAGACACTGCCGTTGGAGCTATACTGGCACAAGAAGCCAAGGATTCCTGAATAGAAAATGCCATATACTTCGTCATCCGAAATCTACAAGGCAGTGAGCTCAACTATTTAGCGTTAGAAAAGACATGCACTGGACTGGTATGGGTAGTTTCCAAGCTCAAGCATTACATGGTATCTCACCCCATATCCGATCAAGTACTTGTTTGATAAGCCGTCAATATCCATGAGACTCGCCAAATGGTCGGTATTTCTGGGGGAGTTCGACATCACGTACGTTCCAAGAAAGGCAGTTAAAAGGAGAGCTATGGAAGATCAGTTAGCTGATTCTCCAAGCACTGAAGAACGACGATCAGACCCCGAATTTTCGGACGACGGTAGTTTTGCAACAGAGACTATGGACAAATGGCAGTTATTCCTCAACGGAGCCACAAACAAAAGAGGCAACGGAGTGGGGCTTCTTCTAGTCGATCCTAAGGACGAACATACTCCAATAGCAATAAAGTTGAACTTCACGACTACCAACAACGCTACAGAATATGAGGCATGCATAGCCGGCCTGGAAGCTGCCTTAGAGCGAAATGTAATGGAGTTAGAAGTATACGGTGATTCGTCTCTAATCATAAACCAAACAGCAAAGAAGTGGGAAAATGTGGATCCCTGCCTGCAGATTCGCCGATGCACTCGCCACCCTGGCATCTTTGGTAGAAATCCCCGAAGGGAGGTCAGTCAAGCCTTTCAGAGTTGGCCAATGGTATGCACAGATTCACAAATTCGTTAAGAATGGGGAAACCTCTTTCGAAGGAGACGTGAAGGCCAAAAGCCTACAAGCACTGAAAAGGTTGGCGGGACAGTTCGTACTACTGGATAATACCTTATACAAAAGGCACTATGATGGAATTCTACTGTTATGTGTGGGAAGCAAGAAAGCCGAGAACATCATGGAGGAGGTACACAACGGGTTGTGCGGACCGCATATGAATGCAAGAATGCTCCGGTAAAAGATCACTCGCCTGGGTTATTACTGGATCACCATGGAAACAGACTGTATCCAATGGGTTAGAAAATGCCACAAATGTTAAGTATTCTCCAACTTGAACCACATCCCTCCGCACGACCTCTATAGTATGACTACTTGTTAGTACCCGATCTGAAAATGAGTTTATTAGGGCTTTCCAAAATATACAAGGACTTTATGGGAATTACAAACCTTGCAAAGACTTGTCCCGGATTCCCAAAAATAGCTCAATGTTCTAGAAAACATTAAATATGGACATTTAGGGTTGCCTTGTATGAACAGTAAAACCCTAGCTTGAATTTCAAGTCAGCGCGCAACGATGGCCACGCGGCCACTTTCGCCGCCGCCCTCAATATTGGCCACGCGGCCACTTTCGCCGCCACCCTCAATATTGGCCACGCGGCCACATCCGCCCCGGATGATCTGGACCATCAGATCTTCCCCTCAGTTTACTATATAAACCAATCTCATGCTATTGGTTTAGGGGGATCCGAATTTGAGAGTTCTTAAACACAATTTTGCTCTCTAATTAGCATTCAAACCTCCAAGAAGATCAAGGTTTATTTCTTGCCAACATAGGTAAGTTTTCTAACTTATTTCTTCACGTTCTTGCATTATTTCTAATGTAGATCTTTAATATTCATGTTCTTGCATGTTTATTCATAGTTTCTTCATATGCTTCGCATGTTCATTCATATGTTCATATATGTTCTTCATATGTTCATCGTGTTCATAGATTAAAACCTTATTTATGCTATATTTAGGGTTGCGATCTTCATGTTTGCATGTTATTTCATAGCCGATGATGATCGAGGGTTCATCAACCCGAGGATGATCTAGGAACTACTTCTAAACCCTAAACTTTAGGTAATTCCCCCCTCATTATGCATGATCCCGATTCTTCTGCCTATTCTAAATTCTTATCGAACTACGCTGACCTGAGCTTCTCACATTGAGAGGAACGTAGGCAATCTTCGGATCCGGTCTCAAACACTAACACACTACATACACCGCATCATGATAGAAAGACCGATCAATTCGGGCAATAGGAGTGATAACGTTCAATATTCTTCTCTTGTTGTAATTTGACCCCCGAACCCATTAACATGCTTTTCTCAATGTTTTGGCTATAATTAAAACGGCGTGGCGACTCTCATAATTTTAATGTTACTATGAATATCCCAAATTCAAACACACGTATTCACAGTGGCGACTCTGCTGGGGACTGCTTTGAAACTTTTTCAAACTTAGTGGGTCTAACTTTCGTCACATCATGATGCTTGCCATGTTTACACATGCACACACCTGCCATGTTTACACATGCACACACCTGCCATGTTTACACATGCACACACCTGCCATGTTTACACATGCACCCTACACACACCTGCCATGTATACACATGCACCCTACACACCTGCCATGTTTACACATGCACACACCTGCCATGTTTACATATGCACACACTTGCCATGTTTACACACGCACACACCTGCCATGTTTACACATACACACACCCGCCATGTTTACACATGCACACACTTGCCATGTTTACACATGCACACACCTGCCATGTTTACACATGCACACACCTGCCATGTTTACACATGCACACTTGCCATGTTTTCACGTGCCCCCTACAGTTAAGCCATGTTTACACATGCACCCGCGCACTCCGCCATGTTAATACTCATACCTTGTACCTTGTACCTTGTACCATGTACCTTTGTTATTCTCGCCTTAGTATTAGGGTCAAACAAAACTCTGCTATGCTCCCTTGTACATTATTTTCCTTCTCATGCATTGCATTGGCATCATCCTAACATTAAAAACTTCTCTCTTTTCTCCCTAAAAAAGAATTAGTTTTTACCACACACTACCACTAGTCCGTGTCAGCACTGCACAGGTCCCCGTTACCCGGAGTATTCGATGTGCAGGAATTTGTGCGCTACTGCCGCCCTCTTTTCGAGTCACTCGTCTACTCCACTCACCGTGTACGTTCCGCGAGCGGTGGGAACCTTTTACCTAACCCGTGTCAACCCACACATAGAGATTAGGACACTCCTCGGACCACCCATTTAAGATGTAAATAAATGCAAATCTTTTAGCAAAATAAAATATGCATTGCATCTAGGCGACCTCTAAGGTCCATCGCTCATCCGTTGGGCCATCATTGCGATCCATTTGGGTCTACCCTTCACCTTCGACCGCCTAGGTCAACCTTACCAACCTTCGACCTCTTAGGCCAACCTTTGACCCCCCTAGGTCAACCTTTGACCTCCTAGGTCAACCTTATCTACCTTTGACCTCCTAGGTCAACCTTTGACCACCTAGGTCAATCTTCCCAACCTTTGACCTCCTAGGTCAACCTTATCAACCTTTGACCGCCTAGGTCAACCTTCTCAACCTTTGACCGCCTAGGTCAACCTTCTCAACCTTTGACCCCTTAGGTCAACCTTATCAACCTTTGACCGCCTAGGTCAACCTTAGGTCAACCTTTGACCTCCTAACCTTATCACCTTTGACCTCTTAGGTTAACCCTTGATCGCCTAGGTCAACCTTATCTACCTTTGACCTCTTAGGTCAACCCTTGACCGCCTAGGTCAACTTTATCCGCCTTTGACCTCTTAGGTCTACCCTTGACCTCCTAGGTCAACCCTATCACCTTCGACCTCTCAGGTCACCCCTCGACCTCTTAGGTCAACCTTTAACCCCATAGGTCAACCTCATCCACCTTTGACCTCTTAGGTTAACCCTTAACCCCATAGGTCAACCTCATCCACCTTTGACCTCTTAGGTCAACCCTTGACCTCCTAGGACAACCTTATCACATTTATCATCTTTGACCCCTTAGGTCTACCCTTGACCCCCTAGGTCAACCTCATCCGCCTTCGACCTCTTAGGTCAACCTTTGACCCCCTAGGTCAACTTAATCATCTTTGACCTCTTAGGTCAACCTTTGACCCCCTTAGGTCAACCTCATCCTCCTAGGTCAACCTTATCCGTTTTCGACCTCTTAGGTCAATCTTTGATTCCATAGGTGAACCCAATTACCTTTGGTCCTAACCCCCTTAGGTCGAGCCGTCATCTTGACCCACCTAGGTCATTATTTGACCCACCGTCGTCCAGACCAACCTAGGTCAACCCGTTTAGGTCCAACTTGTCCGTCTTAGGTTAAAACTACCCCTTCACCTTTGACCCGTCAAGGTCACCCCGTGACCCGCTTAGGTCGACTTACCTCTCTTGGATCCATCTAAGTCAATCTCTAACCTTCCTTAGTCTACCAACCCGAATAAGTCAACCTTAGACCCGCTTAGGTCAAACCATGTCCATCCCGCTTAGATAATCCCATAGGCAAACCGCTACAACCCGCTATCTTGATCCATTCACCATATAGGTCAATCCAACCTTTTCTCAATTAGGTCGACCTATCCTACACCCATCTAGGTCAAACCACCATTATTGTCGCATTCTAGCTTGAACCACTTCTTGTCTCAAACCTTAGGTCAAACCTTAGGTCAAATTTAGGTCAAACCTTAAGTCAAACCTTACCCGATTCCTATAGGTCTTCCTCACCCATGCTTGACTACAGACCGAGTCATCTCCCTCTTTTTGACCCCTATGGTCATCTCTCACCTCTTTTTAAAAGTCTAACTTGATTCGAACTACGGCGACCTGAGCCTCTTATTGTGTGGGACCTCTCCCTCATGATAAGGGGAACGTAGGCAACTTCGGCCCGGTCAAACTTTCAATGTTTTACCAAAATGCATTTCAAAAATGTGGAGACCGACTCTTTTCCAAAAAATGATTTTATAACGATGCCTTATCATTAAATACGAATCTAATTTAATTCAACTAAGAGGCTTAATTCTTTCATGACTAGAGTTCTGCATCATGTCGGCTGCAAGGAACATCGAAGTTGTAACTGAAGCTGCTACCCAAGATCCCGAGACAATCCTCTACACCGGTACTGCTCTCAGTAAGCAAGCATCCCACTTCGAAGCTATCCTCGATGAACAAGCAATCCACTTTAAGGCCATTCTCAACGAGCAAGCAACACACTTTCAGAAGGAGATGCATAAGACCCTAAGAGATATCGAGAGGCGCCATTTGTCTGGCATTCGTGGCATTTATGATTACCTCAGTCGAGTTCTCCCTCTTGCTCAATGTCAACACCCGTACGCTCCTCAAATGTACGGGCCGCCACAGACTGTCCCCATCGGGATGCCTCCTATGACTACTCATCAACAAGGGGTGCCGGTACCTAAATCACCCTCAAAGACAGTTCGTGAAAGGAAGGACGAGCGCGAATTCGACGACTTAGGTATGCCGTTAGCCAAACTCTTCAAAAGTCTAGTTCAAGCCGGCAAGTTGTCTCCTTTGATCAACTATGAACCAAGTAGGGTGAAGCAATGCTTGGATCCCTCCAAACACTGCCAATACCACCAGTTAATTGGGCATGACACCGAAGATTGCGTCCAATTGAGGAGAAAGATTCAAAGCCTCATTGACAGCGAAGCCATCACCCGGCAACGGAATACATGGGCATGGGCAAAAGAGGAAATTGGGGCTACCTCCTTTAAATAAAAGAAAAGAAAAGGGTCATTCAGTCTTCGTAGGTTCTAGAGTGTCCTTAGTTAAAAGTCCACCTTGGACGATTTTTGTTTCTTTAAGTAAAAGTCCACCCCGGACTAGTCAGCTTAAATCTTTTAGTTCCAATAAAAGGGTCATTATTTCTTTTCTTTTCTCTCTAGACTTGAGACATAAGCTTACATATATTAATTTCATGAAAATTGTCTTATTCACCATTTTCGCTTGATTGCTATATCTTTATATGATGAATTAATCTTAATCTTACTCATTAATGACGACTCATTAAAAGGTAAATGGACCCACAAACCATTCACATAACTAAGTAAACGATTAATCTCAAAATAACAAATGCTTCGATCAATTGGGATGAACGAATCACTTTCCCTTCTCTCTACATTCTACCCCCATACACTCTCTCTATACACTCACCCTTTGTACACACTTCATGTACACTCTCTATATACACCTTCTCCCATACACTATCCTCATACGCCTCTCATCCCACCATTAGACCCCTTTTTATAAGGTCGTGACAAAGAAATGGACTGCGGTTGCTCATCATCAAATAGACATCCATGCTGCCACAATTTAAAGGATTGGTTTGTTCCCATCACGAGTACTACATGCCGTTACACTGGGGCTGTCCGTATTCCATCGCAAATATAAGACAAGTTCACGAAGTCATTCATTGGTGCACGTGATAATCCAATGGAGCTCTACCGGTGAAAATCAAGGGGCTAGGACGCCCGCCGCTAGCAAAAGGCCGCTTGAACTATAAGGAAGCTACCTCGCAATCGAGAGAGGCGAAAGCAAACTAGGGGCTTGTCTCGCCCAATGTTTCATGTACAAATATAAAAAAAAATATATATATATATGGCTCGCTAGGTTGAAACCTAAAAGGGCGACCTAGGCAAAAGTTAGAGCATTGCACAAAAAGAAGCCCGCTAGGTTGAAAACCCGAAAGGGCGGCCTAGGCAAAAAAAAGGGTGTGCACAAAAAATATAAAATAAAAAATAAAAGAAAAATAGAAGGGGCTATCACCATGGAAAAGTAAAACTCCCATTTTCTTTTCACTTCAAATGTTCTATTTTTCTTTCTTTCCCCAAAAGGAAGATTAATGCGGCAGCAACAGCCCATGACAACTACAATGGAGCATTCCACCGCAATGAGCTACAATGAAGCAATCCAAAGCAACAAGCTACAACAGAGAAACCTATCGCGACAAATGAACCTCACACCCCTAAACTCAAACCCAATTTCATCATCAGCCGGGCCACCCCCGAACTACGCGGACCTGAGCTTCTCACATTGAGGAGAACGTAGGCAACCTTAGGGTCCGGTCCAAAATATACACAACCCACCTCGTAGCCAATTTTCCTTCTCTTCTCTCTTCCCCCATATTTCTACTCCTGACTTCTTCACTCACAATTGATCAAAACATTTATTAATTTGAGGCTACTTGTTTACCAATTAACCATAACTCATTAACTAATCAACGAGGTCCATTCTCGAGCAATCAAATGAGAATCTTGAATAAAACAATTTTCAAATGTCTCGACAAGTCTTCCGTTCTACAATCTAGGAAAAAGCTAAACACTTACTTTCTGTCAAAGCAGGGGCTTCCTCCCTTTTGTACATATATACCCTCAGTTGCTCAAAGAGTCAAAATGTGAGTACTATCTCTCTCTCTCTCTTACGCTCCTCAAAATGCCCCCGCATGTTTTCAAACAATTATTTTTTCCTTTTTTGAGTCGACTGAATGAGTTCAAAAAAAAAAAAAAAAAAAAAAAAATTGACGCAGAAGAGATGCCCGCTAGATTGAAAACCCGCAAGGGCGGTCTAGGCAGAAAAAAGGCTGCGTCTTAAAAGAGGTAGGATACCCCGCTCTACGCGACTGGGGCTTCCCTAACAATAAAGGACCGACCATAAGGTTTCTCAAAGGATGCCGGGGCTTCATCAAGCACATACTTAGAAGAAGAGGACTCCTCATCATCAAGCTCGACGTAGGATACCCCGCTCCACGCAACTGGGGCTTCCCTAACAAGAAAGGACCGACCATAAGGTTTCTCAAAGAATGCCGGGGCTTCATCAAGCACATACTTTGAAGAAGCGCATCCCTCATCATCAAGCTTGACGTAGAGTTTCTCAAAGGAGGGAGGGTACCCGCTCACCAAATTAGATAATCCCCAACGGAATGGGTCGACTATGTGGTTTCCCAGAGAATACCGAGGCGTCAACAAGGATACACTTAGATGAAGGGCACCCCTCATCGTCAACTCGGCACGCGACGACCTATTTGGATTGATTAGAATCATAATTAATTATAAGGCATCTGTATAAGATCATAACACTTTCATAAAGTTTTCTCCTCCCCGACACTTTGTTTATAAACCCGCACGCTCGGTCTCCACAAAATTGTAAAAACATCCTCGATCCATCTGAGACCCATCTCCGTGATTCTTGAGTTGACTCGGTCCTTCACCCTATTTCCTACACAATAGGATACCCTTAGGTCCCAACCTACCTGGTTCAAAACCTTAGGTCCCAAGCTTACCCGGTCAGTCTTGCCTAAGTTACACCATAAACTCTCTAAGTCCCGAGCCTACCCGATCAGTCTTACCTAGGTCCCAAACCTACCCAGTGAGTCTTACCTACGTTACATCATAACCTCTTAGCTCGACCTTCCGCAAGTTCGTAACATCTGTATAAGATCATAACACTTTCATAAAGTTTTCTCCTCCCCGACACTTTGTTTATAAATCCGCACGCTCGGTCTCCACAAAATTGTAATAACATCCTCGATCCATCTGAGACCCATCTCCGTGATTCTTGAGTTGACTCGGTCCTTCACCCTATTTCCTACACAATAGGATACCCTTAGGTCCCAACCTACCTGGTTCAAAACCTTAGGTCCCAAGCTTACCCGGTCAGTCTTGCCTAAGTTACACCATAAACTCTCTAAGTCCCGAGCCTACCCGATCAGTCTTACCTAGGTCCCAAACCTACCCAGTGAGTCTTACCTACGTTACATCATAACCTCTTAGCTCGACCTTCCGCAAGTTCGTAGCATGACCCCTTCGGCCTCAAACCGGTTCTACCCAAAACTTCAAACCTTAAACCAGTTAACCAAAGCCAAATCCTTAGGGTGACCCATTAGGTCCCGAACCTACCGGTCCCGAGCCTACCCGATCTCCTAGATCTCAAACCTACCAACACATACTCATCCTTACCTTGTCTAAGCAATAGCTCTCTTATCCTCCTCGTTCCAACCTTTTAGGTCTACTCAGTCTAACCTGTTGAGCGATCCCTTAGATCCCAAGACCATTCGAGTCTACCAAACTTATCCTTGAAGTCCATGATATGTCTGGTCCATACCTTAGGCCTCAACCCCTAAACCTTTAGGTTACAAGACTTTCTACCCTTTAGGTCTCTTACCTTACATCTCCACCCTTGGAACTCTTTAATTCCCAAGCCTACTTGGTCCAATTAAAAGCGACGCATCTACGTCTCCCGACTCCTGTCATATCCAAGCCATGGCCCTACCACTCTTAAACCTACCAAGTACCAACCTAGTGTCACTCCTTAGCTTCAAAAGACTTCCTAGTCTGACCTTCAACCCCTTAGGTCTCTAACCTACTTAATCCGAGCCGAGTCCAAACCTCGCCACCTACGAGGTCCACCCTTGAACTCCATGGATCTCAAACCTTTCTTCCCCACGAGTCCAAACCTCAAACATGCTCGAATGCATAGGATCTTCCGCATACCGTGACATGCCATAAAGATATCAAAACCCGTCCGGTCAAAACTCGTGCGGGTCCCATCCCTAGCCTACCGTCACAATCGCCGAACGAGTTTGGTCACTCGCAATGACCTCTAAGACAAACTTCGGTCCTAAGCATACCCAATCCAACTTAGGCACCTATTGTACTCGAGCAAAGTCTTGGACACTCAATCCCTTTACCTAAAGCGCCAACGTGGTCACATATCCAGACCATCTCCCGCATATGGTTCGCACCTAGCACACCTTTAGACCCAAACCCGCCATGTCCGCCTTACACCCTTAACTGGTCCCAATCCGTTGCTCCTTGGCCGACCTCAAGCCTGCTTGATCCTAACCCATAACGCGGTTTATCTAGGACAAAAGACTTACCCGCTTGAAAGCCTTATATCCCAACGCTACCCTGCCTAGCCTTCGATCTCCTAGATCTCACGCCTACCATTCCATTAGGCCCCGGTCTCCTCAACACATGTCTGAGTCTTACCCTAGCTAAACCCTAGAACTTTAGCCTAGGCCTAATCTATCGAGCCTATCCAGCCACGAGGTATCAAGCTCATTTGCCCCAAACCGCAACACTCTTAGACCTCAAACTTGTTCGGTCTAAACCAAGACAAACCTTCAAATTCTTTTGGTCTCCAAACCCTAGCCTTAAAACTAGGTAAATACATTCTCTAAACCCTAGCCTCGAGCCTAGGTAGTCATATCATTCTCTCTGAACCCTAGCCTCAAGCCTAGGTAATTACATCCTTTCAAACCCTAGCCTAAAGCCTAGGAAGTTACATCCTTCTTAAACCCTAGCCTTTATCCTAGGTAGTTACACCTTTCCT
Source organism: Campanula takesimana (assembly GCA_026119855.1). Taxonomy (NCBI): domain Eukaryota; kingdom Viridiplantae; phylum Streptophyta; class Magnoliopsida; order Asterales; family Campanulaceae; genus Campanula; species Campanula takesimana. The sequence goes on from JAOWBW010001465.1 coordinate 83,213, forward strand.
AAACCCTAGCCTCAAGCCTAGATAGTCACCTTCTATTCAAAGCCTAGCCTAGGTAATCGTATTCCCTCTAAATCCTAGTCCCAAACCTAGGTAATCGCCTTCTCTCTAAACCCTAGCCTCAAGCCTAGGTAGTTACCTTCTATTCATAACCCTAACCCCAAGCCTAAGTAATTACCTCCTTCCAAACCCTAGCCTAAAGCCTAGGAAGTTACATCATTCTTAAACCCTAGCCTCGATCATAGGTAGCAACATCCTCTTTAACCCTAGCCCAAGTTCTAGGGAATTTCCAAAGCCCCGCATGCAACATCATTTCCAAATTCCCGAAACCCTAGTCTCGAAACCTAGGAAATTTACAATCTCAATTCTCCGTTTTGTTGAACCCTAGTCCAAAACCTAGGATATAATGCCCGGTCCAAAACTCAATCAACCCTAGCCTCAAGCCTAGGAAGCCGCATTCGCTCTAAACCCTAGCCGCGAGCCTAGGTAGTCGCATTCGCTCTAAACCCTAGCCTCGAGCCTAGGTAGTCGCAGTCGCTCCAAACCCTAGCCTCAAGCTTAGGTAGTCGCACTCTTTCTAAACCCTAGCCTCAAGCCTAGGTAGTCGCACTCGCTCTAAAACCCTAGCCTCAAGGCTAGGTAGAAATTATCCTCTTTAAACTCTATCATCAAGCCTAGGATTCAACATTCCCTTCAAACCCCAGTCCTATACTTAGGAAACTCCTTCACCTTAGTCTCAAAACGTAGGAAGTTTACAGTCCTTAGCCTTAAAACCTAGCCTAAAGCCTAGGTTACCATGAACCTTTCCAAGCCATAGTCACCAATCCCGGAAAATGGTGAACCCTAACATCAAGCTTAGTGGACCTTCCACAAAAGCAATCCCTCTTCCCAACGGTCCATGGTCTCAAGCCTAGGAAGTCACAACCCTTTCAACTCCCAACCTTGGGTCTAAAGCCAACGCCTTTGCAATCTCTAAACCTACCACAACTCCAAGCCCTAGCCTCGAAGCCTAGGATATTTCTAAACCCTAGTCCCAAACCTAGGAGAGTCATGGTCCTTAAACACCAGTTTCCAAACCCTTGTTCGAAACCCTAACATCTAGGAAGTTCCCAAACCTCAACCTCTCCAAACCCTAGTCTCGAAACCTAGGAAATTTATAATCTCAATCCCCCGCTAGTCTTATGCCTAGGATACAATAGCCTTTCCATATTCTCTCCGAACCCTAGCCTCGAGCCTAGGCAGTCGCATTCTCTCCAAACCCTAGCCCGTAAGCCTAGGAAACCCACATTGTATCCAAGACACAACCTCAAGTCTAAACAACCATAACATCTTTTGCATCCTTATCTCAAGGATAAGAGGCTACCCATCCCCTTTCCTTAGAAGCCTTAGGTCCTACCCTAAGCAACCAAACAAAATATCCCTTACCTAATACCTTCATCTTAATGGTTCGTAGCCTCATATTAGGTATTCCTCCTAATTTAGGGTAAGCGTATCCCAAAACATTACGCTTTCCGTGGTCGTCCTTTGCTCACCAAAGAGTCCTTTACCTTAGCAACTCCCCGAGAGTCCATCTCCTTTGTGACTCCCCGAGAGTCCCTCACCTTTGTGACTCCCCAAGAGTCTATCACCTTTGTGATTCCATGAGAGTTAATCCCTTTTGCAACTTCATAACAATCCGTCATCTTCGCGACTCATGATAAGTTCGCCAGCTTTATGACTCTGCAAGGGTCTATTGTCCTTTAGAACATCATTTGGTTTTAAAAAGCCTAAAAAATCTCTAAATTATCCTTTGTTTAAAAACTATCGTGGTGACCGGGAGTTATCCCTACTGCACGAATGTTTCATCTCTTTAAAAACTATCGTGGTGACCGGGAGTTATCCCTACTGCACGAATGTTTCACCCCTTTAAAAACTATCGTGGTGACCGGGAGTTATCCCTACTGCACGAATGTTTCATCTCTTTAAAAACTATCGTGGTGACCGGGAGTTATCCCTACTGCACGAATGTTTCATCTCTTTAAAAACTATCGTGGTGACCGGGAGTTATCCCTACTGCACGAATGTTTCATCTCTTTAAAAACTATCGTGGTGACCGGGAGTTATCCCTACTGCACGAATGTTTCATCTCTTTAAAAACTATCGTGGTGACCGGGAGTTATCCCTACTGCACGAATGTTTCATCTCTTTAAAAACTATCGTGGTGACCGGGAGTTATCCCTACTGCACGAATGTTTCATCTCTTTAAAAACTATCGTGGTGACCGGGAGTTATCCCTACTGCACGAATGTTTCATCTCTTTAAAAACTATCGTGGTGACCGGGAGTTATCCCTACTGCACGAATGTTTCATCTCTTTAAAAACTATCGTGGTGACCGGGAGTTATCCCTACTGCACGAATGTTTCTTATCTTTAAAAACTATCGTGGTGACCGGGAGTTATCTCTACTGCACGACTGTTTCGTCTCTTTAAAAACTATCGTGGTGACCGGGAGTTATCCCTACTACACGAATGTTTCATCTCTTTAAAAACTATCGTGGTGACCGGGAGTTATCTCTACTGCACGACTGTTTCGTCTCTTTAAAAACTATCGTGGTGACCGGGAGTTATCCCTACTGCACGTACATTTGTTATTGCTTCGTTATATTATCGCGATGACCGAGAGTTGTCTCTACTTCGCGTACGTTCTGTTGCAATTTGCAGAGGCCCGTCTACCTCTATATTGCGTAATATCCACCACTTGTTATTTTATGAATTGTGATTGACAGAGGCCCGTCTATCTTGATATCGCATAAGCTCCGGCTATTACCATTTTACCATCTTGGGATTATGTAGACCCCGCCGTCTATATGTCTCGCACCATTGTCACCCTTACCTTCTTTCCCCAAATATTTGCTTAGGATTCGTATGGTTGTAGAGACTTCGGCGCCTCTATGACATACCATCCTAGATCAATCGTAATTGGCAGAAGCCTCGGCGTTTCTATTTGCGAGCGATCCAGCATCTATTTTAGGGTTCGTATGATTGTAGAGACTTCGGCGCCTCTATGACATACGTATCCTTGATCAATCGTGATTGGCAGAAGCCTCGGCATTTCTGTTCGCGAGAGATCTGACATCTATTACTTTAGTGCAATCGGCAGGAACCCTGGCGATCCTGATTGCGTTTATCATTCCATCTTGGGATCATTTAGACAACGTAGTCTTTAATTTTCCCAAATAACTTCATTGCTTACGAATGTTCGTTCTTCATACAAGATAGTATCCGTAGGTTTATTATCCACAGTAGAAGTTTGATGTCTCGTCTTTCCCCAATGTCTCTGAACTACGACCGGCTTGATTCCTCGGAGGATACGTAGGAAACCTGAAAAGGTTCAGCCACCCGATCGACATGGTCATCTCTCATCCCCAGCAAGTGCATTTTCCCCAGCAGAACACGTTGATCCCCATCAGAGGACAGTCCTTCCCAATTTCCCCATCAGATTTGAACTACGTTTGGCTTGATTCCCCCGCGGATACGTAGGTCGCCTGTCAAGGTCCAGCCGTTCCCTCACCTTTCCTCTGTTTTGAAACTCATGTTTCAGAACGGTTCCTATTTTTATCATCGACCCTCCATTGCCTTGCAAGAAGCGTCGCCGAGGGGCTACTGTTAGTACCCGATCTGAAAATGAGTTTATTAGGGCTTTCCAAAATATACAAGGACTTTATGGGAATTAGAAACCTTGCAAAGACTTGTCCCGGATTCCCAAAAATAGCTCAATGTTCTAGAAAACATTAAATATGGACATTTGGGGTTGCCTTGTATGAACAGTAAAACCCTAGCTTGAATTTCAAGTCAGCGCGCAACGATGGCCACGCGGCCACTTTCGCCGCCGCCCTCAATATTGGCCACGCGGCCACTTTCGCCGCCACCCTCAATATTGGCCACGCGGCCACATCCGCCCCGGATGATCTGGACCATCAGATCTTCCCCTCAGTTTACTATATAAACCAATCTCATGCTATTGGTTTAGGGGGATCCGAATTTGAGAGTTCTTAAACACAATTTTGCTCTCTAATTAGCATTCAAACCTCCAAGAAGATCAAGGTTTATTTCTTGCCAACATAGGTAAGTTTTCTAACTTATTTCTTCGCGTTCTTGCATTATTTCTAATGTAGATCTTTAATATTCATGTTCTTGCATGTTTATTCATAGTTTCTTCAAATGCTTCGCATGTTCATTCATATGTTCATATATGTTCTTCATATGTTCATCGTGTTCATAGATTAAAACCTTATTTATGCTATATTTAGGGTTGTGATCTTCATGTTTGCATGTTATTTCATAGCCGATGATGATCGAGGGTTCATCAACCCGAGGATGATCTAGGAACTACTTCTAAACCCTAAACTTTAGGTAATTCCCCCCTCATTATGCATGATCCCGATTCTTCTGCCTATTCTAAATTCTTATCGAACTACGCTGACCTGAGCTTCTCACATTGAGAGGAACGTAGGCAATCTTCGGATCCGGTCTCAAACACTAACACACTACATACACCGCATCATGATAGAAAGACCGATCAATTCGGGCAATAGGAGTGATAACGTTCAATATTCTTCTCTTGTTGTAATTTGACCCCCGAACCCATTAACATGCTTTTCTCAATGTTTTGGCTATAATTAAAACGGCGTGGCGACTCTCATAATTTTAATGTTACTATGAATATCCCAAATTCAAACACACGTATTCACACTACTCCTTGGCCATTCGCAACATGGGGCATCGATATCATCGGTAAGATCCATCCCGTGGGAAGCAACGGTTATGAGTTTGTATTGGTAGCAGTAGACTATTTCACCAAATGGGTCGAAGCACAGTCTTACAAGGCACTGAATTCCAAGAAGGTAGCACATTTTATCAAGAAAAACATCATGTGTCGTTACGGTGTCCCAAATTTGATCATATCAGATAATGGTAGTCACTTCAAAGCATATACGGCCCGTTTACTCGCCGAATTCAGAATAGAAAGGAAGAAATCCTCCCCGTACTATCCGCAGACCAATAGAGCAGTCGAAGCAGCTAACAAGACCGTCGAGCAGATTATCAGAAAAATGGCCATAAGAGGAAGAGATTGGCCCAACAAGTTACCCTTGGCACTCTGGGGCTACAGAACGTCGATACGCACTGCCACTGGCAAAACTCCTTACGCTCTTACATACGGCATAGAAGCAGTGCTCCCCATCGAGCTAGAAGTCTCGTCCCTAAGAGTATTGCTCAAAAGTCAAGTGAATGAAGTAGAATGGCTCCGCAGTCGCTACGACCAATTGGCTACCTTGGATGAAAGAAGGCTCAAAGCCATGAAACACATCAGAGCTTATCAGAGAAGGACCACAGACGCCTTTAACAAGAAAGTAAAGTTTCTAGACATCAAAGAGGGAGACTTGGTGCTCAAAGTTCGCCTCCCGAACAAGTTCAACCCCTTGGGAAAATGGGCTCCGACTTGGACTGGCCCTTACGTCGTACAAAAGATCTTCTCCGGAGGTGTAGTTAGAATGGCAGATTTGGACAGCAACCAATTCAAGGAACCAGTCAACATCAGTAAGCTCTGTCGCTACTACAACTGACCACTACGGTCCTTCTCCACAAGCAGTACTCTCCAACAGCGGTCTCTCTCCATCAACGGTCTTCTACAACGGCCGTCCCCCTTGTAAAAAAAATATTATTACTCTGTACTTCCCCTCTTCTATCTTCCTTTTCTACAATCAAAAATGAACTACGGTGACCTGAGCCCCTTAGCCCTACTTGTAAAAGGGGAACGTAGGCATCCTTCATTGGTGTGGTCTTAAAAATAAATAAAAATCCAAATCTGGTTTGAGCAAATTTCAAATAAAGCAAACAATCTGTTTATCACTAAAGAAAAATTTCTATTTCCACAAGTCACTACACGTTAACATTTATTTGATGAGTCTAAGCTCGAAAGAACCTGTGAATAAATAACATGCTTTGAAATTTAAAGAAACTAAAACAAACTAAAATCTAAACTATGTGTCTGTAACGACTGTGGTTGGATACTCGGAGTCACTCCTCCTCTTCCTCTTCCTCATCCTTATTCCTTTTCTTATCTCTTCGTCCGCATCTAGCCCGTCTAGTAGGATCCGCAAACAAGTCCTTCCCCAACTGAGTCACCCCCGTTGAGCCTTATCTCTTTCTTTTCCTCTCAACAGGTGCTAATTGAGCCAACTCGGTTTCTACCTCCCATTGCACATTCTCGTCCCTCAAGCGTCTGCTCGAGACATAAGGGACTACTACCCTACGTCTCAGTCTTCTCAAAGTCTGTCCCATTATTCCCAAGGTCGTCTGGTACCAGTCCAAGTATTCTCGAGATAGAAGTATGTCACGTGGTCGCTGTATACAGAGAGTGTTGGGCATGAGATCATAAGACCAGCATCGCTCCAAAAGCACTGCAACCCCAGTAGTCATAGAGATTATCCTGGCATTAACCATGCTACCAGCCTCATCCCATGAGGAAGGTACAATCTGAGGCATCCCGTACTGACGGCACACTCGTACTGTATAGTAATAAGTAGTCTCATGCAGAGACCGCTTTGAGTCCACTGCACTCTGATAACCCCCTAATGAGGTACCATCCATTTTATCTGAGCTGTACTCAGCTTTGCTATATATGTCACCCATGCGGAACGAGCCATCCCTGCAAATCGCTGATTTATGCGCTTACTCTGGCAAACCCAAGGTGACACTGGTCCAACAGGTTCCTCCAAGACTCGAAGTCTCTCCTGCAACCACAAGGTTAACAGTCGGGTACTTCCTCTGGTCATCTTTCGAGCTCCCGAGGCTAATTCTCCAATACCATGCAAAGTTTCCCCAAGAAAGCAAGGGACAATACTGCGATTGGCTCGAGCCTGGTCCACCATGTCAAGACAACCTATAGTAGCTACTCCTATATAAGGTGGAAACATTACCGAGGCTAACAGACAAAGTGCTAGACAATCTAGAGCAGTGTCGGAATCCACCATACTGTTAATAAACCTAATGGGAAGCCCACAGAGGTTAACATCACCATCCAACAACAAGCCTCTGGCATCTTCAACAGAAATCCTCAACAATTGGGAAACCCGAAGTTCTGCAGGCACTTGATACTGCGGCATAGCTACCCTATCAGTCACTGTCGCACCACAAAGAGCCACAAAGTCTTCGTACGTGGGGGTGATTTCATTGTAAGAAAAGTTGAAGACATGATTCTCATTATCCCAGAACTTGACAGCAGCACGAATCAGGTTTTCATCAGACCTAACCCTATACAAAAACCAAAGACACTTAATTCCGAATCTCCTATCAAAGTTGGCACGAGCTATCCTCGAAAGCTTCCCAACCCAGATCTTCAAACTCTTGATGAAGTAGTTTTGTCTCTCCTCAGAAATCCTAGGGTGTCTATCCATCAGAAAGGTGTGAAAGAACCGAAATCTAGAGCAATAAGAAGAAAAACTGATGTCTGCCTCGTCTGTTTATGCAGGCTGTTATTATATAGATAAGGGAGTTCAAGTCCTGATCATACAAGGAGAAATCTGACGAAAATCGTGTCAGACCAAGGATTAGCCGCACGGCCAGTCATTCCTCATGGTTTGCCACGCGGCCACATAAGCCAGTTCAGACAGATTGCAAGTCCGTCCCCAGCAAACGCCGGAATGGACCCATCTCAGACATTTCTAAGGTCACAAGTCACAAGAGAGGTCCGATAAAGAGGGTAGAAACGCCCGACGGTGTGCAATCCCTATCTTGCCCTTAAGGCTCATGCAATGTGCTAAATGTAAAAACATGTAAATAAAATACTAATCAATTACATACCAAAAAGCAAATAAAATATTGTACATAAATTTGTTTGTCTGTTCCTCTCCTCCCTCTCTAACAAAATGCAGGAAATAAAAGGACTACATCTAGTCCGAGTCAGAATCCTCGATGTCCACATCATCATCCTCTCCACCTTGCTTCGTACGGCGGGACCCACCAGCTCCCGAGCTCCTACTCCGGACAGCCTCGAATTCTCAGCCTCCTTGGGGGATCTCTCTCTACGCTGAGGCAGCACCACATCATCCCGACGGCAGGTGCAAGCAGCGGCCAAGCTCCGGAATAGCCTCTCAAAAATATTGCCCCGCCAGACAAAGCGTATATAGGCCTCCCGGGTCACCTGAGACAGATAAGCACAATTCAGATACAATTCTAAAGTGTGTACGTGCAAGACAGAAATGAAAAGAAAAGGGTAATGTATCGTAGCTCCAAGCGGAGGAAGCTGGGCCCCAGTAACCTCATCAGCCTCAGTCGGAGTCAGATCGAAATCTACCTCGGCACCATTCCACTGCATCCGAATACTGTCAGTGAACCGCGGCATATCCATACCATATCTATCCCCTCCACTCGAGCTAGCCGGATAGGCACCCGCCTGCCTCCTCGCCAAAACCTGCTGACTCAGCAGTACATGCTCTACAAACCATGCATAGTCAGCCCCTCTCTAGTACAAATGGGCCGGAGTCCTAACCCGGTAGTCACCGCTCCTCCTCAGCCTAGATGGATATAACATGTCTCTCGGAGGCTCACTCGGGGCGCACAACATAGGATGTCTGCTATGCTGCCTGCAGACTCTCTCGCCAAGATACATGGCATCCCTAGTCAACCCCATCAAGAAGCAGCGGGAAGTAGTAAACTCCTGAGCCTGACCGACCCCTGACAACACCTGATCCGACCAAGGAAACATCTGAAAGTCCTCATGCAGCGGACCACTCAACTTTGCAGTAAAAATCCCTAGATCAGGAGTCTTCCTGGCCTTGTCGTGGCCCTCCAACCGGTTGCTCTTTGCCCAGAATCGCATAATCGGGACTTCGTTCACCCCCTGCATGCCGAGCAATGCGGAATATATCGTAGACCCACACCTGTAGAGAAAAATAATATATTCAGTCTATACAGTTCTAAACAATAAACAAACATGGAATGAAAAAGATTGAGTCAGAGACATACCTCGAAAGCAAACTGAAAACAGTCAAAAGATGAGGTACTAGACCTCGAGCAGACATCAAGGGCTCTATACATCTCCGCCAGCCCGGCTCCGCCCCAAGAAACCTGGCTCGCCTGCTCCAAATCAGCTAGAGCACACAACAGAGAAAACCGATAAAAAGTCCCAGCGCTCGGGAACAGAGTCTGTGACAGGCTATACCACAAGATGGCCCGCACCAGGCAGTCAGTATCATGGATGCCCTCAACAAATCCCTGGATAGCCTCATCTACCAAGGTCCTCAGGCGACCTGCCTTAAAGCCATTCCCTTTCACTCCCCTGCCAAGCTGCATCCCAATCAGCTCCCGGTGTGGGTCTGCAGACAACGACTCGTCGAAAGGTAGCTCCACGTCCATGAACATGAGCCCCGTAATAGCAGCAAAGTAGATCGGATTAACAGTCACCTCTCCTTAACTAAAGTGGAACGTGTGGGTAGTGTCCCACCAATACTCCCTCATCGCCTCAACAAGACCCATCACCTTATGGGTCCCCTCTACAGCTCGTACTGCATCAAAAAATGGACCAAAGCACAGAGCCCGGATCCTCTCCTTCACCGTTCCAGCCGGCGACAATCTCCCTCATATCTCTGCCACCGCCTTCGTGGACCCGCGAGATTTCATTCTCTACAGGTAAACACAGCAAAGGTACGTTACCCAACTAGCAATATAAATGTGTTATAAATTAAAGTGTACTTGCATGCTTTATTTTATCTACTTGCGCATATATTTTTCCGTCCCCAAAATAATCAACAAACTCAGAAAATTAAATAAATACGAACGATTAATTTAATTTAACGCGGTCTTAAATTAATACAACAAGTATGAAATAAAAGACATAAAAATACCCAAAAGAAATAACAAAAATCAAGACCGTTACCTCCTTCGTCTCCATCAGTCTCCCGCCAGACCAATGTTTGTCGATGCCCGCGTACAAGTCAAAGTGTTGTCCCACTGTAGACACCCCATTTTGGACATTCATTTATAATCACACTATTTATGTGTCTCGCCTTTGATTTGGGTCAAAACTCGTTAAGTTGGACATGTTTCGTTAAGTTTCTGACTGACTCTGTTAGTTAGGGGCCAAACTGAACATTAAAACTATCGCAGAGGGAAAATAAGTGATTCCAGCACTTAGATGCCTCGTACGAGACATTGATGTCTCGTACGAGGTATCCCCCTCGACAGTCGGGTTTTTGGTCAGTTTCCTTGTTGATCTTAACCCCTTTTCTTGGCAAACACACATGCAATCCGGTAAAACCTAATGGCCGATCCTAGAGTCCAAAAATACCTCTATGGAGATCAACTCATTGATTCCCACCTCAACTTACCTTCTTGGCCAAAACCCTAGGTCAAAATCTCCTATAAATATAAGGTTCTTGAACCAGAAAAAGGGTAGACTCTATTTTCACCAAATAACCACTCAAAATCTGACCAAAGAAGTTCTTCTAATCATCCCCTCTCTGATACCCACGAAATTTAGAGAATTAAGGCCTTTAGTCAAGGCCATCCATAGGATTCTTGAAGAAAACGCTTAGGTAAATCTTTGCTTTTCTATCTTCTCATCTCCTTCTTTGTGTTTGAAGTAGTGTGATTCCATTAAAGGATCAGCCTAGAGCCTCTCCAACCTATGGAGATGGCCTCGAAGCACATGATCCGACATCCTAAATAAATAAGTCGTTATTTATTTGTTTGTTTTTATCTTTTGGTACACGAATGCATGATTTTGAAATGATGATGATGATTTCTTAGCAAGACCAATCCTAGATTGGGTGAATTGGGTGTTCCTTGACCTTCCCAATTCATAACTTAACCCCCGAATCCAGACATCTCGGTCTGTGTTCCGACAATAACATGGTGGCGACTCTCAAATCAACAATAAGGTGAATCGAAGGTTGAAAGCGTGCCATCAAAGAAAAAACCTCGCGGGCAAACAGTGTCGACTCCGCTGGGGAAGAATCACAGTAAGTGGGTTAGACTTGCGTCGAAAGAAATCATCATTATTTCAAAATTCTGCATTCTGTACGTTAGTCTGTTCCCAGACTGGGATGCCTTGTACGAGGTATCACTTGTCTCGTACGAGACATCTCAGTTCTGCCTGGCGGATCTGACTCTCTGGTTTGAAAAGGGAATTTTATTCGGTTCAAACACGCACACAGAGTTCCAGATCTGCCCTCCCCCCCGTTTCTGAGTCTTGGGACCTTCCTAACGACGAAGAAACTCCCCATATATTATAAGGCTAACCTTTGTTTTGTAGGAGTACTTGCTAAATGTTTATCCCGTGTTTACATGCGTTTGCCTTATGTGTGAACTACGACGGCCTGAGTTCCTCCACAAGAGGGAAACGTAGGCAGCCACTTGGCCCGGCCATTGCATGTTTTTGTTTTTTAATTTCAAAAATAACTTTCTATTTTAACCTTGACACCTAGATCTTGACTCTCACACATGTGCACACATGTAGATTAATTGCACTACATAACCTATAAACACGGGTCCCAATCGGAGGACGGATGTCGGTCAGCACCCCCATTCTAACGAATGGCCCTCGCCGGTCTCTCCAAAGATGGTGTACCCACTCCGTGACACGCTCCTAGACTGTGTTCATGGGGAGCCTTAGCCGTAAGCCTTGCATCAACCTCATGCATACATACTAGTTAATAAGACACCCCTCGAGACCGGTGGGTTCGATTCTTAGGGTTGTTTTAATCTTTGCCCAAGATAACGCGTCTTTACAATCTATAATCCTCCCTTGTGAATATGACGAATGTCCCTTCGGTAAAATGTTGAACAAAGGATTTTGAAAGAATGGAGAGCCTCTCTACGGAAATCCGAGTTTGTGTTTTCCTACTTTCACTATTCTGTGCGGGATTGTGGATGCCATTTTGGCTTAGTTTTGACCGCACCGTTCAACATGTCCCTTTCGGTTGTCCCTTAAGATTCACAAGGTTTGATTGCATTAATGTGTTGTTTAACAAAGTGCAAAACAACTACGGGTCACTTAGGTTTGGTTAATTGAATGGTGGATTCCGATGAGAATATGGGACCTTTGCCCGAATTGTCCGTTTGGGAGAGTGCAATACAGGTGAAAAACAAAGGGCTCATATTCTAGGGTGACAGAATCCACTGTTCCAGGATGAACTAGAGTAGTAACCTCTTAAAAAGGATTGAATTCCATCTGACCAATAGGATTAAAATCTGCAATCTGACTGTAAGGCTGGATGCCTCGTACGAGACATCCATTGTCTCGTACGAGACATCATCCCTTTTCTGTGAATCTGCCGTGTTGTTCAACTGTTTCATAAAAGCCGACTTGTTGGGACCCTAGCCTGGATTTGACACAGTTTCTGCACTCTAGGTATGCCCGATCAGCAAAGTAGCTCCACGCTCCTAACACAATGTCCGCCCGTAAAGAAATGTCTCTCAGAGAAATCTCACAAAGTCTGCGCTTCAAGATGGAAGCCACCGGAGGTTGGAAGGAAGTCCTACCCAACGGAGAGGCCCCGAAGATCAACACCATGCAAGAATTTCGCTTTAGAGGGCTCGACTATGCCTCCTATCATGCTCATGACCAAGTCAAAGAACGTAACGAACAAAGCGAAAAGGATTGGGCTGAAATCGAGAGAATGATCGACGACAGTAAGCTCGAAATGTTACAAACTGAATACAATGAAATGAATAAGTGGTACAATGCCGCTGTCCAGAGAGCCCAAAATTTAGAGGACAACTAAGAGAAGGTCATCAATGATGAGGTAGGTAACTGCATCAGTCTGCTTTATCAAGACCTAAAGAACCAAATGGAAGATGGACATAATTATCACCTCAATATCATGAGGGACCACTATGAGAGCATCATGCAAAGCCTCCAACCCAAGACACCAAGGGTCTACACCGATTTGAGCCAAATCCGACTTGGTAGGGTGTTCCAAGAGCTTGAGAGGGAAGGCAAGTTAGCACCTATGAGGGGGTACAAATCCAAATATGAGGGAGCCAAAAGGGCCTTGCACCTGTATTGCTACTACCATCAGTGCCGCGGTCACCACACCGACAAATGCAATAACTTAAGAGATAAGATCCAAGATCTTATCGACCAAGGCACTCTACATATAATAGGCGATGGGATCGGCCTCGTGATCAAGAATGAGGGGTCCAAACCTCAAGCTCCTCTTCCAATACATTAGTTAGTAGTTTAGTAGACTAGTTTTTACCTCATTTTCATAGCTTAGAGATTTCTTCCTTTTAAACTAGTTGTTTCTTTTTCTATTCCTTAAGGGATCCTACTCACCTAAGAATCATTGTGGGTGAGAGCATGCCCTCCTATCAATTTCAATTTTTAGTAATAGATAGCTTCTTTTAAATTTCTTACCTTTTCCGAAAGCAAAGTAGTGTAGAGATAGTAGAGGTGCGCAATGAAAATGACTATTCCAAGGCGATACCATTCTCCGGAACGCGTCCAGTACTTAACATGATGCTAAAAGAGGGATACTTCCCTGGTCTTGGACTTGGCAAGCATTTACAAGGGATAAAAAAACCACCACCTGTCATTCTATACCCCCCAGAATATGGTCTAGGGTATGTGTCACTATTAAAAGGCATCCCCAAAGAAGAAAGGGATTGGACTTCGTACATTGTACCACTAGCACCGCCCTATCGAATGACTCTAAACGGGTACTTTGTACGTGAGGGGGAAAACTTTCCATGCTTCATATTCCCTGAACCATGGATTGACCATAGGGGGAAGCGCCAAGCGGGCTTTGAAATATTCAGTGACTGTGATCCGTACTCACTCGAAACAGAACCGATGCAATTCTCGTGGCTACCTCGAGAATTAGGGGGTACCAAGGCCGAGGCATTCAGTGAGTGGGACTTTGTGTTGGGAGAAGACCTACTGCACCAGTTTCTCAACCTTTGCAAGCTAGAGGACACTCAGATTAATGCAATAGACAAGGGGGACGCTCCGAACCAAGACTACACCAAGCTCATCGAGAAGAGTGACGAGCCTATTCAGAATTGGTACACAACTGGGGGACCCATAGCAAGTGAAAACTTCCTGATCAAGGAATTAGGATGTACTCCCCATCCCCATAGGGCTAGAAAATTTGTAACTTTTACCTTAGAGTCAGATATCGCTACCGATGAGCTCACCCAAAAGGACTTGGATGCCATCGCGGAACGTGTATTCCCCTACTTTCTTAATGAAAAAATAGATCTTTCTAAGTATCCCGAGATTGCTAGCATCCTAAATGATGAATTAACTAATAACTCTAACGAATTAGATGATAATGAGTCATATGACGAGATAGATCAAGAAAACGAACAAATATTAAAAGAAATTAATAAGCAAGTAGGTCTTCGTGGCGGAAATGGTCCTATTGATGCCGAAGAAATGCAAACAGTTAATCTGGGGACGGACGATGATCCGAAAGAGACCAAGATTGGCAGTTTCTTCAAAGGGGAAGACCGACAAGCCCTTATAGCGCTTCTCCGAGAATTTGTGGATGTGTTCGCTTGGTCCTACAGAGATATTCCGGGGCTAGCCAATTCGATCGTTGAGCACAAGATACCACTGCTTCCTGATTCGAGGCCAGTCAAGCAGAAACTCCGTAGAATTAAGCCAGAGTGGTCAGTGCAAGTCAAACAAGAGATAAAGAAACTCCTGAGTGTTGGGTTCATCAAAGTAATAGAGTATCCAACCTGGTTGGCTAATACTGTACAATTTTCCAAAGCAAATGGAAATGTCCGAGTCTGTGTTGATTTCCGTGATCTCAACAGACATCTCCGAAAGATGATTTTCCTCTTCCAAACATAGACATGCTCGTCGACAATACCGCAAAGTATGAAGTTCGTTCATTCGTAGACGGATTCGCCGGTTACAATCAGATCCTCATGGCCGAGGAGGACCAACACAAAACAGCGTTTACCACACCTTGGGGGACGTTTTGTTATACGGTCATACCATTCGGACTCAAGAATGCCGGAGCCACTTATCAGAGAGCCGTAACTACATTGTTCCATGACATGATACATAAAGAAATGGAGGTGTACGTTGAAGATATGATCATACACTCCAAAGGCTCCGATAGGCAACACTTTGTCGACCTCAGAAAGTTCTTTGAGAGGTTGAGACACAATAAGATGAGACTTAATCCAGCCTAGTGAACATTTGGGGTAGTGAAAGGAAAGGTCCTTGGGTACATGGTCACTGAGCGTGGTATAGAAAAAGATCCCGCTAAGATCAAAGCCATCATTGACATGCCTCCACCTAAGACGCAAAAAGAAGTCAAGGGATTTATGGGTCGCCTTCAGTACATTAGTCGTTTTGTTAATCAACTCACGACGATGTGCGAGCCCATTTTTAAGCTCCTCAAGAAGAATGCATCCTTAGAGCGGACAGAAGAATGCCAAGAAGCTTTTGATAAGGTCAAGGAGTACTTAGTGAATCCGCCTGTATTGGTTCCACCGCATAGGGAGAAACCATTGACCTTATACCTCACAGTCAATGACACTGCATTAGGGGCTATGCTAGCACAAGAGCGACCCGATTCGAAGAAAGAGAACGCCGTGTACTTTGTCAGCCGTCGCTTCCAAGGGGCTGAACTGAATTACTCTGCATTAGAGAAGTCGTGTGCTGCACTAGTATGGGTAGCTGAGAGACAAAACCCGTACATGGAGGCGTTTCCTGTACAACTAATCACCAGAATGGACCTGTTAGGATTCATTGTTAGTTCACCCACCTTAATTTGATTGATCCATGTGTTGGGTTTCCAAGTAACATGCGCAGCGGAATATAGCAATTAAAGTTTTAAGAAACCCAAAGCCATGGATCCGTTCATATGATTAAATCAAATACAACAAGATGAATAGAGGAATAACTAACCCTTGATGGCTATCAAATTTTCTCTTGGTCTTGGTGGAGATCTTGAAGCTTTATCACGATCACAAAGCTTGAACACGAACTTTGAAGATGATGATTTTCACCCTCTAGCGGTATCCACACTTCGAACGAATATCAAAGGAGCTTCTTTGATCTTGGTTGATAGACCAATATTATGAAACACACTTTCACAATATAATAAAGAACTATATGGAATTTATTTGTGAATTATTTTGTTCCTCAATCAAGGATATCTTAGAACAAAATAAATTCTCTCTCAAACTCTTTGAGACTCACAAAATCACTTGTTCATATGGTCTGGCCGAATTGGGGTTTTTATACACAATTAAGACCTATTCCAAATAGGAATCTTGTGCCAAAAACCTTCCTAAATCGAATTAGGAATTTTCCTGTCGGCAGCACCAGGCGCCCGCCTGGTACCACCCAGGCGCCCGCCTGTTTGGACAGAAACTCCAGTCCCTTTCCGGCTTGAACAGGCGCCCGCCTGGTGCAACCCAAGCGCCCGCTTGGTTGACCAGGAGGCCCAGAACTTTTCCAGAAATTCCTTGGAGGTCCTTCGACCCTAAATTCCAATATAGTCCTTTTATTTAAGATTCGTTCTATTGTGTGTGACCCTCTAGGATTATACTAAGTTGGCAATGGGCTCAAACATGATTCCATAAGATATGATTAGGTTCTAGCAAACCGTCATACCTACCCAAATAGTATAACTAGATACAAGTTCGCATTCCTTTAGAATATGTCATAATCCCTTTGTCCACGATGTCATTAAACACAAGTCATGGTCAAACAGTCAACTTGTTTTGTTCAATACTTTCTCGATTCCGAATATGTTGATAATCCAAATGACATTGATCCAATCAATTCATTTGAGTCCGGCCGAACATTTCATCAACATCATTCCTACGAGAGGCCCAAGCTTGACATCTCTCCGTGGAGGGACAAATCCATTTGGCTTATTATTCTTCCCAACGGGAATCCGATTATGCCAATCATACCCTTTATAACTACCGTGTTAAGGTAGCGTTTGAATATGTCAAACACAACGTTCATCAAGTGGAAGACTATAATAACTTCATGTCTAAGGATTCAAATGACATAACTAATATGAGATATATGTTCGACACAGACCATGACATAAATCTCATACAGCGGGTCATGTCCAGTACCTTGTTCCAAACAAGTACCCATAAATCTAACATGATCATCCCATGATCATTTAGCCTTTATACTAGTGCTTAATAAGTACTAGGGACGGGGATTATTATAAGTAAACATGAACAACAATAATAATCAAAACATCTCTTTATTGATATGAAATAAATGATAACAATTACAACGTTTATTAAACGTGCCTAGGGCACCACTACCAACAATCTCCCACTTGCCTTAGGCCCAATCTCCCATGTATCTAATACCCATGGACCTAACATGACCATCATGTTTAGCTTGTGGAAGTCCCTTTGTTAGCGGGTCCGCAACATTGTCATCAGTAGGTACTCTGCATATATTTACGTCTCCCCTATCAACGATCTCTCGTATGATATGAAAACGCCTAAGTATGTGTTTGGATTTCTGATGTGCTCTTGGTTCCTTTGCTTGAGCAATAGCACCATTATTATCGCAATAAAGGTCTATTGGATTAGCAATACTAGGAACCACTTCAAGTTCAGTTATGAACTTCTTAATCCAAACAGCTTCCTTTGCAGCATCCGATGCAGCAATATACTCAGCTTCTGTTTTAGAATCAGCGGTTGTACTTTGCTTGGAACTCTTCCAGCTTACAGCTCCACCATTTAACATAAACACAAAACCCGATTGCGATCGGCTATCATCTTTGTCGGTTTGGAAGCTTGCATCCATGTAAGCATTTACAATGAGATCATCTTCCATTCCTCCATAGACCAAAAACGAGTCTTTAGTCCTTCTCAAGTACTTAAGAATCGCTTTTACAGCTATCCAGTGATTTTCGCCAGGGTCGGATTGGTATCTACTTGTCATGCTCAAAGCATAAGATACATCCGGTCTTGTACAAATCATGGCATACATGATGGACCCAATTGACGAAGCATATGGAACATCATTCATTTTCTCACGCTCATCTTTTGTCTTAGGACATTGAGTCTTGCTTAGAGAAACTCCATGTAACACGGGCAAGGTTCCTCTCTTAGAATTTTCCATACGGAATCTTCTAATGACCTTGTCAATGTATGTACTTTGGCTTAAACCAAGTAGCCTCCTTGATCTATCTCTATAGATCTTAATGCCAAGAATATATGCGGCTTCACCCATATCTTTCATTGCGAAGCACTTTCCTAACCAAGTCTTCACAGACTGAAGTGTAGGAATGTCGTTTCCAATGAGCAATATGTCATCCACATATAAAATAAGGAATAGCACTATGCTCCCACTAATCTTCTTGTATACACAAGGCTCATCTTCGTTCTTGATGAAACCAAACTCTTTGACCGATTCATCAAAACGGAGATTCCAACTCCTAGAAGCTTGCTTCAATCCATAGATGGATCTCTGCAATTTGCATACCTTAGAATCTTGTTCAAAACCTTCTGGTTGTGTCATATACACATCCTCTTGGAGTTTTCCATTCAGGAAAGCGGTTTTGACGTCCATCTGCCATATTTCATAGTCATGATATGCGGCAATGGCAAGCAAAATTCTTATAGACTTGATCATTGCTACGGGTGAAAAGGTCTCATCATAGTCAATACCATGAACTTGCCTATAACCTTTCGCTACAAGCCTAGCTTTGTAAGTATGCACCTTCCCATCCATGTCAGTCTTCTTCTTGAAGACCCATTTGCATCCTATGGTTTTTACACCTTCGGGCGCATCAATCAAATTCCAAACTTGATTGTCTTGCATGGATTGCAATTCGGATTCCATGGCTCCAAGCCACTTGTCCGAATCAGGAGAAGACATCGCCTCTTGGTAGGGTGACGGTTCATCATTCTCAATGATTTCTACCTCATTACTATCCGTTACGAGAAATCCATATCTCTCGGGCTCGGATCGTAACCTACTAGATCTGCGAGATGCTTGTGTATTTTGAACAGGTTCCACAACTCCTTGTGGTTCTTGTTCTTGTTCCACTATTGGTTCAATGTTATTTTCTGGGTCTCGAATTTCTTCAAGATTTATTTTACTCCCACTGATTTCTTTGGAGAGAAACTCTTTCTCTAGAAAGACACCAGTTCGGGCAACAAACACTTTGTTGTCCTCTCGGTTGTAAAAGTAATATCCTTTAGTTTCCTTAGGATATCCCACGAAAATACATTTATCAGATTTGTGTGCTAGTTTGTCAGAGATAAGTCTCTTGACATAAACTTCGCAACCCCAAATCCTCATGAAAGATAAACTAGGTTTCTTTCCACTCCACATCTCATATGGAGTCTTTGGAACCGATTTAGTTGGAACTTGATTTAGTGTGAAAGCAGCGGTTTCTAGGGCGTAACCCCAAAAGGATATTGGAAGATCAACTTGACTCATCATTGATCGAACCATGTCTAACAAAGTCTGATTCCTCCTCTCGGACACACCTATTCCATTGTGGTGTTCTGGGTGGAGTCAATTGTGAAACTATTCCACAGTTCTTTAGATGATCATCAAATTCTTGACTTAAGTATTCTCCACCTCGATCTGATCGAAGTGCCTTTATACTTTTGCCAAGTTGTTTTTCTACTTCTTTTTGAAATATTCTAAATATCTCAAATGCTTCACTTTTATGTTTCATTAGGTAAACATACCCAAATCTACTATAATCATCAGTGAAGGTTATGAAGTATTGAAATCCTCCCCTAGCATTGCTACTTAATGGTCCGCATACATCGGAATGTATCAACCCCAATAAGTCGCTTGCTCTTTCACCCAACTTGGTAAAAGGTGTCTTAGTCATTTTTCCAAGAAGACACGACTCACAAGTGTCATATGACTCTAAGTCACATGAACCCAAAAGTCCGTCCCCATGGAGTTTTGAGATACGCTTCTCATTAATATGACCAAGACGGCAATGCCACAAATAAGTATGATTTACATCATTAGGTTTAGATTTCTTATTTACATGATAGACATTATTTTCATTCTTGACATCCAAGATATAAAGGCCATTAAATGAATTAGCAATACCATAAAGCACATCATTTAAATAAATAGAAAATTTCTTATTCTCAATAAGAAACTTAAAACCTTCATTATCCAAACAAGAAATTGAAATAATATTTCTGCTTAAATCCGGAACATAATAACAATTGTTCAAAACAAGAATTAATCCGGAAGGTAAAGTGACTTCATAAGTTCCTACGGCTAATGCAGCAACTCTTGCTCCATTTCCCACTCGTAGATCTACTTCACCTTCTTTAAGCAGTCTTCTATTCTTTAGTCCCTGCACATTTAGACAAATGTGAGAACCACATCCGGTATCCAATACCCAGGAATCAGTGGTAGAAAGGAGAATATCTATCATATAGATACCTGAAGTCGACGCAGCCTTGCTGCCCTTCTTCTTCTTTTGCTCTTCCAAGAAAGCCTTGCAATTACGTTTCCAATGACCAATTTCTTGACAATGGAAACAGATTGCATCCTTTTGTGAATCAGGTTTTGCCTCAGAAGCCTTGGTAACCTTTGCCTTGCTTATCTTGGGTTTGACAACTTTTACTTTACCCTTTCCTTTGGCACTAGCCTTCTTCCCATCATGAACCAAGAGCACGGGAGAACCTTTCTCCACAATTTTCATCTCTGCAGTTTTGAGCATCCCATGCAACTCAGAGAGATTCTTATCCATTCCATGCATGTTATAATTCATCACAAACTGATTATAACTTTTAGGCAATGAATTAAGAATGAGATCCGTGGCTAGCTCCAATGGGATTGGATAGCCAAGTTTCTTAAGGTGCTCTACATAACCTTTCATTTTAAGAAAGTGAGGACTCACTTGTTGCCCTTCATTCATTTTACTAGTAGTGAATGCAACAATAGTCTTGTACCTCTCTTGCCTAGCTTGCTCTTGAAACATGGTTCTCAACTCCACGCCTATCTCATAGGCTTCCAAATGTTCCAAACTTTGTTGGAGTTTTGAACACATAGCAGCAAGCATGAGACAACTTACATCTCTAGAATCATTACGATGTTTCTTGTAATTGTCTCTTTCTACCATAGGGGCAGTAGGCGGTGGTTCAGCAGGGAGAGGCCCATCGAGAATGTACAACTTATCTTCTTGCCTAAGAACGATTCTTATGCTACGGATCCAATCCATAAAGTTAGTACCATTCTCTTCGAGCTTATCCTTCTCAAGGATCGATCGCAACGACATTGATTGAGTGTTATTAGTCATTATCTACAAATATGCAAAATTTCCAAAATTTAATAAGTACCGATTTTCATTAAAGAGATAAATAATGTATTTTAAACAAAATACTCCCACTAAATTATATAACCTTCATATACATCCAATGTATAATGTAATTTAAATGGGTTAAGATCCAACTTTAATTTAATTTCAAGTCCGCTAAGGCGGATTACACAAAATCAAATTAATTAGGTAGACAACTCTTGTCAATCATATCTCATATGACTCTTAGTTTCTTTTATGAGATTCTTTAAGAAATCAAATTTCAAAAAGCATGTTAAACCTCATCTTTGCCTAGGCCCAAAACTGTTTTGACGCCCAATTAAGTCTAACCATTTTAAACGCACAGTTAATGTGTCCCGCTAGGGCGTGCCCACATTATCTATCTTGCTCATACATAAACAAATTTAATGCATCTCGCTAGGGCGAATCTACATTAAAATCACTCATGTACTAACATGTGTTTTAATCATGGCATGGCAATAAAAGACTTAAAACTTCCTTTGAAGGTTCATCACATATAGCATATAACACATTTATGAGCACATAATATAAACATGTTACACATCAAGTTTAGCCACTAAATTAATCTCCATTAATTTAAGCATGATATTTATGTGTCATTAGTTTCTCTATAATTATGAGGATGAGACTATTTCAACTTTGGTTATTATCTCCAAATCAAGACAACAAGAAGTGCGGTCGAACTAAGCCATTAGGCAACCACAATCCCGTACTAATTCAAGAAACCAAGAAAGTAGTCCATGTGGCCGAAACTAAGCAATAGATGGTCTCGATGAACGTAGGCCAATTGCATTCACAATTCCACATGGATCTCTAATCATTGAATCAAGAACTTTGTTTCTCAATTTTAGCAATTATGAACTCTTCATAATTCTAACTTCGTTTTATCTTTGAGATTTTGATTGCGATCAAGTTTGGGAAACACAATCTCGATGAACGCAGATTAGCATCCAAACCTTGAACCAATCTTAGAATCACAAGACTAAAACAAATAGGAAAATCAAACCCTAAAATCCACACACAAACCAACTACCCAAAACCCATTCCAGATCAACAAGTCTGGACTGGATCTATTACTGGTTTTGTTGAATTTATCGAAAATTCCATATTCAGATTTTGACCAAAATCAGAACAAATTTTGACCACCGAGCGCCCGCCTGCAAAGGACCAGGCGCCCGCTTGAATGGCCAGAATAGTATAGAATTTTAAAGTTCGAAAATTTTGTCTCAAAATTATTTTTCCCCGATTATTAAAACTTTGATCCAATCAAAAATCAATAATCGAAATAATTCAGAATCCACCATAATTTTTATTGCGATTGAATCGTGCGATTAAAGTTGGAAAAACAATAAACCACATAAAATCACAAAACACACAAACATCATATAATCCAATATTCATATCATGCTTGGCACATAAACAATTTATATACACACAACATGATCCAAGTATTGAATTAATCAACATGAACGGGGCTCTGATACCACTGTTGGGTTTCCAAGTAACATGCGCAGCGGAATATAGCAATTAAGGTTTTAAGAAACCCAAAGCCATGGATCCGTTCATATGATTAAATCAAATACAACAAGATGAATAGAGGAATAACTAACCCTTGATGGCTATCAAATTTTCTCTTGGTCTTGGTGGAGATCTTGAAGCTTTATCACGATCACAAAGCTTGAACACGAACTTTGAAGATGATGATTTTCACCCTCTAGCGGTATCCACACTTCGAACGAATATCAAAGGAGCTTCTTTGATCTTGGTTGCTAGACCAATATTATGAAACACACTTTCACAATATAATAAAGAACTATATGGAATTTATTTGTGAATTATTTTGTTCCTCAATCAAGGATATCTTAGAACAAAATAAATTCTCTCTCAAACTCTTTGAGACTCACAAAATCACTTGTTCATATGGTCTGGCCGAATTGGGGTTTTTATACACAATTAAGACCTATTCCAAATAGGAATCTTGTGCCAAAAACCTTCCTAAATCGAATTAGGAATTTTCCTGTCGGCAGCACCAGGCGCCCGCCTGGTACCACCCAGGCGCCCGCCTGTTTGGGCAGAAACTCCAGTCCCTTTCCGGCTTGAACAGGCGCCCGCTTGGTTGACCAGGAGGCCCAGAACTTTTCCAGAAATTCCTTGGAGGTCCTTCGACTCTAAATTCCAATATAGTCCTTTTATTTAAGATTCGTTCTATTGTGTGTGACCCTCTAGGATTATACTAAGTTGGCAATGGGCTCAAACATGATTCCATAAGATATGATTAGGTTCTAGCAAACCGTCATACCTACCCAAATAGTATAACTAGATACAAGTTCGCATTCCTTTAGAATATGTCATAATCCCTTTGTCCAAGATGTCATTGAACACAAGTCATGGTCAAACAGTCAACTTGTTTTGTTAAATACTTTCTCGATTCCGAATATGTTGATAATCCAAATGACATTGATCCAATCAATTCATTTGAGTCCGGCCGAACATTTCATCAACATCATTCCTACGAGAGGCCCAAGCTTGACATCTCTCCGTGGAGGGACAAATCCATTTGGCTTATTATTCTTCCCAACGGGAATCCGATTATGCCAATCATACCCTTTATAACTACCGTGTTAAGGTAGCGTTTGAATATGTCAAACACAACGTTCATCAAGTGGAAGACTATAATAACTTCATGTCTAAGGATTCAAATGACATAACTAATATGAGATATATGTTCGACACAGACCATGACATAAATCTCATACAGCGGGTCATGTCCAGTACCTTGTTCCAAACAAGTACCCATAAATCTAACATGATCATCCCATGATCATTTAGCCTTTATACTAGTGCTTAATAAGTACTAGGGACGGGGATTATTATAAGTAAACATGAACAACAATAATAATCAAAACATCTCTTTATTGATATGAAATAAATGATAACAATTACAACGTTTATTAAACGTGCCTAGGGCACCACTACCAACACCATGTCACGTGTCTTTTTATGGACTTTAGGACCGCATGTAATGAAGTTCTACTTCAATTTTTAGATAAGTCCATTTCTAGTGTTTTTAGTTGTCTTGGCTGAGTATAGTTCGGTTGTATCATTAGTGGTTTAGTGCTTCAAACCGTCATCTTGAGACCGCCAGCATGGAGCCCTTCAGTATTCATCAAACTGCAGTTTGCATGTTTGATGAAACCGCCCATCAAGATCATTCTTCAAACCGCCCCTATGCTTGGTGAAACCGCAGATCAGTTATTGAAGAATTAAAGAGATGTCATTTATTCCTTAGACAAATATTCCCTTTTTGACCGTAAAAGGATGTTGTTATGTCATGTCAAAATAACTCTAAGTTAACTTGGAGTTTCTGCAAGGAATGTCGGTTTTTCTATCAGTTTGAATTGTTTACCGTTAGTCCTTTCTGCAATAAAGGACAAATGTCAGGTAGTGGTGCAACAACTACCTAGGACTACAAGACAAAACCAAGGACGAAAATGACAGCTCAACCAATGGGATTTCGACAGCACTGTACCCTTCAGATTTGATTCAAATCTTTACCCAACAGTCACAAGGGTGCTCTGCCTATAAATAGCCTCCATTATTCAATAATGAAGGTTGCTGAGCTTCAAGAGATTCATTCCCAAGCATTCAAGTTTGCTTTGAATATTTAAACCCAGATATTCATATCTTCAAACCATCTCCATTGCAAACCCAGTTCTTCATCAAAGCTTCAAGCCTAACAACCATTCATACTTAGCCTTTACACCGAAAGAATTCTATTTGCTCAACCATCATTTAGATACTTAGAGCATTTGAGTTCTTTTCACACACACACCTGATTTATATGATCACATAGATTATATACTTCGAAAACACCGGTTGTTATTATAGCTTAGGTTAGACTTATTGTTTAGAGTTTAGATTCATCTTGTAAAACCTCCTCTAAATTAATACAAGTCTTATAGCTATTAGAAAATCCTAGACTAACCATCTAGGTAGAGGACGTAGTTCATTTAAGAAAGAACCTCTTCAATTTGTGTATTTGATCTTTATTTTCTGTCTTGATATTTATCTTTCTTGTTTGTGGTCTTGAACTTGCTTCCATACTTGAAATGACTTGAAAGATGAATTGTGTTTTCCTTTAAACTTTAAGTTTAACTATTTTGTTGCATCATAGTGTTTTCTCAACCCGAGTCAAACTTCCCAACTCTTTAACTAACCTATTTGGCCAAACCGCAAACTCCGCTGTGCATTTTATCAGTTCGGTTCTTGTACCTTGAACCGCAGTTGGCCAAACTGATAAGTACTCGGTTGATTTTAAAGGGTATATTAGAAAAAGTTTCGGACCGCTATTCACCCCCCCCCTCTAGCGGTTCTATACCCTTGTTGCCCTCTGGGACCAACAAGTGGTATCAGAGCAAATCCACCAAATTTGTTTTTACAAGCTTAACCGCTTGGGTGCTGATCCAATGGCAAACACAAACACCCATATGATGCAAACATCTAATTCGAATCACTTACCGATTCTGGATGAAGATAGTTTTATCTTCTGGAAAGATAGGATGATGAAACACATGATTTCATGTGATCGTAGACTGTGGACCGCGGTTACTGATGGACCATATGTTCCTATGAAAGCTAATCGTCGTGCAGGAACCGCAGGAGAAGAAGCTGAAGTTAAGAAATTAGAAAGTGAATGGACTGATGCAGACCGCATCAATGTGGATTTTGATGGAAGAGCTATGTCCATGCTAGTTTCAGCTATTGACCTGAGGACTCATTCTAAGGTGCTTCACTGTAAAACCGCAAAGGCTACCTGGGATGCTATAGTTGACTTTCTGGAAGGAGATTCAGATACCAAGAAGAACCGCCTCTATCAACAGAGAAGACTCTTTGACTATTTTGTTAAAGATCCTAAGGAATCTCTTAGACAATGCTATGAGAGTTTTATTGATATTGTTAATGTTTGCTTTTCTCTTGGACATGTCTATTCTAATACAGATTTGAACATGAGATTCATGCAAGCACTTGGTAGCAAATGGCTGATCAAAACTACTAACATTGAAGACAACAAGGACTTGGAAGCTCTTGATCTTCGACACTTGTATGCCATGCTGAAGGTTTTTTAATTTAAGCTTGAAGAGGTCCATGAAACCGAAAGCAGATTTAAGACCCTCTCTCTAGCTGCATTCAACAATGCCTCATCTCCTGTCTACAATCCAGACCATCATCAAACCGCTCCTCACCTCCACTTGCAAACCACTTCTCCTGACCCAAATGTTCCTAGATATAATCCTCAAACCGCACCTTCTAAATATTACCAACAGTCTCACCAATCCTATCCTCAATCACATCAACCATATCCTCAATCTTATCAATCTTATCAGCAGTCTCATCAATCCTACACTCCTCCTCAAAGTTCGTATTCTCAGAGTGTAGGATCACAATCCTCAAGTTCTACTCAAGTTGATTTTGATGAAATGGATGATGAAGAATTTGCTTTGTATGTGAAGAAATACACCAAGTTCAGGAAAAACAATAGATCTCAATTTCCATCCAAAGGCCCAGCAAAGTTTGTCCCTCCAACCAGATTCAACAAAACTGCAGATCCCAAGACTAGGGATGACTTGGTTTGTTATAACTGCAGACAACCAGGTCACTTTGCTTCAAGTTGTCCCAAACGGAGGTATGAAGCCGCGCCAGCAAAGAAACCATTCAACAAGAAATTCGTGAAAAGAAGAGGAATGGTATTTGACCAAGGAGATCAACCGCTGACATGGATGGGTTCAGACTCAGATGAAAGTGATGATGAAGAAACTGCTAATCTCTGTCTCATGGGATTTGAAGAAAGAATTGAAATTGACGAAAGCCTTCCACTGCCAAAACAACAAATGAAGTCAGTTTCACCTAAGACTCCTGAGGCTAGATCAAGCAGAGCTCCTACAACACCAAACTACACTCCCGAGGTTCAAGCAGACCAAAGTCATGATGATCAGGTACTAGAACGTGCAAATATTATATGTCAACAACACACTGTACTTAAAAAGGCATATAAACTAATGGCTGCGGAACTTGAAGAATCCCAACGTGTATGTAAATCCCACAAGGAGGAAATTGAAAATCTCAGGCTCCAAATTGCTGGGATATCTACTATTGTGGATGAAAACCACTATCTGAAGGACAGAACCGAGGTACTTCTCACCCAAATCCATGATCTTACCGTACAAAGGGATGACCTCCAAAAAGTGACCTATGTATGGACTAAGTCTGGTGTCACCGTGGAACAAATCCTAAATTCACAAATTCCTACTTCGGATAAAAGTGGATTGGGGTTTAAAACCGATGATGGGTGTAAGTGTCCTTGTCTCTGTGCTGAAGGTGGTGTGAAACCTACTGAACAAACCAAAGAAATACCTAAGGTTAATCATGCTGGTAAAAAGGGCTCAATACAAGAAATTAAAAGGCAAAATTATTTCTTTGAGTACCCTAAAAACCAGACTGGGAGAGATTCAAAGTGGAAAGAGAAATCCATAGCGGCTGAGGCAACCAAGGAAGTATTGAGTGATGAAACCGCTCCTAGTCGGTTTAAGGAAATTCCTATCATTTTCCCTAAAGCCGCACCTAAGAGGAAGGTTGAGCTCAAGAAGGTAATCTTTGTTAAATCCAAAACCGCTGACCCAGTAAAACATGAGAAACCGAAGGTCAGTAAAGGGTTTGTAAAACCGCAACCAAAACCTGGATTTATTCATTGTGCTATTTGTGCTGATTTTGGTCATAGTGCTGGTCATTGTCTTTTAAGATTCACACCCAATGCCAAGGGACGTAAAAATCCTAAGGTCAAACAAGTGTGGGTCCCAAAAAGCTGCTAACCCTAGGACCCAAGGAATAAGGGGGACCAAAACCTTTCATGTTTATTTTTCAGATTTCATGTTTTATGGCTGGAACCGCTAAGAAGAAGAAGGATCTCTGGTATTTGGATAGTGGATGCTCACGACACATGACTGGAGATTCCGAACTACTCTGCAGTTTCATCCAAATGAAAGGTCCCCCAGTAGTGTTTGGTAACAACAAGAAAGGAGAAACAGTAGGATATGGAGCAATCAAACGAGGAAAGGTGACTATTGAAAATGTGTCACTAGTAGAAGGACTCAAGCACAACCTTCTCTCCATATCTCAGTTTTGTGACAAAGGAATGAACTGCATCTTCACATCAACTAGCTGTTATATCAAAAATGCTTCCTCTGAAGTCACTCTACTGACTGGCAACAGAACAGATGATGTTTATATGATAGATTTAAGCAATATTGTTTCTATTGCTGACCTCTGTTTTGTAGCCAAAAATATAAGTGAAAGCAGCTGGTTATGGCATAAGCGGCTCAGCCACTTGAACTTCAAGTATCTAGCAAAACTGCACAGGGATGGTCTAGTAAAAGGACTACCCAAAGTGGCTGACCATCATGATGAAAAGTGTAAAGCATGCCAGCTTGGAAAGCAGCCCAAACAGTCATTTCCTAGTAAAATCGCACCTTCAACGAACCGCTGTTTGCAACTGCTGCACATGGATTTATTTGGACCTGTCCCAACCGCCAGTATTGGAGGAAACCGCTATACACTTGTGGTGGTTGATGATTATTCAAGATATACATGGGTGGAAATGATGGCCTCTAAAGATGATACTTATGGCATCGTAACCGCTCTTTTTAGACAGCTCCAAACTCAGAAATTGGATGACATTGTTGCCGTGCGTTCAGATAATGGAACCGAATTTACAAACAATGGTGTTGCCCAATATTGTGATGATCATGGAATTGATCATAACTTCTCTGCCGCTGGGGTTCCACAACAGAATGGAGTTGTAGAAAGAAAGAACAGGACTTTGATTGAAGCCGGGAAGACAATGATTGCAGAAGCAAAGCTTCCCAAATACTTCTGGGCCGAAGCCGTCAATACCGCATGTTTCACCCAGAACCGCTCCCTAATCATCAAAGTTCACAACAAGACTCCTTATGAATTGTGGCGAGGCAGATCACCCAACATTGCCTTCTTCAAAATATTTGGATGCAAGTGCTACATCTTGTACAATGGCAAAGAGCATCGAGGTAAATTTGATGCTAAGGCCGATGAAGGTATTTTTGTTGGTTATTCAAAACACTCCAAAGCTTTTCGTTGTTTCAATAAGACATCTTTAAAAATTGTAGAATCAGTCCATGTTACATTTGATGAACATAATCTTCTTGAGCCACATATGGCTCCAAATGTTGCTGATGATTTTAGTGGTTTTTAGACAGGTACATCTTACCCTAATCATGCAACCGCAAATGACCAACCTACTCAAACCGCTCCATCAGGTTCTTCAGCCGCTCCAAATCAAACCGAAGGTGTTGCTGTAGAACCGCATTCTTCTGATCCCATTCAAACCGTTGATCCAGTTCCAAACATCACCTTCAATGAAGATTTCAATGAATATCAAGAAGAGCCTCCTCTGGAAAATCTTCAAGAAATAGTGGTTCATGAAGACCTCCCTCCAGAAATCAATGAACATAGAGACCATCCAATAACTAATGTTATAGGTCCTATCAGTTCTGGTGTTCAGACAAGAGGAAGCTTAACTCATAGGGATAACCACAGTTTGTTCTCAACCGCACTGTTATCTCAAATGGAACCGAAGAAGGTAGATGAAGCTCTAAGTGATCCAAGTTGGGTAGCTGCAATGCAAGAAGAGCTCAATCAGTTTGAAAGATGCAGAGTTTGGACTCTAGTTCCAAGGCCCAGAGATCACACTGTAATTAGAACAAAATGGGTATACAGAAATAAGATGGATGAAAATGGTACTATTACAAGAAACAAAGCAAGGTTGGTTGCTCAGGGTTATAGACAAGAAGAAGGGATTGATTATGATGAAACCTTTGCCCCTGTAGCTAGACTTGAAGCCATTAGATTGTTCCTGGCTTATTCCTCCTTCAAGAAATTCAAGTTATATCAAATGGATGTGAAGAGTGCATTTCTGAATGGTGAACTACAAGAAGAAGTTTACGTAGCTCAACCGCTAGGATTTGAAGACAACAAATATCCCAATCATGTCTTCAAGCTCAAGAAGGCCTTGTATGGACTCAAACAAGCTCCAAGAGCATGGTATGACACTCTATCTAAATTTCTTATTGAACAAGGCTTCTCTAGAGGTAAAATTGATACAACCCTATTTATTGCTAAACACAAAGGTCATTCATTATTAGTTCAAATATATGTTGATGATATTATTTTCGGTTCTACTAATGAGACTATGTGTGTTAAGTTTGAGAAGCTTATGAAAGGTAAATTTGAGATGAGTATGATGGGAGAATTGACATTCTTTCTTGGACTCCAAATCAAGCAATGTCATGATGGAATCTTTATCAACCAAGCCAAATATACCAAAGATTTGATCAAGAAATTTGGGCTTGAAACCGCTAAGCCAGTTGATACCCCAATGCAAAAGGCCTGCAGTTTGGATCAAGATGAACGAGGTAAGAAAGTTGATCAGACTCTCTACCGAGGTATGATTAGTTCTTTACTTTACTTAACTGCTAGTAGACCAGATATCATCTTCAGTGTTTGTGTTTGTGCTAGATTTCAAGCTGACCCTAGAGAATCTCATCTTATTGCTGTTAAAAGAATTATTAGATACTTATGTGGATCTGTTAACCTTGGACTTTGGTACTCCAAAGAATCTTCATTTGATCTATTAGGTTATTCAGATGCTGACTTTGCAGCATGTAAGATAAGCAGAAAGAGCACAAGTGGTACTTGTCAGTTCCTTGGAACCCGGCTTGTATCATGGTCCAGCAAGAAACAAGCATCGGTTTCAGTCTCAACCGCTGAAGCTGAATATATTGCGGCTGGAAGCTGTTGCTCTCAAATTCTCTGGATGAAACAGCAGTTGGAAGACTATGAAGTATTTGAGAAGAACTGCCCTATCTACTGTGATAGTACTGCAGCAATATCAATCTCTAACAATCCAGTACAACACTCAAAAACCAAGCACATTGACATAAGATATCATTTCCTCAAAGATCATGTTGAAAAGAAGAACATTTTTCTAGCAAAGGTGGGAACCGATGATCAAATTGCTGATATTCTCACCAAACCGCTTGAAAATTCTAGGTTCTTTCATTTACGAGGAGAAATGGGTATGCTGGAACTTACTTAATTTAATTCATGCCTATTTATTCTTGTTCTAATAATTTTTTCCAAGTATTTTGGCTCTATTAAGAAAATGCAAATAGCTTACGGTTCAATCGACAAAATCGAAACAAGATGGTTCGGTTAAAGATTCCACTCAAACCGAAGAGTCAAGTAGAATAATTTCAGTTTTGTCCAAACCGAATTGTCAAAGCAAGGTTTCGGTTTTTATACTGAAACCGAAGACAGATCTGGAAGATATCGGTTTCACCTAAACCGATAATGAGGAAAAGGTAAGTCGGTTTACGCAAAACCGCTCAGGTATGAAATTGCATTTTAGTCCCTACTTTATGTCACTTCATTCATTAAGGACCTTTTTGCAATTATCTCTGCCGCATTGAATGCGAATCGACAGGTACACTGACAGTTGAGTTTCCTTCAGCCGTCATGCCCGCTCCACTACCCGAGGTGGTTAATTGAGTATAAAAGACAAACCATTTTTCAATTTATCTTTTTACCTTCTTACTCTTTTTAGCAAAAACCCCTTCTCTCTCCTCTGTACGCACTCATCTCTCTCTCTCTGTTCTCACTCAAAATTCTCTTACTTAAACAAAATTTTTAATGGCACCAAAGAAATCAATTGATCTTGCTTCTTCTTCTACATCGTCCAAACCATCGAAGCCTGATATGGTATGAAATTCTGAACCCTAACTCAGTATACTTCATTTATCCGCCATTGTTGAAGCTTAAAAGCTTGTTCATCTTCCTTTGATCATTTTATGCTTTTTCTTCAATTTCTTGGTAGATTTGTGCTCGCATTTACTTATATACACTGTTTGATTACTTTGTTTTAAGATTTGTGTTCAATTTTGAGCAAAATCAATTTTGGGGTTATTTGTTGTTCTTGCGAAATTTTGCAGATTCTGGGTTCATGTGTTGTTATTTGTTTTAGTTTATCTAGAACTTTGTTAGAATCTGCCCTTTGTGATCATTTTGATATAATTTTTTCCACGTTTTGGTTAAGATTTTGTTTTGCATATTCATACTCTGTTCTTCGTGTTCTTCATGCATTCAAACTCTTTTTCAAAATTTTCCCTCTTTGATCCATTTTGCCTTCACTGTTCCTTCATTCTTTGTTTTTACATTTTTACCCTTGGTCTCCTTGAACCGCATGTTTTCATTGTTAGGTTTCCTTGTTATAGTTGGTAGGACTTAATCAAACCGCGGTTTGCTTAAGGATTCAAACTATCATTCTTTAAGCTATTTCTAACTAAGAAAATCTTTCAGGATCCCTCAAACTTTGTTCCCGGCTCTAGGATTCTTGTGGATGAAATTAAACAAGATGCAGTTGGAAGAAAGATCCTCAAACTGCTGAATGATGCAAAGCTGCT
Organism: Campanula takesimana; assembly: GCA_026119855.1. NCBI lineage: Eukaryota > Viridiplantae > Streptophyta > Magnoliopsida > Asterales > Campanulaceae > Campanula > Campanula takesimana. The sequence continues at coordinate 116,070 of JAOWBW010001465.1, forward strand.
ACCTTTGTTTCTTATGGATGAACCGCAGTTCGTTACAATTATCTGCGCCGAATTCTTTGAAAATGGGATCTCCACAAAGGCTGCCTTACTAGATGTAAGAGGAGAACCGATGAGGGATCTGGAATCCGGAGAGATAAAGTTTGAAGATGCTATCAAGTCCACCGACTGTGGCAAAGAAGTGATCCTAACCGCTTCCAAGATTGTCGCGACCCCGAACCCCGCGGGCCCGAGACCGCGAGCTGGACGTCGACTTAAAACCAAAACTATGAAATACCGAAGTTAAAAATTCCATTTTGAACCAAAAGATGATAACACAAGGTTTTACAAATCCAAGTTTAAATCAACAAAGTACATCTAACATAAGCTCCACAGCTTAAACCCAAAAGAATAAAATATACAATTCTTAATGACGTCAATAATGGTAAAACTATCCCCAAAAGGTTATACATTTAAATAATGTAAACCGATCCATAACAACCTGCCCCAAAATCTCAATCCTCTCGACGTCCTCCTCGATCCGCGAATCCTAATCCTTTTCCTCCTGGGGGGGGGGGGTTAAGGAAAAACAAAGATGGAAATAACGGGGTGAGATAAAATCTCAGTAAGTTACTAATGCAACTACATGACATGCTAATATGCAATGACCAATAGCAATTAACATAAGACAGTTAGCAGCGGAATAATAAGTGACATGCTGTCGAACAGTAACATCCAATAACCAATCATATAAATAAACATATAACAACAAATGAGAGGTTCCCTATCGCCAACCGTCCCATACCGGTTGGAAATAACGACCAGCTCAACATGCAGCACATAAAGCTGAAATAAACACTCATAAGTGGATACATAGCCAAGGTTTCACCCAACTGAAAGAACCAAATAAAGGTCGCTGCGCAGCTTCAATAATCAACCATCAACATCTTCATAGCAGCATGAAAGCTCGAAGAGAAAACCCCGGTCAGAAGCGACCGATCAACCCATCGATCAACAAACCATCTTCATAATAGCATAAAAGCTGAAGAGAAACCCGGTACCGGAACCAATAACCAAATGAAGTGTCACAAGGGACGGGAGACATGCCACAAAGTCATGCTCCAAGTAAAGCTAAAATGCACACAAAGGAGCTAGCTCTTCTCACATCCAAGGCCAATCTGGAGGAGGGTAATAATGGGGCAAAACAATGGTCAACAATCACAATGGACTTGGCTGTGCCATCATAATGTTTCGCATCGCCCAAACACACACAAAATACCAGCTGGACTTTCAAGTAAAGGCTAAGTAATAAAATACTAGCACAATAAACAACCATTGATTCCAAAGTAGGGAATCATACCAAATAATCACTATAAAAGATGCAAACGATTACTCAAGAAGAGTTCAACAACAATAGCACAAGGAGTTTCTCATAAAAGAGTCCAACCACATTGACCATTAAACATAATGATTCCAAGATAAGGCACGAACCAATTACATCCTAATATGATACTCACAAGTTACTCATAAAGAGCACAACCCAAACGGTCGCTCACAAATGGCACAATGACTATTATCAAAATGACCCTAACATTTACTCATTACGAAAGTGTTCCCACATTTCCCAATAATCCATAACTAAATTTCATAACCCATATTCACAAAGGAACCAAGGCGAAACCACGCAAACCGATATTCCCAACTTGATTACAACGGACCGATTCTAAACACTTTGTCATAAGACACTAAATGAAATCTCAACATAATCTAAACCTGAAACTCACCTAAATAAACCACCTCATCTCGAAGAACTCAAAAAGGTCTTTAAAACGATAGTTTACTCGACTAAAACGGAGTCTGAATGCAAAAGTTATGGCCTCCGGAAGATTGAGCGAAAAACGAACGATTTGATCAAAGGAGGAAATACCATAAAACGTCACAAGGGGGCAATGACAACCACCTAACACTCATTTACCACTTATATAACTCTAACGTAGTCCTTACACGGTTTACATAGGCTTACGGTTGACTTCTTATTGTTCCGGGTGATTACTTTAAAGTTATAAACATTTATGCCTAAAACAGGGGTGCTCGGCCGAGCAGTTCTATATGACTCGGCCGAGCAACCTCGGCTCCAAAACTATGACTCTCTGGTCTGCTCCGCTCGGCCAAGTCAAGGGACGCGCTCGGCCGAGCACCTCCTAAATTCAGAAAAAACGCAGAAGAACCCAGGTAACCAAATTTTACCCAAAACTTCACCATTTCTCTAATACTCAAAATCAAGACTTCCAATAAGCATAATAATGCACCAAAACAACTTGAGAACTTGAAATGGACCTAAATAACAACATCTAGCTACCCACAACAAGATTCAAACCCCAACATTCCCAAGAACACCATTTTTGACCAAAACTCAAATAAATTCCAAATAAATTCTAAACTCAACCAAACTTCCAATATAACACATCAAGCATTATATAAACATGATATGAACATTTTAGCATAAAAATAGGGGAAAAGTAACTTACCCGGATTTCTCAAAGTTGATGGATTTTAAATATTTTTGATTCTACGCGATCCTATCGACGATCTAAACAAGATTCAAGTTATGAGAAATGAGAGATAAAGAGGGGAAGATAGGTAGAATGTAGAGAGAAGAAATGGGAGAAAACTTACCCAACCAAGAGAGAGAGAGATTATGCTGGAAAAGAGAAATGAGGGGAGAGGGTGAAAGAGTAGGGAGGTGAGGGAGAAGAGAGGGAGTAGAGGAATTATTTCCAAAACTTACACTCAGGCCCCTCCTCTACACTACACGCAAATACTTACACTCCCTGCTAACAATTAAGACCCAACAATATTACACTAACCCGAATGACTCAAATAAAACGCTAAGCATAATTATGATGAACATAAAATGCACACAAAAATATTTAAATAAATAATAATTTAAATAAATAAATAAGCAAATAAATAAATAATTATTATTTATTACTAATAAAATAGAGCCTAGTTTTCGGGTCATGACATTCACTCCCCCTTAAAGAAAATTCGACCCGAATTTTAACGAGACTTACCCGAAAGACCAAATAGCTACGGATACGATAGTTCCGCTATTTCTCAAATTCCTCAATTGTCCAATCTAACCCACTACAAGGTAACCTTACATAATGCTTACGATAACACCACCTCTCGAACCGAATCATTCCATCATTATCTTCATTACTAATCAAAATTCATACTCAAAATCGAAGAATCCGAATTATTTCCATGCATAATTCTCGAGATATCTCAAACTCGCCTTATCCATAACCTTAACTACACCGGAAAGGTACTTCCATTTGTAAATCGCATACTTAGTATTATTCCCCAGAAATTCAAAACACTACCATCTCGAGTTTAGTTAGCTTTTAAAATATGAAAGGCTAAAGAAATTTTCCATCCCCATAATATTCACCAAAGGCTATATCTCTAAGGATTCCCATTATAGTGCTCTCGCTCTAGGTAGTACCTTAAACTAGAGGTGTAATGTAAACCCAAAATTTTAATACAAAATGTTCACTTAAATCTACGCCATAATATCATCGTCATAACACTCCAATCCTTGAAAGCCTAAAATAACTACAAATACTCAATAGTCCGAAAATGATCTAAATTTTATCTTCAAGGGATTTCCTCTAACTCCCTTTTTAGTTAATAACATGTGCTCATATACCCAAGGAAATCAACAAATCTCAAATCCTCAATAGCTAACCCAAGTTAGTCTTTCACGCATACATTTATTGACCTAATGATACTTAGGCTCAATAGTACTACCATCATAATAAACCAATTAGCCAGCAACGTTCTAACTGACCTAATACCAAATCATGATATTCCGTAATTATGCCCCAGTATTGATACTCCATTTCCTTCACATACCCTTGATCCAATTCGGGAAACGCCACCAAGAAGGGATTTAGAACCATAGAACCACCATCTAACCAAAATTTCAAAATGCCTTTAACATAAATCGAGAAATTATTATTCTCCCAAAATGTACTTAGTCCTTTCTAACTTAACACGCTTACCACCATTAATGATCATAACTCCTACAACAAACTCGTCATCTATAACAAATCGTACACCTCTCCATATTAATCTATTCCGATGCATTCACGGAGATGTACTAAAAGTGACCAAAATTTTCCTTAAGAGATCCTCATTGAATCCTCAACTCCTATAACCCAACCGATACAATATAGATATTGATCTAATTATCAGTACTACAATCTTGTACCACAACAATGCAATTTAACCTCAAGCTTCTCCTCGAACACTAAGTACTATTTGGAAGAAAATGAAAATCCTACGAATGATAAATACACCCAACAAATTTACCAAAACTAAATACTCGGATTTCAGTTAAGGAAAGATAGGTATAACTCTACACAAAGGAACGGTCTCAAACAGTTTTAAGAAATTAGGAATGGAGAATATAACAATCCCCTACAACAATAGATTAAAGCAATAGTAACATCAAAATCTTGTAATAGCAACATGGCTAATTTAGCAGGTGAGACATAACCATACTTAAGCATAATAATGCACCAAAACAACTTGAGAACTTGAAATGGACCTAAATAACAACATCTAGCTACCCACAACAAGATTCAAACCCCAACATTCCCAAGAACACCATTTTTGACCAAAACTCAAATAAATTCCAAATAAATTCTAAACTCAACCAAACTTCCAATATAACACATCAAGCATTATATAAACATGATATGAACATTTTAGCATAAAAATAGGGGAAAAGTAACTTACCCGGATTTCTCAAAGTTGATGGATTTCAAATATTTTTGATTCTACGCGATCCTATCGACGATCTAAACAAGATTCAAGTTATGAGAAATGAGAGATAAAGAGGGGAAGATAGGTAGAATGTAGAGAAAAGAAAGGGGAGAAAACTTACCCAACCAAGGAGAGAGAGAGAGATTATGCTGGAAAAGAGAAATGAGGGGAGAGGGTGAAAGAGTAGGAAGGTGAGGGAGAAGAGAGGGAGTAGGGGAATTATTTCCAAAACTTACACTCAGGCCCCTCCTCTACACTACACGCAAATACTTACACTCCCTGCTAACAATTAAGACCCAACAATATTACACTAACCCGAATGACTCAAATAAAACGCTAAGCATAATTATGATGAACATAAAATGCACACAAAAATATTTAAATAAATAATAATTTAAATAAATAAATAAGCAAATAAATAAATAATAATTATTTATTACTAATAAAATAGAGCCTAGTTTTTGGGTCGTGACAAAGATTGCAGTTCTAGCTGGTCTTGAGAACTCTGGAGTCATGGGGATAAAACCGGAACTTCTAAGTAATACTACAATGGAGTTGATTGGAGTAAATTCTTTCTCCACCAAGAATTCCTCCAAAAAGGACTTTGGAGAGGTGATGGCTCACCTATGTGAATTGGTGGATTCTGGAGTTATGTGCAAGAATGGAAACCACAACAAGTTTACAAGTGAACAGTATGCTTACTGTGTGGCCATTCTTAAAGGGAAGAAACTGCACTGGCCCAAGGTTGTGATGAAGGAGATCATAAATGCTCTAAACCGCCTCCATGCTGCTAAAGCCGCTGGAAAATCCAAGGTCGGAACTCATTGCAGGTTGCTGACAAAATTCTTGCATCAAGATACTGCCATTTTCAAGTTCTCGGCTGAAAACAAGGACTATTGGTTGGATCCAAGTGAAAAATACTTTTTAGTGCATTATGGTTTAAACATTCAGTTTAAACATGCATTTCTGATCCTCAAAATCATATCATCTTTTATGCATCTGAATGTATTTCTTTTCTATCTTTTCTTCACTCTCTTTTGTTTTTGATAGATTTGAAATCTATGATCTAGCATAGTGTGTGCATTGACTTGGGACATGCAATTTCATGAAATTTCTTTCTGACATGTTCTTACCAAGTACAATGTTTTGCTATTATCATAGTGTGGTAATGGCATCAATCAAATAAGGGGAGATTGTTAGGATTCATTGTTAGTTCACCCACCTTAATTTGATTGATCCATGTCACATGTCTTTTTATGGACTTTAGGACCGCATGTAATGAAATTCTACTTCAATTTTTAGATAAGTCCATTTCTAGTGTGTTTAGTTGTCTAGGCTGAGTATAGTTCGGTTGTATCATTAGTGGTTTAGTGCTTCAAACCGTCATCTTGAGACCGCCAGCATGGAGCCCTTCAGTTTTCATCAAACTGCAGTTTGCATGTTTGATGAAACCGCACATCAAGATCATTCTTCAAACCGCCCCTATGCTTGGTGAAACCGCAGATCAGTTATTGAAGAATTAAAGAGATGTCATTTATTCCTTAGACAAACATTCCCTTTTTGACCGTAAAAGGATGTTGTTATGTCATGTCAAAATAACTCTAAGTTAACTTGGAGTTTCTGCAAAGAATGTCGGTTTTTCTATCAGTTTGAATTGTTTACCGTTAGTCCTTTCTGCAACAAATGACAAATGTCAGGTAGTGGTGCAACAACTACCTAGGACTACAAGACAAAACCATGGACGAAAATGACAGCTCAACCAATGGGATTTCGACAGCACTGTACCCTTCAGATTTGATTCAAATCTTTACCCAACGGTCACAAGGGTGCTCTGCCTATAAATAGCCTCCATTATTCAATAATGAAGGTTGCTGAGCTTCAAGAGATTCATTCCCAAGCATTCAAGTTTGCTTTAAAGATTTAAACCCAGATATTCATATCTTCAAACCATCTCCATTGCAAACCCAGTTCTTCATCAAAGCTTCAAGCCTAACAACCATTCATACTTAGCCTTTACACCGAAAGAATTCTATTTGCTCAACCATCATTTAGATACTTAGAGCATTTGAGTTCTTTTCACACACACACCCGATTTATATGATCACATAGATTATATACTTCGAAAACACCGGTTGTTATTATAGCTTAGGTTAGACTTATTGTTTAGAGTTTAGATTCATCTTGTAAAACCTCCTCTAAATTAATACAAGTCTTATAGCTATTAGAAAATCCTAGACTAACCATCTAGGTAGAGGACGTAGTTCATTTAAGAACGAACCTCTTCAATTTGTGTGTTTGATCTTTATTTTCTGTCTTGATATTTATCTTTCTTGTTTGTGGTCTTGAACTTGCTTCCATACTTGAAATGACTTGAAAGATGAATTGTGTTTTCCTTTAAACTTTAAGTTTAACTATTCTGTTGCATCATAGTGTTTTCTCAACCCGAGTCAAACTTCCCAACTCTTTAACTAACCTATTTGGCCAAACCGCAAACTCCGCTGTGCATTTTATCAGTTCGGTTCTTGTACCTTGAACCGCAGTTGGCCAAACTGATAAGTACTCGGTTGATTTTAAAGGGTATTTTAGAAAAAGTTTCGGACCGCTATTCACCCCCCCCTCTAGTGGTTCTATACCCTTGTTGCCCTCTGGGACCAACAGGACCCAATGAAATATATCTTCGAGAAGTCGCATGTCTCCTCTAAGATAGCCAAATGGCACTTCATGCTCGCGGGGTACGATATCACTTACATCACACAGAAATCTGTGGGAGGGAGAGTCTTCGCGGATTACTTAGCCGAATTTCCATGTGATGAAGCGAAGGGGGAAGACCCGCGATTCCCTGATGAGGACATCATGTCAATAGCAGAAAATAAGTGGCAATTATTTTTAGATGGCGCTGCCAATAAACGGGGATATGGCATTGGCATGTTACTAGTAGATCCCTCAGATTTCTACACTCTACTTGCAATCCGCCTTGACTTTGAGGCCACTAACAATATTGCCGAGTACGAAGCTTGCATAGCGGGGCTTGAAGCAGCCTTAGAAAGAAATGTGACCGAACTAGAGGTGTACGGAGATTCACAACTTATAATCTATCAGTCACTCAAGAAGTGGAAGGTACAAGATCCTACACTCCAGAAATATAACGACCATCTCCAAGACTTGGTCAAACAGTTCAGAGAGGTCACTTTCTACTATCTTCCTAGAGATAAGAACCTCTTAGCATACTCGCTAGCCATGCTAGCATCGCTTGTTGAAATTCCCGAATGGACTGAGGTTAAAACCTTCAGAGTCGCAAGGCGAACGACTCCTGCTTATTACTCAATCATAGACTGCAAAAAAGAGTGTAACTCTGTGAATACCTTGGACAACAAACCTTGGTATTATGATGTATGGAGTTTCCTCCTAGACGGAACATTCCCATCAGACGTCTCACCTAAAGCGAAGATAGCCCTCAAACGGCTTGCCGCCCAATTTTTTATCATAGGTGATCGCCTCTATAAGAAGCACCACGAGCAGTGTCTACTCTGTGCCGATGAGCACGAAGCAGTAGAAATCATGGACCAAGTCCATCAAGGAATCTGTGGAACCCACATGAATGGCAATATGCTAGCAAAGAAAATCATCTGACTAGGATACTATTGGGATACAATGGAAGCGGACTGCACCAACATGGTTAAGAAATGCCACAAGTGCCAGATACATGCCAACTTACAACACGCACCACCGTCCGTGTTATACCCCATGACATCCCCTTGGCCATTTTCTACATGGGGAATAGACGTCATTGGTAAAGTTTCACCGACAGGTCATGTAACACCCCGAAAAAAAATCTAATCCCATAAATAACAAAATGTTACAATTTACAACTCTAAAATACTAAATATTATACAAGATATCACTAATCAACCCAAATTCTCTATAAACTGCTCCGCCCCAAATCCTTTCATCCCGATCATCGCTTAACTGCAAAACTGAAACTGGAGGGGGGTGAGCTGGGGGGCTCAGTAAGAAAGGGGATACACAATATCACAGAAGCCAATGGAACACAAACACCAAATAACAATCCATGAAATTATAAATATGGACATGCCAATAAGACTCGCATTTTCATAAACCGGATAGCCGATCAATCATACTTTACAGTCCGATGTACTAATTATATTCGGGTCCAGTGACTCAACCAAATCAACCAAATTGTTGGCCGCCCTCGACGGAGCCGGACCCAACACAAACACAATAACCGAGCCCACTGCGACCGTCACATAATTAGCTACATCGCAACTGTTCCATATAACAAATCTCATCTTTGAGAGAAATTAACACACAAAGCATGCTTTCCAAATAACCGCAATATTTTACGGACCAAATTAAATATCAAAACAATTATCAAATCACGCCGAACAAATGATATACGTATCAATAAAATGGAGTACTACGATAAGACGGGTATAAAAGAAATGACATGGAATCAATACTGCGTAGTCTCTCTTACCTCAAAATACTTAAATCAGAATCACCAAAAATAATCCACAGATGAGGAGCCTCGAACGGACGAAACCTTGAACTACTGTTGTAGAATATCGCAGAACACCGCCACCCAGTTTTTCTTTAATCCCAAAAAAACTGATCTTTTTACTTCTAGTACCATGAAATAATATGACTCATTTAAACAAGTTGCATAACTTTTACAGCACCTACTATGGCCACGTGAAATGCCATTAGGTGTAAAAAATATCATTTGAATCCTCCATGCAAAAGGACAACGTGGCCCACTAGGTTAGAAAATCAATTTAATTCTTACTCCAATTCCTAATCCGTCCCAATCAGTTTTCTATTTTCCTATCCGTCCCAAATCGTCGAGCTTAATTTCGGGATGTTACAATCTTCCCTCCTTAAAAAGAATTCGTCCGCGAATTCTACTTAATCTAGCTCTCGATGATCTTATACGAATACTCCAAGATCTTATCCCCGAGCTAGCTCACAAGCCTTAAGGTCGGGGTACCGCTCTGATACCAACTGTAACACCCCGAAAAAAAATCTAATTCCATAAATAACAAAATGTTACAATTTACAACTCTAAATCACTAAATACTATACAAGATATCACTAATCAACCCAAATTCTCTATAAACTGCTCCGCCCCAAATCCTTTCATCCCGATCATCGCTTAACTGCAAAACTGAAATTGGAGGGGGGTGAGCTGGGGGGCTCAGTAAGAAAGGGGATAAACAATATCACAGAAGCCAATGGAACACAAACACCAAATAACAATGTCCATGAAATTATAAATATGGACATGCCAATAAGACTCGCATTTTCATAAACCGGATAGCCGATCAATCATACTTTACAGTCCGATGTACTAATTATATTCGGGTCCAGTGACTCAACCAAATCAACCGAATTGTTGGCCGCCCTCGACGGAGCCGGACCCAACACAAACACAATAACCGAGCCCACTACGACCGTCACATAATTAGCTACATCGCAACTGTTCCATATAACAAATCTCACCTTTGAGAGCAATTAACACACAAAGCATGCTTTCCAAATAACCGCAATATTTACGGACCAAATTCAATATCAAAACAATTATCAAATCACGCCGAACAAATGATATACGTATCATTAAAATGGAGTACTACGATAAGACGGGTATAAAAGAAATGACATGGAATCAATACTACGTAGTCTCTCTTACCTCAAAATACTTAAATCAGAATCACCAAAAATAATCCACAGATGAGGAGCCTCGAACGGACGAAACCTTGAACTACTGTTGTAGAATATCGCAGAGCACCGCCACCCAGTTTTTCTTTAATCTCAAAAAAACTGATCTTTTTACTTCTAGTACCATGAAATAATATGACTCATTTAAACAAGTTTCATAACTTTTACAGCACCTACTATGGCCACGTGAAATGCCATTAGGTGTAAAAAATATCATTTGAAGCCTCCATGCAAAAGGACAACGTGGCCCACTAGTTTAGAAAATCAATTTAATTCTTACTCCAATTCCTAATCCGTCCCAATCAGTTTTCTATTTTCCTATCCGTCCCAAATCGTCGAGCTTAATTTCGGGATGTTATAGGTCATAATGGGCATTCATTCGTGTTAGTCGCCGTTGATTACTTCACCAAATGGATCGAGGCTCAATCCTACAAAGTCTTGAATGCCAGAAAGGTGGCTGAGTTCATCAAGACCAACATTATATGCCGATATGGGCTACCTCATGTGATGATATCTGACAACATCACGCACTTTGAGAAAGAATGTGACCAATTACTTGCAGAGTACAAAATAGAGAGACATCAGTCATCACCGTACCGACCACAGACCAATGGAGCAGTCGAAGCTGCTAATAAGACCATTGAGACCATCATTAGGAAAATGGCTAAGACTGGTAGAGATTGGCCCGACAAGCTATACTTTGCACTCTGAGGCTACCGAACTTCAATTCGTACCGCTACCGGTGAAACTCCATACGCCCTAGCCTATGGGATGGAAGCAGTGCTACCAATTGAATTAGAAGTACCATCACTAAGGGTTCTCCTAGAAAACCAAGTGAACAAAGTCGCGTGGTTAGACAGCTGTTATGAACAACTAGCCCTGCTAGATGAACGACGACTTCGAGCCGCCGAGCATATCCAAGCGTATCAACGGAGAATGGCCCGAGCATTCAATAAGAAAGTCAAGTCCAGAAACATCAAAGAAGGGGACCTTGTCCTACGTGAACATCGTCCTGGACCGTTTAATCCTATGGGCAAATGGGGACCAAGATGGATAGGCCCCTACATAGTCAAGAAGATATTCTCCGGAGGAGCGGTACAACTCGCAGACCTAGATGGAGATCAACTGCCGAATCCTGTCAACATGGACAAGCTGAAGAAGTACTACTCATAAGTCCGTCCCCTATTCCAAAGAAAAGAGGAAAGCTCGCTAGGTTGAAAACCCTCAAGGGCGGCCTAGGTAAAAATTAGAGCAGAAAGCACTAGAAAAGAAGCCCACTAGATTGAAAACCTGAAAGGGCGGTCTAGGCAAAAATCAGGGTGTGCATTAAAAAAAATAGATATATATATATATATATATATATATATATATATATATATATATAATAGGGGACAGTCTCGTGCGAGACACCTATGTCTCATGCGAGACATGTCAGTCAGCAAATATATTTTTCTCTTTCTTACACAAGAACTACGATGACCTGAGCTCCTTATTTAATTGATGTAAAAGGAGAACACAGTCAGCCTTTTGGTCCGGTCTATTCAATAAATAAAATCAAAGTCTTGTCTTCTTATTAATTGAATGTATTTCAAGAAAACAATAAGAAAATTTCTAACATGAATACCAACTTGCAAAAGAAAATAAATAAAATACTAAAAGTCTAAACATTGGTTTATCTATTGGCAATCTCTCGATACTCCTAAGGATCTATTTCTTCCTTAACTTAGTAGGGGCTTGACCACGATCCGCCTTGTCATCCCTCTTCCTCTTGAACCAAGGTATCTCAAAACCGGGAGGAACATCAAGACGACTGAACACCGAGGGAGTCAGTCTCGTGAACACATGAGGCCTATCCAGAGCTTGGAGTTTACCGGGAAGGCCGTTTGCTCTCTTCTCGTAAAAGTCACTCTCCAGAAAGTCTTGAGTGGCATCTGCTCTGACATTATAAGGATCCTCCTTAGCTTCCTTCTTCCTCAAATTCAAACTAGGCTCAAATTGGTCCCCCAACAGAAAGCGACAGATCTCATCAATACCCTCGACATTGGGATGGACTTCCGAGAGAAACCAATCTAACTATTTGTCCGACAAATAGATACTTCTTCCATCTTGACGAAGATTGGTCCAACGATCCATAGTGATGCCTTGCCCCCAAGCGCGAGCCAAGCTCATAGAGAACTCCGAGTCCATGAAAGAAACATCTCGAGGCCGTCCCCCTGACAAGAAAGTGTCCTGCTGTTGACCGAATTGTCGCATTACCCTTTGAGCAAAGTAGAAAGAAGAATCCCTCAAGCCCGGAAGAACGACCCTGTCGTACCCGAGGGTATTATCTACAAACCTCCTCGCCCTCTAAAAGGATGGGCACCAAGCGATATCATTGGTCTCTGCTTTAGGAAAAAGATGAGCCCACTCCTCAATGCTGAGACCCTTCACTAACAGTCTCTGCCTATGGAAAGTATAAAGAGAATACTCGACCGGAGAGTCCAACAGTTTAAAATGTTCTTTGAGCCAAATAGTCAACAATAATGGAGTTCCCCGAGTCATAGAGCCGGTTCGGTGTAACTCATCAAGACCATGAAGGGTCTCCCCCAAGATAAGAGGGATTATGTTGAAGGCCCGTCCTCTAGCTTGCAGAACGATGTCCACGAGCTCCGTGTTCGCCATGCCACACTTGCTCATGAAAAGGACACTCCGAAATAAGCACAATGCCAAGAGGCAGCACTGGGAATCCACACCGTGACCGCGAGTCACCCGACCTTTAAATCTCCTAGGCAAAGCGTAGAGATCAATATAGCGATTATGAACATAACTCTGAGCCTCAGGAAGGCCAATGCTCAATGAGTCCCTAAGAGACTCCGCTGGTACCTTATCACAATTAGGAACCACAATCACCCCAGTCAAAGGCATATCCAACATAGCTGCCATCTCCTCCACAGTAGGGACCATCTCATTAAGTGAATAGTTAAAGAGGTGAGTTGATGGATCCCAGAAGCGTGCAACTCCCTTTAAGAGGTCCCATTCCGGCTTTAGGTTCTTCAAGGTGAAAAGAATCTTGAAACCGAATATCTCCACGAATCTCTCTTGGCGAGGTTTATTAAACGAGCGAAAGAACGTTGCTAAATCATTGTTGTAGCGTTCCACTAACTCTAAGTCCAAGGAGAACTCGTCAACGATTATTGATGAAGGGACGGACTTGCTTGGGGCCATTGAGAGCAAAAGGTTGAGAATTCTACTCCAAAAGAAAGGTTCCCAGAACTGATTCAAAGCTGCATGGTATTCTAGGACGGACTAGAGATGTTTATATACAAGTTTGGACACCAAATCCTCGAGGAAAAAGGAGAAACAGCCGCATATTGAAAGGATGGCTCGTACGAGACATCGATGTCTCGTGCGAGGCATCTCCCAAGTCAGAACAAAAGAGAGTCTGTTTAGATTTCAGGTTGCTCGACAAGTCAAAACATGTCTCAATCACCTCTGAAATCCATCCAAAACAGTTCATTCACCATATACAAATGGCCCAACGCGAATCCACCTCATAAAATTATCCCTCGGTTGACCAACCGGATGTGAGTCAATACATTTACGCAGTCAGAAATAAAACTAAAATTAACTAATGTATTGTGTTCTAGAGTTAGGAAATAATTGTTGCATAGGTAAAAACCGAAATAATTGTTGCATAGGTAAAAACCGAAGAAAAGAAAGATTGTCTTCGCCTACGCCGAGGCAATAAGTACATCATCAACAAAAAAAAGGGGGGGGGAGAATGGGGGAATCCCATCTAAGATGTGTCGCCAGCACCGCACTGTCATCCGTCAGTCCGAGGCCTCTTCCCGCAAGAAGCTAGCTCCGCTGTCTGCTGAGCCAACCATCCGAGCAGCCCTGCTGTCTCTCTCTTCATCCTCTTGGCATAGGCCACGAACTGGGCAAGCCGTCCCGCGACCTCTCTATACTCAGCAATGGGCACCTGTTAAGAAGAAACAAATGAAGGTATCAAAATCCTCAGATAAATGATAAACAGAGATATGAATTGGTAAAATGATGGAAATGACGGAAGGAGGGTCATAAAAATCATACCATGGTCGCATCAGCAGGAGGTACAAGTTCCTCCAGCATATCATACTGCGTGGGAAGATCCTCGGTACTCTCTACTCCCTCAGCCACGCTGTAGGTAAAAGAATATGGTCCAAGCTGTGGACGAAAATGGACGTGGACAACTCCCTGGGCCTGAGCCTGATCACCCTCTATAATCAGTCGGGGCATGAGACAAGCAAGGAAGTCCTGGTAATCAGCCTCCAAGGATATAAGGTCAAAGGCATCCTGACCAATAATGGGGTCCCCTCTCTCGTCCTCCGCGATGGCATAAGAATTAAGCATATGGGCCGGCGGATCCAGAGGGATGATGACGTCGAGTCTGCCACCACCCTGCTGGCGAGAGACTCTCTCTCCTAAAAAGAAGCATCCACCGCTAAGGCCAATCATCAGCAGCCTCATACCGGCAAACCCATAAACATGGTCAATGCCCAAGCTCCGCCATGGGAAGAAGGAAACAGCGGACTCTGAGACGGCCTCCCACCTGTCAAAATATAGCCTCATACGCTCCACCATCATATCAGCCCCCTCGGCCTGCTCATCACGGGTATCCCTATTATCCTGGCGCCACCTCAGAGTATTGGAGAACATAACAGTATTGTCTCGAGGATTGAAAGTAAAGAGACCAAACATGGCGTATCCCCAAGCCTGCAAAATGGGAGAAACATAAAAGAGGTCAATACACAATAGCTCAAATGAGGAATGCTATCAAAATAAACTGGGGCTGAAATAAAGGAGGAATACAGAAGAAGATGAGTATTATACCTCCCAAGCATGACTGTAGCTGCCCAAGCCAGCGTTCGCCTTATCCCGCAAACTCTCATCCATAGCCACATAGTAATGGGCCAAACCAGCAGAACCCCAGCTAGCATCAGTGACATGCTGCATATCCCTCAGGCAGCTAAGCAGAGTCAAAAGGGCAGTCGACACATGATTAGCAAAGAGCGTCTCAGAAAAGGCCCATCATAGAAAGCCACGGACAGCTGTAATGCGGGTACCGGTGAGATGCATCTGACCAGCATTAAGGGTGACATAAGTATCCACCCTCTCCCTCAAAGCCTTCATAGGGACACCTTTTCCTAGGGTACGTAAAGAGAATCCCAGAAAATGCATCATATCGTCCCTGCTAGGAGTAAAGTCCGCATCTACCTCAAGCAGTTCGCAGACGATAGCAAGTCCGGTAATGGCATGGAAGTCAGTAGGGGTCATGGTGACCTCCCCCCACCGCATATGCATGGTGTGAGTGCTATCCCACTAGCGCTCCCGGATGGCCTGGAGCAAGTGCACATTCCTCCTCTCACCGAAAAGGCCGTCAAATAAGGGTTTCAATCTGAGGTTCTCAATCTCCTCCTTCATCTCGCCATTGAGAGTTGCCCACCTCCTAGCGATCGCTCGCACGATGCCTCTACACTTATGATCGCCCTGAATGACTGCAATCAACAAAGGCAAAAGAGATAAATGTCAAAAAATCGGTAAAATCCTCATTTAAGCATTTTACCCGAAAAGTCGCAGAATCGCCTGAAACGACAGTCAAAATCATGTACTACCATACTATAACGATTTTCAGCACCAATAAGGGTGAAATTCTATCAAAAGATCAGCCATGCATGATAAACCCTAGCAGCGGTAATTCTAGGCGAAAATTGACAAAAGTCGAATCGCTAGAACACTAAATTGAGACATGCAATAGCGAAATTGACATGGAAACTCAATTAGAGGAAGAGATCCTTACCCACCTAGTTCGAACGGTGTGAGAGACGTTGTCCTCCGGGAACGGGCACAAATCATCAGTCGCCCACACTTTACCCTTCATATGTCTACCGAAGAGGTGTTCCTTATGCGAACGATGTGCACCGGCCATTTGCAAGGGTCGGGAATCACCAAAACTTTCTAGAAATTGGAGATTTTTGAGTGAGAAAATCGCCTAGGGTCGAAAGCTCCCGAGAATGGAATAGGAAAAGTGATTTGAAAATCACTTCCAGTGCCTGAAATGCCTCTGTTCTGCGCAAAAATAGAAAAGTCTCGTACAAGACATCATTCCCTCGTACGAGAGATCTCCAGAAAAGTCTCAGAAAACCATGTTTTCTTGAGAAATTCCAGAAAAGCCCTGCTTTTAACAGAAAGGTCAGAAAAAGCCCTGCTTTAGACCAAGAGGTCGAATCTTAACCCGGTTCAAGATGGAACATTGAGTCGTCAACAAAATGGATATTTTCAGAATTGGAACAAACAAAGTTGTTTCTCAGTACAAATTTATCCTCACCGCGCATCCAAGATCATGGGTGAGCAACAAGAATCTGCATCAGCAAACTCTGAATCCCACGACTCTCATCAAGGTGTAAGCTAATGGCACAGGATTTGCAATCAGTTATCCCATAATTTTCATCAAGACGTAAGTTAATGGCATAGGATTCACTTTTCTGGTGAAAAGGCAGTCGCGTCAGAAGGAGAAGCAAGGTTCGAGTAATTGGCGTCTCCATATCTGGGTATCTCACGACTGTTGTCAAGACATAAGTTAACAACACAGGATCCCACCATTTAGAGTCCCATAATTGTCATCAAGACATAAGTTAATGGCATACGATTCACATTTTCAACGGAAAGGCAGTCGCGTTGAATGGAGAAGCGAGGTCCGAGTAATTGGCGTCTCCAAACCCAGAGTCCGATAATTGTTATCAAGACGTACATTAATAACATAGGATTCACATTTTCCAATGTAAGGGACAAACTCGTTGGGAAGGAGAAGCAAGGTCCAGGCAACTGGCGTCTCCAAAATCGAAGGCGGTTCGTCATCAACAACAGGGCATGTTCAGAATTGGAGTCAAAGAGATTGATTTCCTCAGTATGGATTGCAACTGGAGATGGTTCGTCATCGGCAAAAAGGAGTATGTTCAGAATTGGGTCAAGGCTATTGATTCCTCAGTATGGGTACTATCTAAACTCTGAGCTTTACTTATCGCAAGTTTTTCTTTCAAAAAATGATTTTTAAAATACCTTAAACCTCAGTTTTTGCGTATTTTCGGAGTCGAACTACGTTTGGTCTGATTTCCTTCCAAGGAATACGTAGGCAGCTTTTTAGCACGACCATACCCCTAGTTCAAAATGGTGTCTTTTCTATCGACGACGGTACTTCATCTATAAGTATCGTCGCCGAGGGGCTCTGTATACACCCCATTTTGGACATTCATTTATAATCACAGTACTTCTGTGTCTCGCCTTTGATTTGGGTCAAAACTCGTTAAGTTGGACATGTTTCGTTAAGTTTCTGACTGACTCCGTTAGTTAGGGGCCAAACTGAACATTAAAACTATCGCAGAGGGCAAATAAGTAATTCCAGCACTTAGATGCCTCGTACGAGACATTGATGTCTCGTACGAGGTATCCCCCTCGACAGTCAGGTTTTTGGTCAGTTTCCTTATTGATCTTAACCCCTTTTCTTGGCAAACACTCATGCAATCTGGGAAAACCTAATAGCCGATCCTAGAGTCCAAAAATACCTCTGTGGAGATCAACTCATTGATTCCCACCTCAACTTACCTTCTTGGCCAAAACCCTAGGTCAAAATCTCCTATATAAGGTTCTTGAACCAAAAAAAGGGTAGACTCTATATTCACCAAACAACCACTCAAAATCTGACCAAGGAAGTTCTTCTAACCAGCCCCTCTCTGATACCCACGAAATTTGGAGGATCAAGGCCTTTAGTCAAGGCCATCCATAGGATTCTTGAACAAAACACTTAGGTAAATCTTTGCTTTTCTATCTTCTCATCTCCTTCTTCGTGTTTGAAGTAGTGTGATTCCATTAAAGGATCAGCCTAGAGCCTCTCTAACCCATGGAGATGGTCTCGGAGCACATGATCCGACATCCCAAATAAATAAGTCATTATTTATTTGTTTGTTTTTATCTTTTGGTACACGAATGCATGATTTTGAAATGATGATGATGATTTCTTAGCAAGACCAATCCTAGATTGGGTGAATTGGGTGCTCCTTGACCTTCCCAATTCATAACTTAACCCCCGAATCCAGACATCTCGGTCCGTGTTCCGACAGTAACATGGTGGCGATTCTCAAATCAACAAGAAGGTGAATCGAAGGTCGAAAGCGTGCCATCGAAGCAAAAACCTCGCGCGCAAACACCCACCGTATAATGCCAGTCATCGGAACGGAAGTTGCGAGAAGCCATCCTCGCTCGTAGTTGATGTTGCCCCTCTTGTTGAGGCGGGTCAGCTCCTTCACCTTGCTCAAACTGATGTCCCGCACCTTCGCATTGCTCATAAGGATGCTCTGCGCCAAATATATAATTGAAATCCATCTCAAATATAGCAAAATATCTCAAAATCTCTATTTTTCTCTCTCTCTCCCCGTTAAAATTGTGAAAAAAAATGAGAATGAAAGCAACAGCCGGCGGCTGTTTGTAGGGTCTGTCCAGCGAAGGGACTAGCCGCGCAGCCAGTGTCTCCAGGCGACATGGCACAATCTCAGCCCCCCATCTCGCGCGCCCATCAGCGATCCACGTCAACAAAGTCCAACCAATCAGAAGGACTGGCCACGCGGCCAGTTATTCCCCCAGATTTTTTTTTCAATTTAGCCCCTCGGCTTATTTTTAATCCAAAATTGGCCCCCTTAGCCAAATTTAACCAGAATTTGACCAAAAATTAACTAATTGGGTCCGGAAGACCTCTATAAAAATTACTACCAATTGGGTCCGGGAGACCTCTACAAAAATTAACCAATTGGGTCAGGAAGACCTCTACAAAAATTACAACCAATTGGGTCCGAAAGACCTCTATAAATATTACTACCAATTGGGTCTGGAAGACCTCTACAAAAATTAACCAATTGGGTCCGGAAGACCTCTACAAAAATTAACCAATTAGGTCCAGAAGACCTCTATAAAAATTACTACCAATTGGGTCCGGAAGACCTCTATAAAAATTACTACCAATTGGGTCCGGGAGACCTCTACAAAAATTAACCAATTGGGTCCGGAAGACCTCTACAAAAATAACAACCAATTGGGTCCAGAAGACCTCTATAAAAATTACTACTAATTGGGTCCGGGAGACCTCTACAAAAATTAACCAATTGGGTCCGGAAGACCTCTATAAAAATTGCTACCAATTGGGTCCGGAAGACCTCTATAAAAATTGCTACCAATTGGGTCCGGAAGACCTTTATAAAAATTAACCATTTGGGTCCGGAAAACCTCTATAAAAATTCTAAATCAATCTATAATTAAAAGGTCGGAACCTCGTAAGCCCTAATTCTCCAAATCAATCTATAATTAAAAGGTCGGAACCTCCTTAAACCCTAAAGATTATAAATTGAAGGTCGGAACCTCCGTAAGCCCTAATCTCCCAAATCAATCTTTAAATTGATTACGCACGCTCTATAGGAAGTTAGAATCCATCCCTATTTCTGTTCTCGATTCTTAGAAAACTTCTTGTCATATCATGCGTATTGCCTTCTTTCTTTTCCCTAGTAGAGTCTATCTGCAACGACTTTATTGTCTGACGAACGCTTAACTATCCCCAGCGAAAGACAGTGTCTCGTTTCTTTCTTTCTCCGCAGGTCTCGAACTACGACTGGCTTGATTCCACTTGGATACGTAGGTAGCCTGACTTAGGTTCAGCCACCCGACCAACCTGGTCACTCTCTTACCACTTCTCCCTCGATTTGAAACTCATGTTTCAGATCGGTTCCTTTCCTAATCGACGACCCTCCATGCCTTGCAAGAAACGTCGCCGAGGGGCTACTATTAGTACCCAACATGAAAATGAGTTATTAGGCATTCTAAAACTCATAGGGACCTCCCAAGTATTTACGAGACACGCAGGACTTATCCGAAATTTCTCGAAAAACCCAGATAATAAGATATTGGCGACCTGATCGGATGAAGCTGCAAAGATAGACGTTATCTAATCCTTCTCCAGAGTCCAGATTGATCAGAGCCTCGAAAACCGTGTCAATCCCTTGGACCAGCCGGGCGGCCACTTGTTCCGGCCGGGCGGCCACATCCTCCATGTCAACTTTTCTTATAAATAGGTGACCTCAGTTCATAATTTCGATACACAATTCTCTCCCCTGAGTTCTACAGCCTAAACTAACGGCAGAACTCTCTCTCTAAGCCTCTCTAGCAATCCCGAAGGTCCGGCGAATCCGCACAAGAGATTCGACTTCGTTCTTATCAATATTGGTGAGAATTTGTCATGTTTTCTTAGTTTAGATCTGATCTATGCTAGTTTCCTTATGTTTATACGCCTATATTCATATGATTCATAACGTGTTCTTCATGTTCTTGCTAGAATTCATAATATCCTCTATATCTAGGGTAGCGATCTTCATGTTTATGTGTTCATTCATACATGTTCATGATATTCTTATTATTATGCTAGATCTACGGCTTATCCCATGCATAACATGCTAGATCTAATGTTTTAATCCCTACTTATAATGCATAGCCGATGATGATCCACGAGATCTAGAAACTACTTCTAAACCCTAAACTTTAGGTAATTACTCCCATGATCAGTAACTATCCAATGATGAATATGATAACTACACATTGATCTTATTAATGGTACAATCATTATTCTAGGATGTGATTATCTTGCATGATTCTTTATCCTCCCCCTTCATTATGCATGATCCCGTTTCTTCTCCCTATTTCGATTATGTGCGAACTATGCTGACCTGAGCTTCTCAAATGAGAGGAACGTAGGCAATCTTCGGATCCGGTCTCAAGCACTAACACACTACTAACACATTCATCATGATAGAAAGTCCGACTACTCGGGCGATAGGAGTGATTACTGTATATTCTTCTCTTGTCGTAACTTGACCCCCGAACCCTCTCTGTTAGCTTTTTCTCAATGTTTTAGCTCGATAAAAACAACGTGGCGACTCTTAATAAAGTTAAAAGCCAATTTGAATATCCTAATCCCATAGAAAATATAAATAAAGATAAATAAAAGAAAGACTTCCCGTGCGTCGCCCGCATGACGGAAAGGGGTATTCACACTCACCGACGACTCCTTTCCTCTCCCTCTGGCAACCTTTATCCGTCGGCTACCCCTCACCACAATCTCCGGCGACCCTTCCCTTCCCCACTTTCAACGACCCTTCCTCTCTACATCCGGTGACCGTTCCCCTCTCCAGATCTGACCAAGTTCTCCGACGACATTTCCTGCGCACCGTCTGTGCTGCTAGCAATGCCTGTGACCAGATCTACGAACTAATCTGCGTGCCAGATCTGCAATTCCGATGACACACACAGTCACATACACTCTTTCTCTCTACTTGCTCTCTCCCTTTCCCACCTCCGAAGACTCTCCCCACATCCGGCGATGTTTCCCTTCCCATCCCCACTTCCAATGACCTCTCTCTTCCCCTCTCCTAACTCCGGCGATCCTGAATTTTTTGATATGATAATCCTAATGGATTCGAAGTTATCGCATACTACTCTTTTCCTCCTCTAGATCTGCAAGTGCCACCGATGACCACCACCTTTTTTTCTCTAGTCTTTAATTTTCTCTCTCCCACTCTCACCATCGCTGAGATCCGGTTCTCTAAGGGCTATATTGTCACCGTTGACGGTGCCGGCGAAGTCAATGCTGAGATCAGCAGCAAACTCACGTACTGGCCTCTCCCTCACACACTCAGCAACGTCAACACCTCCTCCTTCCAAATCTGTCGAAGCCCTATCCTCCGATTACTAGATCTGTCGCCTATCATTTCTCTTACTCATTCTTTCTCTCTCTACCTCCCCCACCTCCGGTCACCCCTCACATCCCTGACCTCTGACCACTGCCTCTATGGTCCTGGTCAACACCACTTTTGATTTTGCACCAAAGTAACATGATAGCAGATTTTGAGTTGAAATTTTGGTCGCAGTAATTGGAAAAGTTTAGACGAAGAGCTGGACTTGAAATATAGAATAAACTAGACTTGAAATTTTATAATGTTCATGACAATTGCATGTTCTCCACTAACTGAAATGAAAAAACTACAGCAATTTTCGAAAAGAAAAACGAGTTGCTCTTGTGAAAAACGTGTTTTTCAAAAGCTGCTGACACTTTTTTTAAAAAAACAAGCGGTGACATTTTCGTAAATAATTTGGAGAACTTATTGTTAATAATATTTGCAATGGTGTATCAATAACAAGTCTTATATTTTCATTAGGATGATTAAACTAATCTAAGTTCTCAGTTGTTAGTGGCCGGTCAGAGTTGGTCGTGTTCTTAGTGGTTAACCACTTAGGACCATTAATAATTGAGAACCACTAAGAAATTTCTCTATAGAACAGCTGAGAACAACTAAAAAATTCTTAATTGTTGGTCGCCGGAGTTAGTGGTCGCCTGAGTTGATCTTGCTCTTTAATTTAGTTGACAAAGCACGGCGATCATTAGAAATTCTCAAATCTGAGAACTTATTGATAACTTCTCAGTTGTTTGGTCGTCGGAGTTGGTGGTCTTCGGAGTTGATCGTGTTATTAGTAGTTTAGTTGACAACTGAGAACTTATTAGTAACTTCTCAGTTGTTTGGTTGCCGGAGTTTGTGGTCACCGCAGTTGATCGTGTTCTTAGTAGTTTAGTTGACAAGTAAGAACTTACTGATAAGTTCTCAGTTGTTTGGTCACCGGAGTTGTTCGTGTTCTTAGTAGTTTAGTTGACAATTGAGAACTTACTGATAAGTTCTCAACTGTTTGGTCACCGGAGTTGGTGGTTGCCAGAGTTGTTCGTGTTCTTAGTAGTTTAGTTGACAACTGAGAACTTACTGATAAGTTCTCAGTTGTTTGGTCACCGGAGTTGGTGGTCGTCGGAGTTGGTGGTCGTCGGGTTTGATTGTGTTCTTAGTAGTTTAGTTTACAACTGAGAACTTACTAATAAGTTCTCAGTTGTTTGGTCGCCGGAGTTGGTCGCCGGAGTTTGATCGTATTCTTACTAGTTTAGTTGACAACTGAGAACTTACTGATAAGTTCTCAACTGGTTGGTCGCCGAAGTTGGTGGTCGCTGGAGTTGTTCATGTTCTTAGTAGTTTAGTTTACAACTGAGAACTTACTGATAAGTTCTCAGTTGTTTGGTCGCCGGAGTTGTTCGTGTTATTAGTAGTTTAGTTGACAACTGAGAATTTACTGATAAGCTCTCAACTGTTTGGTTGCTGAAAGGTCACTGAAACTTTTTTTTTTTTTTGCGTCGGAGTTGGTTGTCGCCGGAGTTGTTAACTGGAGAAGGTGGTGAGGGGTAGCCTAAGGGGATAGTGGTGAAAGTAAAATGCTGAGAGGGTGTAGTTAGTAAAATGTTGAGGAAGATGTAAGCTAGGGACTATATGGTTAGTTAAAATATTTCTTATCTTAAGATGTAAATAAGATTATGTTGAGGGACTATATGGTAAATGCCCCTATATTTATAATGATACAAAACTTAATCCTGATCGAAACCTAATTTACCCGGAGTTCCAAAGATGGGAAAGAGTAGTATTGAATAAGGAAACTAAACCCTAAACACCTAAGGAATTTGGGCCCAAAGCCCAAATCAATGCCGTCACTCCCACACCAAGTCAACGCCACCTCTGCGCCTAATGAATTCGGATCGTCCGGTCGGGTCACACACCATGCTCGGCCGGATCTGAGGTTCTCTGCTCCGTACCGATCTCGATTTGTGGCCCCCTCGCTATTTTGACCTTCCTCCTCAGTTTTAACTCCAATCCCAACATATTAGACTTGCTTATTGATCACATCAAATAATAAAGTAGCTCACATGGATATTGAAATATTTATTCACCGTTTCTCATAATCGGAAGTCATATTCATTTATAACATTTTCAAGGATTGTGCTATACTCCCTCCTTCTGTCTCATTTTAAACTTCAAATTCAAAGCTAAAATGGTCAATTTTTTCGCATTTTGACCAACAGCTTGTAGGAAAATTGATTTTCCTAATGAAAAACTAAAATTTATTAGTGAGATTATAACTAATGGTGAATTGATAACAAGTTTTAGAATTTCATTATGATAATTTTTTTTTTTTTTTACTTTTAAGTCAAAGTATAATTGACAATTTTCACATTGATTTTGAAGATGTTTAAAATGGGACGGAGGGAGTATTTCTTTTATGTTTCCATTTAAAATATTTTCACTATTAAACCATGTAATGAAATCAAATTAGTGAATGACCTAAATCAAACTAAATATAAACACCTAAATCAAACAAAATATAAACAGAATAAACTAATCTGAATAGAACTGACAAAAAGAACTTGGATATAGTTAAGTCAACCAAGACAAATCAAGCTTTAATAATAGAAAAAGCAAAAACTGAATTCTCGATATTTATTCGATTCAAAAACCGTGGACTAACAAAAAGTATTGAACACAATATTTGTAGAGAGCCTACTCAAATTTTTGTGATTTTACCCATAATCTAATGATAATGGTAGTTTGATTAAAAAAAAAAAAAAAAACAAAACCGTGGACTAGCAAAAGTATTGAACACAATATTTAAAGCATAATAATATGAAAAGCTACCAGTCCGTGTGTGGTTTGTGTAGGGGCTGCCCATATACACATCTGGGTGGGTATTAGGCTGAGTTTGGAAGACTACAAGATAAAGAAAAAAATTAAATAAATATTTTCTCAATCTCAAAATTAAAAATTTTTAGTTTCAATTTTATTTTATACGCTTTTAATGAACGATAAAAAAAAAATGGGTCAATAATTAATAGTAGGGGAGTTAAGGACATAATTGTTCAAAACACAATTAATAAAATAAATAAGTGAAAAGTAAGCTATCTAACTACAGTTTTTTTTTTATTCTATAAACATCACGAGGATAAGATTTTTCAAAACAGTATTCATACTTTGCCAATTATGGAATAAAGCAATTAAGAACCTTAAATTGAGATAGAGGAAAAAGAAAAGTAAGAACTTTTAAACTGAGGCGGAGGGCGTTCTTTGATTATTAGAAGTCTTATAAAAAAATGAACATTTTGTTGAGTCGTGGAGTGAAAAAAAATAGTGAAAACTCAGATGAACAAAAATGTTTCTGGTAACCAAGCACTCAACCTATGCGTTCACATAGGAGCGTCAGACACTAATGGGCCAAAAGCCCTGTTCTTTGTTGCTGTGCGTGAGTGCCATGTAAATCCTTTGGCTATTAGACTTGTACTCTACTATTTCAGTTGCAGTCAAATGATCTTATTTTTAGGTTTTGTACTTAGAATTTTATACTCCATCTGTCCAAAAAAGATAATCTCATTTTAACTTTTTATTGTCAACAAAAATGAACTTTGACCAAACACTAGTGTTGATCTAATAATTCTAGTAAAATTCTAAACGTTGTAATTGATTAATCATTAAGTGATTTATCAATAACATATTTTAGAATTTTATTGTGATGATTAGATTGACACTAGTGTTTGGTCAAAGTTCATTTTTGTTAACCATAAAAAGTCAAAATGAGACTATCTTTCTCGGACAGAGGGGAGTAAGAATTAAGTGACAGCTATAAATACATTGTAACATCATTGAGCATAACTCCGTTTTTCTCCATCGTACTTTATTTAACTTTTACCATTGAACTTTATTTTTTTCATTTTTACCATCGTACTACAAAAAATGGTGTCATTTTATACCAAATTCGTTATTTTATACTCAAATTTGTTTCATTTTTACCATCGTATTATAAACAATAGTGTCATTTTGTAACAAATTTAGGTATAAAATGACACTATTGTTTATAATACGATGGTAAAAATGAAAAAAAAAAAAAAAAAGTATGATGGTAAAAGTGAAACACAACCCAAAATACGATGGACAAAAACGAAGTTTTCCCTAGAAATAATTTTGGCTTGGTAGCGCCCCCAGCGTAGTCATTATTGTGACGAACCGGGTAAACAATTTTTATCTGTTCTTGTTGATTTACTTTTTATTCTTGTTTTTGTTAATTACTCCATTACTTTAGACTATAGCCCTGATAAATTTCCCAATAATTGGCATAAGAGCTTTGGATTTGTCGATTCATAGGTTGGCTTGTTTTGTTTGTCATGGATCTTGTGGGGCTTTGGAGGATGGTAACAATTGGAATGTTTGATGGACGAATTTCATTTATGGAAGACCTTGTTTTGTTTGTCATTGATTGATGGATTGATTTTCATATTTATTATCTCTATGTTTCCGGAGCATTTTTATGAACTTTTGATGTAATTTAAAGTAGTTTTGATGTAATAATTAATCTTTTGTGTTGAGTGAACTTTGTGAGAATTTGATATGTTTTGAGACACTTTTAGTGTTGTTATGGGGTTTTGCAAAGTCATGTATGGTCAAAGTGTCGATGTTAAGGATTGCTCAAGTTAAAGTCAAAGTCGAGGGTCAAACGGAAGTCAGTCAAGTCAAGAAAGAAGGAAAGTGAAGAATGCTGGAACAGCCACCCAGTGCCCGCTCGCCTAAGCCCAAGCGCCCGCTTGCATTATTTCTCCAGGCGGCTAAAGTTTCTGCCCATCTTGAGCGCCCGCTTGCCTATGACCAGGTGCTTGCTCGCTCCTCCGCCAAAAAATTCAGGATTTTTGTATTTGCTAATAATTTATGGATTTCTCTCCATATTTGGACTCCTTTATTAGGTATTAAATAGATAGGTTTTAAGACTCAGTTTTCTTATGCTTTGTTTTAGGTTTTATTCTAGTTTTCAAGGGGTAATCAAGATTGGAGATTTTTATCATCATCAAGTGTAATATTCAGGTTTATGATTTTTTATTATTTTCTTGTGCTTATTGCTATGTCGATGAGTAGCTAATTTCCTTGTTCATGGATTGGGAGTAGCACTATCGGATCTCTATGCTATATCGTGCTTAACTAATATCATTTTTGTTCTTGTTCATCGGTGTAGTTTTAATTCGTTTAGAGATTTCAACAATATAATTTGATATTCTTGGTTTTTAAATCATCTAGGTATAAATTGTTTCACTAGCGTGGATATCTTAATAAATTATTTGTGTGTGTGTTGTTGACCTAACGGAAAACATCACATAGAGGTAATAATAGGGGTGCAATCCGGCAACCGAACCGTCCCAACCCTTAATCAAGTGAACAATTTCTTGAAAAGGTTTGGTAACTTTATTTATTAAAAATAGCATAGAGTGAAGATAGTTGTGAACCCCAATCTGTGAATCCTTGTCATCCTTGAGTACAATCTTTGCGTTCTTCTGCATTTTAATTTAGTTTATTTTTCTTGCTTATTAGTAATTTAGTTTTTAAACAATCAAAACAAAAACCCCCTGGTTCCTTTTGCCTTAATTAAATACACTTGTTTATCCACCAAGTCTCTGTGGTTCGACCCTTACAAACGTACATTGCTACTTCGTTACTTGTATACTTGCAAGGTTTTTATTACACGTGGGATTTTTCTCCATCAAGTTTTTGGCGCCGTTGCCGGGGACTTGTTGTGATTTACAAGTTTATTTAATCGGTGTATGTTTGGTAGGCGTTCTCTGGATCCCGAGTTGGTCTCGTTGAACGATAATATTGATAAACTTGATAGGGGCATTCCCTCTATTCATGAGTCAGAATCAGAATCTGAAGCTTCTGTCACCGAGGCAGAGCTAGTTTTAAGTTAACCAGAAACTTCTTCCACCGAGGGAGAAGAAGCAGAAGTAGCGATGGGTGATGCCGCTACTATGAATCAATATGCTAGACCTAAGGTAGACACATTTGTGTCCTGTATTGTGCTGACTGAAGCAACTAAAGCCCATGAGGTTAAGGGGCAGTACTTTAATATGTTGCCCAAGTTCCAGGGTCTTCCCGCTGAGGACTCTTTAAACTTTCTAAGGGAGTATATGATGACCATTGCAGGGTTTCCTTTGAAAGAGGGGGTGGCTGATGAACAATTGAGACATAAATGCTTCCCTTTTTCTTTACAAGGGGCGGCTAAAACATGGTTGATGTTGTTACCTCCTAGGACTATTAGGACTTGGGATGAGTTACATGATACTTTCTTGGGTATTATTTTTCCCATGCTACTCTTGCTACTTTTAGACAGAAAATCATAGGTTTTATGCAAGAGCAAGGTGAGCCGTTTCTTGGGTAATTATTTTTCACATGGTCCTAACACTCATCCTACTAATGTTTGTCAAGTGGGTATGTAGTTGTCTCCTGAACAGGTACAAGATATGCAAGGTTACCCCCCAAGACAGAATCAAGGTGGTCCCTTCTCCAATACCTACACTCCAGAGTGGAGGAATCATCCTAATTTATCATGGAAGGGTAACCAAGAAAATCAGTATCAACAGCAAAAGCCTTTGTATCCTCCACAAGGGAATTTGGAGCCACCTAAAGCATCAATGGAGGATATGATCATGATGATGAGCCAAGAGCAACAGCGGATGAAGGCGTAGCAGGAGCAGAGAGAGAAGCATCAAGATGCAGTCATAAAGAAGCTAGAGACTCAAATTGGACAGATTGCAGAAGGGCTTCATGAGCACAAGACTGGTACGTTCCCAAGTCAAGGGGAGCAAGCTAAGGCCATTATGACTCTAAGAAATGGCAAATAGGTAAGTAGTGAGGTATAATCTGAACCTTCTCCTAAATCTTCTGAGATCCTTATAGATGATGTGGTTAGTAAGAGCAGTAATGGTATGGGGGAAATTCCCAATAATGATTCTTCCACCCCCAAGCCATATGTACCTCCTGTTGGATATTATGCCCTAGGCCCTTGAGAAAGGCCTATGCGTTATATTATAGCTTCATTGTTATAGAGATAACAAACCCGATTATTATCTTTTGCATGTTTATTATAATAATCATTGTCCCTAGCACTTATGAAGGCCTAGCATGAGTTTAATGGATAATCATATGATGATTATGGTGCATAGGATGCGGATTAAATTTGTGGGTACATGTTGGAGAACAAGTGCTGGATAGACCCGTTATGAAATTTATGTCATGGTCAAATGTCATAATTAAATCTCATATTAGTCATACCATTTGAATCCTTAGACCTGAGATTATCATGGTTTTCCACATGATGAACATTATGTTTGATGTACTCAAACTCTACCTTTAACCGGATGGTTATAAAGGCTACGATTGGCATAATTAGATTCTTGTAGGGAAGAATGATAAGTCAAGATGGGATTTGTCCCTCTCTCAAAGAGAAATATCTGCTTGGCCACTCAATGAGTGAGATTGATGATAGTGTATGGCTATACCCAAATGAATTGATGTGTTTAATATCATTTGCTCATATCAATCTACTCGGGATCGAGAAAGCATTGGACAACATAAGTTGACGTGGACCATGACTTATGTCCAATATGATATCGCGTGACAAAGGTATTGTGATATGTTCTATAAGGTAACTTTAGACTTTCAAAGTTATACTAATTGGGTAGTCATAATGGCTTGCTAGAGTCCGCATATGACTTACGGGTTCTGAATAGTTCGGACTCGTTGCCAACTTAGTGTAATCCTATTGGGTCACACACAATAGAACGGATTGGAAAAGGCAAAAAAATTGGGAATTTACACTCTACCACCGTACGGCTCCTATAGAGCCGTACGGCTGCCCCCCCCCCCCCTTCATGTCTGTGGTCAGTATGTTCTGTTTTCTTGTTGCACAAGGAATCCCGATCCCAAACGGAATTAGGTCAAACCCTCATATAAGATATGCAGCCGGGTTTGACAGGCTCTAATGATGGTTTTAGAAATCACAAACAATTATTTTAGAAACAATAAATTATGGAGAGGTAGGATTATTTATTTTGTGATTCTTGATCATCAAATTATAATAATCAATTAAGCAAAATAATTCCATGAAGAAATCGTTTCTTCATCAAGCCTTGGGTCTAGCAATCCAGATCAAGAAGGTGTTCTTGATATCCGTTCGATGTGTGGATACCGATAGATGGTGTTTGCGTTAGCACCTTAAAGTCGGTGTTCATGGATTCGATCTTCAAGGGTATGTTTCTTTCATCTTGTATTTAATTTAATCAACATGCATGGATCTGGGCTCATGGGTGTTTGATTTACATGTATAATTCCGCTGCGCATGATACATCAAAACCCAACACCTCCCGTACCGTTTCCTGGTAGATTTATGAGAAATAAGTTGGATAAACAGATGTCAGATTTATATGAGATATTTTCGAAAGTTAACATTAATCTCCCACTTCTGAATGTGATTAAAAATATTCCAGCTTATGCAAATTTTTTTAAAGAACTTAATTCCAGGAAACCCATGGGAATGAAGACAAATTAATCATGGGAGAAAGTGCCAGTGCTGTGGTACAACAGAACCGCCCACCTAAACTAAAGGACCCCAGAAGTTTTAATATTTCTATTTCTATGGGGGACTCTAGGAAGGTAAAGGCAATGTTGGACCTTGGTGCTAGCATTAATTTGTTGCCTCATTATCTGTAACTTGAGTTGGGTTTACCTGAGCTAAAACCCACCACAATGACCTTGCAACTGGCTGACCGTTCAATCAAGAGGCCATTGAGAATTGTGGAGGATGTTTTAGTGCAGGTAGCCAATTTGATTATACCTGTGGATTTTGTTGTGCTTGAAACTGTCAATGGTGTTGGGAATGGTCAGGATTCTCCCATATTGCTTGGGCGACCATTTATGGCTAGTACCAACACTATTATTAATGTGGGTGATGGGACTTTGTCTATGTGTGTGGCTAGTGAAAAAATTGAAATATCTGTGTTTGATGTCATGAAAGTCCCTTAGATGATGAGTCTTGTAATTATGTGGATGTGATTGAGGACTGTGGGAGTGAAGTTTTGTGGCATGATAGAGACTGTGAGGAGTTAGAGTCTAAGTTGTCAACTGGCGGTGAGAAAACTAGTGATAATGCGGATGTTCAACTGATGGCTGTGGAAAAGGCCGACGAACACCATCCTAGTGATGGCCCGTTTCACCCCCTAGGCCATTTCAATGAGAGGTCAGCGCCTTTTATTATAACCTCTCCAGCTGAAAACTCTCTCCTCAAATTTAAAGTATGTCTTTCTTGGGGAGGGTGAGACTTTACTTGTGATTATTGCCTCTGATTTGACCCTAGAGCAAGAGGCCAAGTTGATAAAAGTGCTTTGTGAGCACAAGTCGGCCATAGGGTGGTCCTTAGCAGACATAAAAGGCATAATCCCCTCTATGTGCATGCATAAAATTAATCTTATAGATGGTGCTATGCCATCTTCAGAAAGACAGAGAATGTTGAACCCTCACATGGAGGAGGCAGTTAGGAAAGAGGTCCTTAAGCTGTTAGATGCGGGCATTATTTATGCTATTGCTGATAGTGAGTGGGTGAGCCCGGTCCAAGTTGTTCCTAAGAGATCGGGTATCACTGTCACCACTAATGAGAAAGGTGAGGAAGTGCCTACTTGGGAAGTGACTGGGCTTAGAATGTGCATAGATTTGCGCAAACTTAATGCTGCAACAAAGAAAGATCACTTCCCTTTACCCTTTATTGACCAAATCCTAGAGATGTTAGCGGGACATACGTATTATTGTTTCTTGGATGGGTTCTCAAGATATAACCAAATTCCCATTGCACCAAAGGACCAAGCCAAGACGACTGTTACTTGTCCCTTTGGCACATTTTCTTTTAAGAGGATGCCCTTTGGGCTATGTAATGCACCCGCGACCTTTCAAAGGTGTATGACCTCCATATTCTCTGAGTTGATAGATATATGTATCGAAGTCTTCATGGATGACTTCTCTGTGTTTGGTGATAGTTTTGATAGATGCCTTGAGAATTTGACAATGGTTTTAAAACGTTGTTGTGAGACAAATTTGACCTTTAGTTGGGAAAAATGTCATTTTCTCGTGAGGCATGGGATTGTGTTAGGGCATTTGGTGTCTAGTAAGGGGATTAGGGTGGATAAAGCTAAAATTGATGTGATTTCTAAATTACCCCCATGTTTCGGTTAAAGGTGTACGCAGTTTTCTGGGTCATGCGGGTTTCTATAGGCGTTTCATAAAAGATTTTTCAAAAATTTACAAGCCTTTATGTAAATTGCTAGCCAAGGATACCGAGTTCATCTTCGACCAAGAGTGCTTGGAAGCCTTCAATCTATTGAAGGAAAAGTTAACTTGTTCCCCCATCCTGTCTAGCCCCAATTGGTCTCTACCCTTTGAGATCATGTGTGATGCGTCTGATTTTGCTATTGGGGCTGTGTTGGGGCAACGAGTAGACAAGTTACCACATGTGATCCATTATGCGAGTAGAACTTTGAATGATGCTAAACTTAATTATACTACTACAGAAAAGGAATTTTTAGAGGTGGCATTTGCTTTAGAAAAATTTCGTTCTTACTTGCTTGGATCCAATGTGATTGTCTATTCGGATCATGCTGCTCTGAAATACTTGTTGAATAAAAAGGATTCTAAACCTAGACTTCTTAGGTAGATGCTCCTACTGCAGGAGTTTGATATAGAGATTAGAGATAAAAAAGGGATAAAAAATGTGGTGGCGGATCACTTATCTGGGCTTGAGGATTTCACTTTTACCAGTGTTATTGATGGTTCGATTCCGGTTAATGAAAATTTTTCAGATGAGCAACTCTATGCTTTACATGTCCAAGAGCCTTAGTATGCGGATTTTGTGAACTATCTTGTGACTAACTTGATGCCACCACACTTCACTTATGACCAAAAACGAAAGTTTAAGTCGGATGTGAAGCATTATATTTGGGATGATCCTTATTTGTGAAAATCTGTCCGGACAAGATTATTAGGAGATGTATTCCTGAGCATGAGCAAGGTAGTGTGTTGCGGTTTTGCCATGAACTCCAATGTGGTGGTCATTTTAGTGGACAAAAGACTGCTAGGAAAGTGCTTCAAGCGGGTCTCTATTGGCCCACCTTGTTCAAAGATGCTCAAGAATTCTGTGTGAGGTGTGATAGATGCCAACAAACCGGCAACATAGGAAAAAGAAATGAGATGCCCTTGCAACATAATTTGATTGTAGATATTATTGTTGTATGGGGCATTGATTTTATGGGTCCCTTCCCCCCTTCCGATGGTTATTTATGCATACTTGTTGCTGTGGATTATGTTTCCAAGTGAGTGAAAGAAATTCCTACCCGAACTAATGATGATAACGTTGTGTGCAAGTTTATTCGTGAGAATATCTTTGGCAGGTATGGAGTACTACGTGTCATCATCAGTGATCAAGGGACACACTTCACCAATACCAATCGTATGTTCAATCAAGTGCTGAAAAAGTATGGGATTGGTCACAAGTTGTCTACGGCCTATCATCCACAGACTTCGGGCCAAGTAGAGGTGAGTAATCACCAAATCAAAGCGGTGCTTGAGAAAACAGTGCGTCCAAATCATAAGGATTGGTCTGTAAAATTGTGTGACGCATTGTGGGCGTATCGGACGACATATAAAACTCCCATTGGCATGAGTTCGTACCGCATTGTTGTTGGTCCCAAAGGGCAACAAGCGTATGAAAAATAGCTAGAGGGGGGGTGAATAGCTGTTTTAAAATTCTTTTTGTACCCTTGAAAAACTCAATTGCAAATACGCACTTTATCAAATAAGCGTTATGATATGCGCCCAAGTGAGTGAGTGAAATGCACAGCGGAATTTAGTAATGTAAATAGGCGCAAAGTATGATAAAGGGGGCGCACACACACTCTAAGTATTTTGGCTCAAAGTGGGTGAAATAAGAAACTAAGGCAAATGATATAACAAACACAACACAGTTCAATCAATCAATCTACAATGAATAAACAAGCAAGTAATTAGATATGATATGAACTTGTAAAGAAATAGCAAGATATGAACAAGAGCTATTTGGAGAGGTTCGATCGGGAAAATGATCTACGTCCTCTACCAAGATGGTTAGTCTTGGATTTCTAATGGAGATCTTATATAATGAGTGAGTGTTACAAATTACAACTTTTGAGCTTATACACTAACTCAAGATCTAATATTCTATGAATGAACAAATCCAAAATAATAACCGGTGTATCTCTTAAAGAAAGATCTAAGTGATCAAACTTAAAGAGGTGCATGTGTGATTTTAGTATCAAGGCTCTTTAGATCTTTGAGATTGAGAGCACAAGAAAACTAAAGTGTTATAGCTTGAAGATCTGGGCTAAGGATGAAGGTATGAAGATGTTCTTGAGGAATCTGGGAATTTCAAAGGCAATCTTCAAATCTTCAACAAATGCTTGAGAGAGAAATTCTTGGAAATCTTAGCAATTCTTTAGCAACTCAGCAACTTCAAAATGTTGAAGTTATGGGGTATTTATAGTGAAATTCCAAAAACTAGCCGTTGGAAATTCATGATGATTCTGAGCAAAGGACAAATGTGCTGTCGCTCATTGAGTGGAGCACGTGTCCTTTTATAGCCGTTAGACACATAACACAAATGTGACCGTTGTGGACAGGTGTCCTCAATTTGGGCGCACACGTGTTATTTAACCATCGTTTGAATTCTTGGCGTAGGAGAATTTCTTCAACTCTTCAAGTTTTCAAAGAATCACTGAGTGTTGAATTAACATCCTTGAGGGGCGCATGAGCCATGGGGCGCATATTACATTCACAGGCGCGAGGCGCATTGGTGAGAGGCGCATGGCGCATATGATGAGGCGCATGAGCCAATGGAGCGCTTGAGTTAATGTTAGGCGCATACTCATCCGCGCGCGCCAAGAGGCGTATGGCGCGTGGCTTTGAAGGCGCATGGCTCAAACTCAAAATGTGATTTTCTTGAATCTTGATCTTCTTGCCCTATTCCTAAGCCTATTCTATTACAATGGACAACCTAGAAAAATGAAGTATGAATACTTCTTACATGTGGGTCTAAAGTCCATGAAATAAAAACTTAGGTGATGGATCAATCAAATCTAATCAATCCTATTACATTGAAACTGAGATATAAGTGGGCATACCCAACAATCTCCCCCTATTTGATTGATGCCATTACCTACTATATCAAGGACAAACATTATACTTGAGAATAACATGTCCAAATAAATGAAATTGGTAAATCATGTCTCAAGTTAATGTACACACTAGTCCAAGATATAGATTTCTAATCTATTCCAAAAAAGATAAAACATTACAAATGGAAAGATAGAAACAACAGTTTATAACACATTCAAAATGATATGAGTTTTAGTTTTGAAATGTGTTTAAACAAAGTTTAAACTCAATGCATGAAATATGAAGTCGTTCAAATATGATGCATATGATTTTAAGCAAACATTCAATGTTCTTCAAACAAGAAGTTTGAGTGAACAAGTTTTGAAACAAAAGTGATGTTTTGTTCTCATTAATACTCAAGGTGTAGGAGTTACATATTACAAGTATTGAACAGAACAAAATCAAAAGGTGCTAAAACATGTAAGCACTAAATCACTAATAAAAGTTTCTAATCACAAAACGTTCTAACAACATACAATCAAAGAAAACTAAGGATTAGGAGGCGCGTCTTCATCCTTCAATCCTTCTTCGATTTCTGAAACGGAGCGCTGGATTTGCTTGGAAAGTTGATAGGCGCAGTGGACATTAGCATGAGTGTCAGTGAGAAGAGTATGAGTTTCAGTGACACCGTCTCTGATGTAGCGCAAATGATCCACATTGATGTTTTGATACTCATCAATGGATCGCTGAGTAATTTGATGTTGCTGAGAAACATTTTCTTCTATTATTTGAAGATGAGCTTCAATAGCATTCTGAGCAGTGATAATATCAGAAGAAATGTGATCGGCGCGTCTGTCTGAGCTTGAGTGAGCAGCAGTGAAGTGGGTGACAATCATTTCTTTCAACACATCCAACTTTGAAACTAACACATTCATGTTGGACTGAGATGCAGCAAACTGAGGTATGAAGGTAGGAGGTGCAGCAGATGAAGTGTGCGCCTGATTAGGTTGAGCTTGTACCTGAGTCTGTGTCTGCGCCGGAGGAGTAGAAGAGAGTTTGGCCTTGATTGAATTCATCTCCCCCTTAATGGCAGCAATCTCCTCAGACTGATCAGTGAGCATGGAAGTGAGGAGCTCAAATTGAGATTTAATATGAGTCTGGCCTTGCTCCAAATTGGTCTGCCCCTGCTGCAAAGATTTCAGAACAGAGAGTACCTCGCTCAATTCTGAGGGAGCAGAAAGAGGAG
Organism: Campanula takesimana; assembly: GCA_026119855.1. NCBI lineage: Eukaryota > Viridiplantae > Streptophyta > Magnoliopsida > Asterales > Campanulaceae > Campanula > Campanula takesimana. The sequence continues at coordinate 152,811 of JAOWBW010001465.1, forward strand.
GCGCAGGGGTGCTAGGAGGCGCATGAGATGGGGACAGAGTTGATGGAATATCTTGCTCCCCCTCACTTGAATCATCATCTCCAAATAATTCTTTTCTGAGATCTTGCCTGAATTTTTGTTGAGTGGGAGATATAGGAATTGTAGGAACTGGAGGGGGCGCAGTAGTTGTAGATGGAACTGGAGGCACACGGGGAATGGGGCGCGATGAGGTGGCGCGTGTTGAGTAGGCACAGGATCAACTGAGCTTTTCTCAACATCTGCGCTTGAACCAGCGCCTTTCTTGCGTTCTCTTTTTTCTAACTCAGCTGTTTGCTTGGATCTAAAGTCTTCATCTCGTTTCTTTTGAGCCTCAAGCCTGCTACCTTCCTGCGTGACCCTTAGATCTCTATCCTCATCAGATTCAAATCTAGTGCGCTTGATAGGAGGTCTTGGAGGTTCTTCAACAATCCTCTTGCCTTTACTCTTTTCCTTGCCTGCAACAGGCTCTGCGCGTTGATTTACGCCTTCGGGATCTGCGCTCTTCTTTGTTGGTATGCCTTTAGGAATTGACGCATCATCTGATTCAGTATCTTCATCTACTAAACCTTCAACAGTATTGATCCGAATGCCCGTCTTGTGCTTTACTGGCTTCTTCCTGCGCTTTTTGAGATCCAAGTTAGCTTTTCCAAAAATTGGAACATCGTCAGTCTTGTATGCAGGGTTCTCATTCAAAAATTTGACTAACTCAGGATAAGTTAGAAAAAGTTTTGTGAGAAGACGGCAGTGAGAGCGGAACTTGGTCTTTCCTTCATTCTTGTTCTTCACATATTTGTCAATCTGTTCACTCAAGGTTTTGAACAAAATGTGAGGCCATTGAAGCTTTTCCTTAGCCATGATGGCAGTGGTGTATTCCCATTGTTCCACCGTGAATATGTTGACATTACCAGTTTTGAACACGATAGAGGTACCAACTAGGTGCGCAATATGTGTCAAGAGATCTCCACCATCTCGTATTTCAGTGGTTTTGATATTATTTTGAAGAGTGGGAATATTTAGAAGTGCAGCAGCCATCCAATTTTGATCCTCGTTAGAGAAAGTCATTGGACGCCCAATTATTCGATCTTCACCCGTAGAAGGAAAACCGAGTAAATGTCGAATCACGGTTGAGGAAAGGGTGATGTCTTCATTCTGAACGCGGGCCTCAATTCTGTAGCGAGTGCGTCCATTGTCATTTATTTCCACTAGATGAGCGGTTGAAAAGAATTCGTCAACTAGGAGCGGGGAAAAGTATAGCTGATCCATTGTGAATAATGGAAGCAGGCCAGCAGCAGTGAGGGTCTCAATGATCTCTCTTCCAATATCTTCACCAGATAGCTCGAAGAGATCAATGGTTTCTTCTAGTTTAAAGTTAGCTAGATCCTGAAAAACAAAACAGAAGAGAATTAGTATTGTAAGTGGCGCATAGAATCATGTAAATGAGAAAAGTAAAGAGTAGGCGCAGAACAAAATATAAGCGCATGATAATAGTAGGCGCATACTATTACTAGGCGCATATATGTTGGTAGGCGCATAAATTTTACCAGGCGCATAGAATGATTCTATGAAAAGTACTAAGAAAAATTTAGACATAAAAATTTGACCAAGTATGAATTTAGGCGCATAAGATTTTAGGCGCATAATGATTGAGGCGTATAACACTTGTAGGTGAATACAATTATTAGGCGCATGAATCAATAAAGGCGCATAAAATACTAGGTGCATAAAACGATATTTAGGCACATGTCTATGTAAAAACTGAACTTAGTAAAAAAGCACACAAACAATGAAAATACATAAGCATGCAAGTAAACACGATCAAACATGAAAATTTTGAAAAACAAGTTTTGAAAATTTTGAAACCCAAGTTATGCGAAAATAACGAAGAACACGAAGAACATGTCTTGAGTGCTCGAAAAACACCAAGAACACATAAAACATGAAACTTCACCAAATCAAGCATACAATATATCAAAATGACCGCAATGAGACAAGGATAACAAATATGTAAATCAAAACAAGTAATAATCAACAACAAAAACAGAAAATGGATTTGAATGTCCGAAAATTCAAAAGTTTTGAAAATGGAGATTCTCAGATTTGCAACATATATAGCATTGATCGTTACAATGTTGGATTTAAAAGACTCGAAATCACGAAATGAACATAACCCAACAAACGATTTTGAAAACGGATCACCGAGTCAAGATTAATCAAGAAAAGTTGAACTCGGGTTTTTCAAGAACACGAAAACCCAGAAAATCAAAACAAAATGCGAAAATTTTAAGAGTTTAAGGTTCAAGAGATCATACCATTTTGTCTTGTGACGCTTTAGATGCTTTCTTAGGACCCATTAACGATACAAGAAATTAAAAAGGAAGTATATATAGAGAGAAAGAGAGAAATCGAGAGAGACGAGTCGAGAAGAGGAGGAAGAGAGAGAGACGGGAGAGAGAGAGTGAATATATATATATATATAGGTATGTAATGATTGTAAAAGGGGTTTAGGGTTTCTAGGATGGGGAGGTGAAGAGATGGGCATTTATGAGGGATATGAAGGAGTTGAAAGGCATTAAATGCTGAATGACACAAAGATGTCATGATGTGACATTTTGGGTATAAGAAAAACTGCTCCACTTTCCCTATAAGTGTATGAGCAATTTTGACTAATTTTTGCACAAACCCCAAAAACATCTGTTTTGGTGTAAGTTTGGGGTACAAGAAATAAATCCCCTGAAAATAAAATTTTTGAAAAACGTAAAACGGGGGAAAAATTAATTGCACAAGTACCCTTGAACAATTAATGGAATGTCAAAGGACAAAAACTCTCCATAATAAATGAACAGAATAAACATACCTGGTACTTGTGAATTGAATACGCTTAATCATTGAGTAATAACTTTGAAGCATTGAATACCCGTTTGCAATAAATGTACGCGTGAACTTGCATTTTTGGCGCGCTAGATTGCTTGAGGGCGCGCATAGAATTATAGGCGCAGTACTCATCTAGGCGCGCAATGAATGATAGGCGCGCATTGATGTTGGGCGCGCAAAGTGAGGGGCGCGCAGGGGTGTGATGCGCGCTTTGATGTTGGGCGCGCAAAGTTTCCTTGAAACTTTGGAATTTACCCATCATTTAAACCTAGTATACTCATAACTCAAAACAAAACATTAGTATTGACAAAACTATATTGAATTCTAGTTGAGTTCAAGCATACCCATTTCACCTCTCAAAAATATGAACCGTTTCGCGTCAAGTGCTTTCGTTAAAATATCGGCGATTTGATAGTCGTCGGTTCCCACGTGTTCCAAATGAATATTGCCTTTATCCACGTGGTCTTTAAGGAAGTGATATTTGATGTCGATGTGTTTGGTCTTGGAGTGCATGACAGGATTTTCAGAAACCGCAATTGTTGATGTATTGTCGCAGTAGATCGGACAATTTTCTTCGATTATATCATAGTCCACCAATTGCTGCTTCATCTATAGTATTTGACAGCAACAACTTCCCGCAGAGATATATTCGGCTTCGGTTGTTGAGACAGATACTGAAGCTTGTTTCTTACTTGCCCATGACACAAGTCAATATCCGAGGAAATGATAAGTGCCACTCGTGCTTTTCCTATCAATGGTGCACGCTGCATAGTCCGCATCTGAATAACCTACAAGTTTAAAATTCAAATCTTTGGTGTACCAAAGTCCAAGGTTAACAGTACCGGAGAGATATCTTATAATACGTTTCACAGCAATTAAGTGTGCTTCTCTAGGGTCAGGTTGATAACGAGCACACACACAAACACTAAACATAATATCGGGCCTACTAGCAGTAAGATAAAGGAGTAAGCCAATCATACCTCGATAGAGCGTTTGATCAACACGTTTACCTTTTAAATCTTTGTCGAGTTTGTTGCCGGTGGCCATTGGAGTATCATATGCTTTGGCGTTCTCAAGTCCAAATTTCTTGATTAAGTCCTTTGTATATTTGGCTTGATTGATAAATATGCCTTCATTCATTTGCTTGATTTGAAGCCCGAGGAAGAATGTGAGTTCTCCCATCATGCTCATTTCAAACTTGCTCTTCATTAGTTTCTCAAAGCGCTTGCACAACAATTCATTAGTAGAACCAAATATAATATCATCAACATAAATTTGAACAAGTAATTTATGACCATTATGCTTGGCAATGAAAAGAGTTGTATCGATTTTACCGCGAGTGAAGCCTTTTTCAATGAGAAACTTGGATAGTGTATCGTACCATGCTCTTGGTGCTTGCTTGAGCCCATACAAATCTTTCTGGAGTTTGTACACATGATTAGGAAATAGTGAATCTTCAAACCCAGGTGGTTGATCAACGTAGACTTGTTCTTGGAGTTCACCATTTAGAAACGCGCTCTTCACATCCATTTGATATAACTTGAAGTTCTTGTGAGCGGCGTAATCTAGAAATAATCTGATAGCTTCAAGTCTTGCTACATGCGCAAACGTTTCATCGTAATCAATTCCTTCTTCTTGCCTATAGCCTTGTGCAACCAATCTTGCTTTGTTTCTTGTCATGGTTCCATTCTCATCCATCTTGTTTCTGAACACCCATTTCGTACCAATCACTCCTTGATCATTTGGTCTTGGAACAAGAGTCCAAACCTTACATCGTTCAAATTGATTGAGTTTTTATTGCATTGCAACAACCCAATTGGGATCTTGGAGCGCTTCATCAGCCTTATTCGGTTCAATTTGAGAGATAAATGCAGTGTAAGCATCAAAGTTTGTAGCTCTCCTTGTAAGAACACCAACGTTTAGATCACCAATGATATTATTGATTGGGTGACCTCTAACTTCACGAATTTCAAGAGGTAAGTTAGGTTGAGTCGTAGTAACTTGAAGGTCTTCAATTGGTACATCTTCACCAGATTCTAAATCATCAAAATTTGGAGGTTGAATTGGTGTAGAGTTGAAACTTGGGTTTACACCAGATGCAGCTGTAGATATAGGCGCATGAGAGGAATCAAGAGGCGCAACATGTGAGTGAGGCGCAGCTGATGACTCATGGGGCGCGCCATATGAGGAATTAGGCGCAACTGATGTTGATGGATTTCCTTGAGTTGATAGATTCTGCTCTTGTGTAGGCGCAACATAAATAGGAGCACCTGTATCATTAAGCTCAACAGAATCATCAGCAACATTTGGAGCCAAATGTGGCTCAAGGAGAGAGTGTTCATCAAAGGTAACATGTACAGATTCAACTATCACTAATGTAGATCTATTAAAAACGCGAAAAGCTTTAGAATATTTGGCATACCCAAAAAAAATACCTTCGTCGGCTTTGGCATCGAATTTACCTCTATGTTCGTTTCCGTTGTAGAGGATATAACATTTGCAACCAAAGATCTTGAAGAATGCAATGTTGGGAGTTCTACCACGCCAAAGTTCATACGGAGTCTTGTTGTGAAGTTTGTTGATGAGGGAACGATTTTGAGTAAAACATGCTGTGTTGATAGCTTCTTCCCAAAAGTACTTAGGCGGATATAAGTTATTGAATGCCCTTAAGGAAAAGTGGAGTTTGAAAGAAGTAAGTCCCTGGAAGGAGCTCACGAACGATCTCGATTGAAAAAACAATTCGCTTCAGCTATCATCGTCTTTCCCGCTTCAATCAACGTCCTATTCTTTCTTTCCACAACCCCATTTTGTTGAGGAACTCCAGCTGTTGAAAATTTGTGATCTATCCCATGATCGTCGCAATATCGAGCAACACCGTTGTTCTTGAATTCTGTTCCATTGTCGGATCGAATGCTAACGATGTCATCTTCTTTTTGGGTTTGGAGCAGTCTGAATAAGGTGGTCAAAATGTCGTAACAATCGTCTTTTGAGATCATCATTTCCACCCATGTGTATCTTGAATAATCATCCACCACAACTAGAGTATACTTGTTCTTTCGAATACTTGCAGTGGTGACTGGTCCAAATAGATCAATGTGGAGCAGTTGCAAACATCTAGAAGTTGAAGGATTGGTCTTGCTGGAGAAAGATTTCTTCGGTTGTTTGCCAAGTTGACACGCGGCGCACTTCTTGTCATGATGATCAGCAACCTTGGGAAGTCCTTTAACAAGGTTATTCCTGCTGAGTTTAGATAGATATTTAAAGTTCAAGTGACTTAAGCGCTTGTGCCACAGCCAACTATTTTCGCTCATACTTTTAGCTACAAAACAAAGATTAGTACTAGAGTTCATACTATGGAAATCAATAATGTAAATATTTGTCTTACGATATCCCGTGAGTAATGTAGCTCCAGTTTTTCCATTCTTGATAAGACATTGAGTTGAGGTGAAATGGCATTCTAATCCTTTGTCGCAGAATTGAGATATGGATAATAAATTGTGCTTGAGCCCTTCGACGAGAGAGACTCTTTCAATGCACACTTTGTCTTTCTTGAGCTTTCCATATGCAACAACTTGACCTTTGTTATTATCACCAAATGTTACTGAGGGATCTCTTTCTTCATGGACATCTTCTAATAAGGATTCATCTCCAGTCATGTGTCTTGAACACCCACTATCGAGAATCCATTCATAATTTCTAGCTTTTGAAGATCCAGCCATGAAACAAAGAACCTGAAATATAGACATTTAAGCAGGTCCCCTTTATTCCTTTTGGGTCCTAGGGTTAGCAGCTTTTGACAACCCACTCTTGCTTGACCTTAGGGTTTTTACGTCCTTTGGCATTGGGAGTGAATCGCAAAAGGCATTCCACGGCCTTCTGTCCAGAACAATCACAAATGGAACAATGAAGAAAGCCACCAATCACATGAGTTTTCACAAACTCTTTACTTTTCTTTGGGATTGCATTCTTCTTTGGGTCAGATGGACTAGCCTTAACAAAATCCTTCTTTTGAAATTTTGGAGCGCTTGATCTAGGAGGGCGCATAGGGCTAGGAGGCGTACGGCGATGAGGCGCGTGGCTTCTAGGCGCATAATGAGCACTCGGAGAAGGAGCGCGCTTTGTTTCAAGAGGGATTTTGCTAGAGGATGATTCATCTGTAGCTATATCTTTCCCATTAGCTTTCCCAAATTACTTCGTTGGGTAGACATAATGGAATGTTTGTCTCTTGACTTTTTCCTGTCCTTTACCCATTGAATTATAATGTTTTTCCTTGGGAATTTCAAAAGTTTGCTGATTTGTAAATTCACTATCTCTTTCATCACAGATATCACATATAAAGTTGTCACTAGTTGATGAGAATCCCAAGCCACTTTTATCACCACTGACTTTTTGGGACTCAAATATATTCTCCATAGTGACACGAGAATTGGACCACTCATTTGAAATATTTTTAAGATCAGTAATTTGAGCAACCAATTCATCGTTTTGAACTTTAAGAAGTGAGTTTTGTTCTGTTAGAAAAGTGTTTTTAACAGTAAGAGGAGTCATGCTCTTTATCTGCTCCTTAAGGAGGGTGAGTTCAGATTTAAGTAGAGATTTCTCGGTCTTAAGCTGGGAAATTTCATCACATGATAGTGCTAAAGCTTCCTTCATACTATCAAATCTAGTGATTACCTTTTCAGCCTTTTTGAACAATTTTTCTTGTTCAGCAATCACTTCATCATCATTGATTTTGGAGATTGGAGCAGTTGGTTCAACTTGAGGTCTAATGTAAGCTCCTTTTCTCAACTTGTTCCTTGCACTTAGATCACATCGTGAGAATAACAATCCACCATCGCTTTGAGCCGGAGTGAGAAATCCTTGTTCAACGAGCTCGCTGATGGTTGGTCCTTTCTTCTTTTTCACTTCTTGAAAACCTACAGATTTCTTGATAGGTTTATTCAAGACATTCATATCAGGAACATCTTTGGAGTAGTCATCATCGGAATCATAAGTATCAATTTCATCATCATTTGCCACCAAACAAATGAGTCCATCATCGGAATCTTCATCGCTCTCATCGGAGTCTGTTTCAATCCATGTGTTATGCTCATTTGCTGGTGATTCTTCTTCAGCAACCATTCCCTTGTGACGAGTGAATTTGGGAGTGAACTTGGGAGTGTGGCTGCTCTTCTTCTGCATATATTCAAATTTTGGAATTGGGTAGCTTGAAGCAGAGTGTCCTGGTTTCCTGCAATTAAAACAACAAGGTCTTCTTTTCTTTTTGAATCACTGCTCCTTGTGAATTTTGGAGGAGCTCTGCTGGTAGATCCTTGACATTTGCTTGTTGAGCCGGGCTTGGTGAATTTTCTGAACTTCTGGAATCTTTTCACAAATAAAGCGAAGTCTTCATCGTCCATGTCCAATAGCTCAGAAGTAGAAATTTTGGGATCGGAACTTTTCTCATCATGAGTAGGCGCAGGCGCAGAAACATGCGCCTCTTCTCTTTGCGCCACCATTGCTATGGATTTTGATTTTCCTTCAGTTTCACTAATTCGCTGAAGTTTGAGCTCATAGGTTTTGATTTTCCTTCAATTTCATCGATTGAGTTGAGATGAGTTAATATGCTGAATTTCCACACGTCAAAATGATCTTCATCAAAGACCGGAACGTGAGTGTAGTTTGCAGTTGCCATAGGTTTTGAGTTTGCCATTTAGAATCGGAACCTAAGCTGTTAAGCTTGAAAAACAAAAGTGTTTTATAAAGGTGTTTGCTCTGATACCACTTGTTGGTCCCAAAGGGCAACAAGGGTATGAAAAATAGCTAGAGGGGGAGTGAATAGCTGTTTTAAAATTCTTTTCGTACCCTTGAAAAACTCAATTGCAAATGCGCACTTTATCAAATAAGCGTTATGATATGCGCCCAAGTGAGTGAGTGAAATGCACAGCGGAATTTAGTAATGTAAATAGGCGCAAAGTATGATAAAGGGGGCGCACACACACTCTAAGTATTTTGGTTCAAAGTGGGTGAAATAAGAAACTAAGGCAAATGATATAACAAACACAACACAGTTCAATCAATCAATCTACAATGAATAAACAAGCAAGTAATTAGATATGATATGAACTTGTAAAGAAATAGCAAGATATGAACAAGAGCTATTTGGAGAGGTTCGATCGGGAAAATGATCTACGTCCTCTACCAAGATGGTTAGTCTTGGATTTCTAATGGAAATCTTATATAATGAGTGAGTGTTACAAATTACAACTTTTGAGCTTATACATTAACTCAAGATCTAATATTCTATGAATGAACAAATCCAAAACAATAACCGGTGTATCTCTTAAAGAAAGATCTAAGTGATCAAACTTAAAGAGGTGCGTGTGTGATTTTAGTATCAAGGCTCTTTAGATCTTTGAGATTGAGAGCACAAGAAAACTAAAGTGTTATAGCTTGAAGATCTGGGCTAAGGATAAGGGTATGAAGATGTTCTTGAGGAATCTGGGAATTTCAAAGGCAATCTTCAAATCTTCAACAAATGCTTGAGAGAGAAATTCTTGGAAATCTTAGCAATTCTTTAGCAACTCAGCAACTTCAAAATGTTGAAGTTATGGGGTATTTATAGTGAAATTCCAAAAATTAGCCATTGGAAATTCATGATGATTCTGAGCAAAGGACAAATGTGTTGGCGCTCATTGAGTGGAGCCCGTGTCCTTTTATAGCCGTTAGACACATAACACAAATGTGACTGTTGTGGACAGGTGTCCTCAATTTGGGTGCACACGTGTTATTTAACCATCGTTTGAATTCTTGGCGTAGGAGAATTTCTTCAACTCTTCAACTTTTCAAAGAATCACTGAGTGTTGAATTAACATCCTTGAGGGGCGCATGAGCCATGGGGCGCATATTACATTCACAGGCGCGAGGCACATTGGTGAGAGGCGCATGGCGCATATGCTAAGGCGCATGAGCCAATGGAGCGCTTGAGTTAATGCTAGGCGCATACTCATGCGCGCGCGCCAAGAGGCGCATGGGGCGTGGCTTTGAAGGCGCATGGCTCAAACTAAAAATGTGATTTTCTTGAATCTTGATCTTCTTGCCCTATTCCTAAGCCTATTCTATTACAATGGACAACCTAGAAAAATGAAGTATGAATACTTCTTACATGTGGGTCTAAAGTCCATGAAATAAAAACTTAGGTGATGGATCAATCAAATCTAATCAATCCTATTACATTGGAACTGAGATATAAGTGGGCATACCCAACAATTGTGTATGGGAAGGAATGTCATCTCCCGGCGGAATTGGAACACAAAGCGTATTGGGCAACCAAACATCTCAACATGGATTTGAGTTTAGCGGGAGAAAAGAGGTTCCTTGATTTGGATGAGCTAGCGGAGTTGAGGCACGATAGTTATGAGAGTGCCAAGTTGTACAAAGAGAGGACCAGGAGATATCATGACAAAAATCTGAAGCCTAAGTTTCTAAAACCGGGTATGAAGGTCCTCCTTTTTAATTCTCGCCTCAAACTCTTCCCGGGCAAATTGTGTTCAAGGTGGACGGGTCCATATGAGTTGTTTTGTGTTTTTCCCCATGGAGCAGTGGAACTCAAAGATTTCAAAGATGGGACAGTATTTAAAGTGAATGGACACCGGGTGAAGCCATACTATGAGGGGCTGTCTATTTTGGAAGATATCAATGAGATTAATGTAATTGATTTGATGGACCCGGAGGAAGCCACTTAATCTTCATGTGGCATTATGTCGAGCCAAAGATTTAAAACAAAGGGGCTTGTTGGGAGGCAACCTAACTAGGTATGTCTTTTATTGCTTTATGTTCTTCCCTTTCAGTCAATCATCATTTTTAAATTGGGAGTGTGTTTTTTCTGTAGACACCCCGCCTTGGACCTCTCACCCCGATTGCATACATAGTATTTTTATTTAAATTGTTTTTGTTAATTTCTGTTAGTTCGGTTAAGTTCCTAACTGATTCCGTTACTTTTGGACTAAACTGCATAACAGAATTAATTTTAGAGTCATTCTATCATTTTGTCTTTCGCAGACGCGGGCGCCTCCGATACTGTCCACGGCCCACGCGCGCCTCTCGCCCCAAAAGCCGAAAGCGTGCGCCTCCCGATATGGCAGTAACGGATTGCACCATTTTTCCCTCCCTTTTCTTATTTACAACATCATTTCTTGATCACAAAAAACACTCTTTTTACATCCACATTCATCCCCCCTATTTTGTAACTCTCAAATCCTTTATTCTAGCCTTTTCCCAAAAACAAATGATTTTATCTTTATTTCTTTTATTCTCTTTTATTTATTATTTTATTTATCTTATTTTTTATTGGTCAATTCCATTTCACATGGATGATCATCTTTTCCCTCCAAAAATTTCCCTCCTATTTTTACCTATAAAAACCCCCTCCTTCTACCTTAGAAAAAAGGACTCTCTTTTTGGACCAAACTTTTATCATCTACAACTACACTATACATAAATTCTCCCAACAAGAGTTCTTAGTAACAAGACTCTACACAAATTGTTCTACAACAATTTCTCTACAACAACACAATTTTCAAGTCCAAGTTTGAAGTCCTCTTTTTTATTCTTCTTCTCTTATTTTACATGTCTTAGTAATGTATGCAATCCCCATCAATTGGGACATGACCAAATGACCACTTTACTACATTAAAGTTGGTTAAGGTTATATCCCTACATTTTAATCTCTACTTTAATTTACCATTCTTTTCTTAATATAATTGTTAGAATAGTTTGACAAGTAATCTTTACCATTAAATAAATAAAACAATTCTCTTTTATTTTCCTTTGTAAATTTCCCCTTTCTTTTCATTGTAATTGTTAGCACTCGTATATTAATAAATCGAAGGATTTTCTCGTGCATTAGAACACCAAAAGTAGCAAGACTTGCGTAAGCGGGGCGGAGTGGGTGTTTAAGTACTTCCCACCCCGTCACCTAACCCCCGAACCCATCTTTTCCCGAATCTCTGGTTTTGTATATAAAATTGGCTCTTTTTAGGTTTTTCTTATGTTCCTCTAAAACATAGGTGGCGACTCTAAAATCAATTAGACATCCTAGGATAATTCACCGCTCTAGCCAAGTGGGGTTTTCCTGGGGTATCTACAGTGGTGACTCTGCTGGGGATATATAGGGTTAAACTTGCATTTTCTGCTTTTGGTGTTCTAATTTTTGTTTTCTGGGCATTCTGGTAAAAAGGGTAGGAAGCGCGCGCTTCTGGCCTTCTTGGCCTAAAGCGCGCGCGTCCGACCCTTTCTACCAGAATCGCTCGCCTCTCAATTTGTTCTTCGAATTTCATGTTTCTGTGCTAACAGTTTCTGCAGGGGAAAGTTACATGATTTGGGAACAGGGCAATCCCCTGAGTCCACAGTTTCTGACATTCTGACAGGTACCCCAGATGCGCGCGCCTCCAATCTTCATGGCGCACTGTGCGCGCTTCCCATATCAATGCTCTGAGGCGCGCGCTTCTGGGTAAATTCCTAGAACCTCATTCAGTTCCCAGAACAGAAGCAGTGCACAGAAACAGAACAGATTGACAGTGTGGGCACCGAGCCTGCACATGAACAATTTTACTTTCTGTTTATTTTTATTGGTCACACGGGTGATTCGAAAGTTGTAATTATGTGCTTATTGCTTTTATTTTCTTTTGAAAAAAAAAAGAAGATATTTTGTCATTTGTTAGACCTCACACTACGCGCACAATTCCTATCAATTGCTCACTATCGAGTCGCACGAGTTTAACCCCAAACCCGTCGAGGCCCGTCCTAGAAAGTTTCAAGCTCCACTCAACCTTGACTCTTTCGAAGCGGTAAACCTCAGCCCGTGACGTAGTTCATGACTACATGCCGGGGGTGACCTTAAGCCTCTCTTTAGCCGAGCACCAACCACACAATTCTAGTTAGGGTCTAACACTCCGTGACCAATTCGGTTTTCATGTACCGAGATTTCCCTAAAATAATGTCATCAAATCATACATGCCGTTTCCAAAATACACAAATGGTTGTTATGGGACAAAATAAAACTCCGTCCCCAAAGTGGTTATTTTGGAAGAAAATAAAAGATCCGTCCCCACATGTATGCTTTATGACATTAATTTAGTTTAATCCCGTCGCATGTAGGTATCACAAGCGTGGTGGAATCCGATGAGTATATGGGACCGCGAGATGGTCTATATACTAGTGTGACGATTCCACTATTTTTCTAGAAACCCAAAAAAGGACTATGTCCTTCCGACTTTTGTAAATTAAAAAAAAAAAGTCATTTTTCTTATATGGTCGAGTCTTTTTCCTTTGTTTGTGGGTGAATTTATTTTACTCAAAAGGCATATGTGGGGCCAACCTAAGATTAACCGTGTTCTCTCAATAGGCCCAATGGCTTCCAACGGCAGCGACAATAAGGGTGAGAATGCTTCCGTGTCCAATGAAAGGCTCTTCAACATAATAAGAGACATGGGGGAACAAATGGATAGACTTGTCGAGGATGCCCGCCGCAAGGATGATTTGTGGCAAGGCCGTCTTGATCTCGAGAGGAGAATTCATAAGGAAGAAGTGTCCGAACTTAAGGCCCGTTTACGAGAGTTCACCGACAACAAGGCTAAGGTCAACGGTATGGCATGTTCAAGTGACTCGCCTCTCAAAAGTCACAAAGGTTCTACCAACGACCATGTGTACACTCCCCTCCAAGGCATGACTGTCACCAAGGCCTATGAAGATCTCAAAACAAAGGGACAAATTTCTCCTCTCCAAGGGTACAAGCAACCACAACCATTGCGTCGCAACCATGCCCACCACAAGTGGTGTGACTATCACCTATGCAGCGGTCACCTCACCGAGGATTGCTTCTCCATCCGCAACATCGTCCAAGACTTGATTGACAATGGTGAGTTTACCGTGGTTGAAGAACAACAGTTAGAGAGTGAGAACATGCAAGAACTCATCAAGGAAGGGGCTCAGATTTGAAATAGGGTCTCAACAAGAGATCATGCTGCAAGGAAGGCTACAACGACAATGGGGACTACAACAGCAATCTCCGTTTCTCTTTCTCTACCTAGTAGTAGGAATAAAAAAAAAAAAAAAAAAAAAAAAAAAAAAGAGTCAAAAGTCCTCTTAAGTGTGCATTAATGTTTTATCTCGTCCTATGTTTGAGTCCATTGAGTCATCAAATAAAGGTCGTTCTTGTCCTCATACACTCCTCCAAGTTGTTCAATTTAACTCTTGGCAAAATGATAAAAAATGTCTAAACAAGTTTTGGAATGAAGGCCATCGCTTGAACTCCTAGGGGCTAAACATCGACGACGGCATCAACAACAAAGACACCAACAACGACGAAATCAAGACAAAGAAAGGTGGAGCAACAATCATGAAGCAAAGTTTTCAAAAGGGAAAAAAAAAAAAAAAAAAAAAAAATTCGCTAGGTTGAAATCCTCAAATCAACCTAGGCAAAAGTTAGAGTACAAAAAAAAAAAAAAAAAAAAACCCCTCAATCAAAGAAGTACAAGATCAACATCATTCCACCGATGAAGGACGAAGCAACAACCATCTCGACGAATGGAGCATCCACAAGAACTACGGTTACCTGAGCCTCTACACTGGAGGAACGTAGGCAACCTTCGGGTCCGGTCTCATGCAAGAAAGAAGATATGTTTAGCCCTAGCGCGTTATGGTGATCGACCTTCATCTCGAACTTGTCAAGACATCTTTGTACGATTCATTTGCCAATGAATTAATCACCTCAAGATTGAACAACTTTCCTAGATTTGGAATCACTTTCCGTTCCTTGTCGAGTCTAGGGCTTCTATTCTTTCTGCATACTCCCAATTTCTTGCAATCAAATTGGGACTTTCCTTCTCTTCTCTCTTAATGACTTATTTGCCTTCGTGAGTCATTCAACAAATATATACAAAGTCAATACTAGGGGCTACTTCCCTAGCCAAGTCAATGTCACTCATCATTAGTGACAAAAGGTCCTCACCGCAAAATCACATGTCTCTCATCCTCATCTAGAGTCAATGCACACTTCCTCATTAATTGAGTCAAAAAAAAAAAAAAATGAAGACGCAAAAGAGATGACCGCTAGATTGAAAACCCGAAAGGGCGGTCTAGGCAAAAAACAGGGTGCGTCATAAAAAAAATAAGAGAGTTAGATAGAGAAGGGAAAGAGAAATGGAGATCTCCGGCCTCTAAAGAAGACAACTGCACAAGTTCTAAATTGGGTCTCCTCAGCAAGTCAATCCCCACCGAGCCAACTTTGGAATTGCAAAAGGCATGACGAGATATGGCACCATCAAAGGTCATTTTCGGTTATTGGAAAGATTGTTCTTGCAATGTGCATCTTTGGTTTCATGTGAAAGAAAGCCTGTGGTAACCAAGATCCGTCCGAGAACGAGCCTATCATTGAAGGGGTACGAGGTTGCACAAAATAATCCCCAGCTAGTCAGTTGGTTTGGGCAACAATATGTAATTCAAGCTTCTACAAGCATGTCCCTCTAAAGTATGCTGAAAGACTCCCGAGAATGGAGTAGCTCTTACCATGTCCCCTTGTGTTTGTTCCCCCACACGAGGACGAGTCTCTTGTTTTTCTCAACAAGTGATGACGCCCTAGGGGCTCTGTGACTCAAGAAAGAAAACTTCTCTTGCTTCATTTGACAGTTAATGAGCCCTAGGGCTATGCTCAAGAAAGATGTGTGAGACTATCCTCAAAGTCTCTCAAAAGGAATGTCGAGAAGCACCTTCTTGTCATGTATGCTCATACTTGTTTCCCCCGATCAAGGATAGGCCCTTCTCGTTCCACTCCTAATAAATGGTGTCACTCTAGGGGGTATGATCAAGTTTTAAAAGCTCACTCGGCAAGAAGAAATTCACTTCAGAGTCCCCGGCGGAGTCATGTGCAACATTGGAAGCTTCCTCAATTCGGCACTGAAGGTCTCAAGGGGCTTCGCAATCTACAATCTTTTGGGCTACGGCATTACAGTGATACAAGCAAAGGGCAATATTGGGCCTTCGCAACCGACAATCTATTGGGACAACAATGCTCAAGCAATGCAATGTGGAGAAGTCTTATATGAAAGAGATCAAGCTTCAAGGGTCTCCCAACACCTCAAGTTAAAGGTCTCTTTGTTTTAAATGAGGGCTCCGATGTTATGAATGAATTTGATGATTTTTGTTAGAACTTACAACGAGATCATGAAGAATGTCTTAGAGAAAAGGAAAAGGATTCAAGGAAATGCCAATATGATAACTCAACCAGAGTTACGGCCAATCCCAATGTTTCTGCAAGTACTGCACCCCCTTCTCCAAGATCAAAAGCACAGGCTGCACCTGAAGATCCATTATTAGTTCAACTCAAGAAGACTCAAGCAAACATACCGTTTGAGATTTTATCACGCCAATGCCTTATCTTCCACAACAACATCACCATCTCCCACGACTTTGAATAAGGGCTCCAATGTTATGAATGAATTTGATGATTTTTGTTAGAACTTTCAGCGAGATTATGAAGGAAGTCTTAGAGAAAAGGAAAAAGATTCAATATGCTAAACTCATGTGACTGGGTTATAGCGGGAAATGCGTCGGCCAATCCCAATGTTTCTGCAAGTACTGCACCCCCTTCTCCAAGATCAAAAGCACAGGCTGCATCCGAAGATCCATTATTAGTTCGACTCAAGAAGACTCAAGCAAACGTACCGTTTGAGACTTTATCATGTCAAAACCCTATCATCCGCAATAACATCACCATCTCCCATGAGACATTTCCCGAAGATTCTACTGCATTTTCAACATGGACCCTCCGCCACTTGGGTACCAACCACAAAAAAAAGGCCATTCATCTCCAAGCAAGAGGAAGATCACTTTCATGAGTTCTACCCAATGGTGCATCTGCTCTCAATACAATGCCAAGATAAGTTGGAGCTTCACACCGAAAGGTCTTCACATCCCGCCATCTACAAGCTCGAAAACAACAAGCCTACGACACTTGGGGCTTAGTAATCACTCGAAGCTTGGTATCAATGATCTTCTTTGGGAGCTTGCTCACGTCAACAGCAAAAGGCGATTTATTTGAAAAGGTCAAGAGTCGATTCATCTTAGGGCTATGCAAGTCTCTCATAGTTTGGCATCAAAGGCATTCTAGGGGCTTTACAATCAGCAACCCCTTATCTCGGCATCGAATGTCTTTTGGAGCCCCATAACTGACACATCTCTTGCGGCTAGAAATCACTTTTCGTTGGGCACAACGACAACGACGACAGAATTCAAGCAAGGCAATCCGGACTTCGGTCGAACATGACTTGATCTTGGGTTGGCATTACAAACACACAATGGTCAAAATGGTTCACCCATGAACTAAAACAAAAATATTTTTCTCACATGTGTGCATACTCTTTTCCTTCTTTAAAAAAAAAAAAAAAGGATTTTTCTTTTTCTTTTTCCTTGTCCCCTTACTTGCGCAAAAGTATGTGTTTCATTTTTCTTTGCTCCTAGCATTCCTCCCCAGCACTCTCCATCATCCTTGAACTACGCTGGTCTGATTCTCTTAAAGGGATACGTAGGCAGCCTTTTGGCATGACCAACCCATCACCCAGAATACCATCTCACCGACACTCCATCAAAGGCAAAAACAATTCATCATTCTCCATCCAAAGCATGGACATTCTTCATAAAAAGCATCAAGGCATCCACCACCACAACACTAATCCATCCAACGGTAATGGTAAGTGAAGGTATGAATACATCCGAGGCTTTCCTCAAATCACACCGCACATAAAATCACTTTCTCCATTCTTATAAAAATTCTCTCTCATGCAAAACTGCCTTCAAATCACATCACACCACAAGCACAATTTCTCTCATAACTGCCATTTCATATCTCATATATGTCACAATCACATATACCTACAAAGAACACACTTAACAGGTACCACCACAAGGTCAACAACATCTGAAACTCAAGGCACTTCATCCCCAGCAGAAAGTGATCCGCCGTCAACTACGCCTGCATCCCACAGAGTCAAACAATTACAGTTCAATGACAACAACTCGGCTCATGGTGAGCCGTAAAATTACCACCTTTCCATCAAGCAACACAACAATATCACATATAGGTAGAAGGAGCCTCGGTTCCCGCCATCAAACGGATCCCGCATCAGCAAACAGATCCCGCTTCAGCAAACGGATCCCGCATCAGCAAACGGATCCCGCATCAGCAAACGGATCCCGCTTTAGCAAACAGATCCCGCATCAGCAAACGGATACCGATTCAGCAAACGGATCCCACTTCAGCAAACGGATCGCGCATCAGCAAACGGATCCCGCTTCAGCAAACGGATCCCGCATCAGCAAACGGATCCCGCTTCAGCAAAACGGATCCCGCCATATCCTTTCTATATCAATAAAGCCGCTCACATAGGGAGCGCACCCCTATCCTTCGCAAATTTCAAATTCATGTTTTATCGAGTCTTTGTTTTCTCTTGTTGATGTCCTCGACGGTTGTCTTTTTTTCATTGACGCTTTTTGCTTTGCAATCCACGTCGCCGAGGGGCTCTATAGACACCCCGCTTTGGACCTCTCACCGCGATTGCATACATAGTATATTTATTTAACTTGTTTTTGTTAATTTCTGTTACTTCGGTTAAGTTCCTAACTGATTCCGTTAGTTTTGGACTAAACTGCATAACAGAATTAATTTTAGAGTCATTCTGTCTTTCTCAGACGCGGGCGCCTCCGATACTGTCCACGTCTCGCACACGCTTCTCGCCCCAAAAGCCAGAAGCGCGCGCCTCCCGATATGGCAGTATCGGATTGCACCATTTTTCCCTCCCTTTTCTTATTTACAACATCTCTTCTTGATACAAAAAGACCTCTCTTTTACATCCACATTCATCCCCCCTTATTTCATAACTCCCAATCCCATATTCTTAGCTTTTTCCCAAAAACTAAATATTTTTTTATTTATTATTTGATTTTCTTTTATTTATTTTATTTCTCTTTATTTTTCTATTGGTTGAAAGACCACATTTTCCTCTCTTTTCTACCTATTTAAACCCCTCATTTCTACCTTAGAAAGGGACTCTCTTTCTGGACCAAACTTTTATCATCTACAACTACACTATACATAAATTCTCCCAACAAGAGTTCTTAGTAACAAGACTCTACACAAATTGTTCTACAACAATTTCTCTACAACAACACCATTTTCAAGTCCAAGTTTGAAGTCCTCTTTCTTAAGGTACTTTATTCTTCTTCTCTTATTTTACATGTCTTAGTAATGTATGCAATCCCCATCAATTGGGACATGACCAAATGACCACTTTACTACATTAAAGTTGGTTAAGGTTATCTCCCTACATTTTAATCTCTACTTTAATTTACTATTCTTTTCTTAATATAATTGTTAGAATAGTTTGACAAGTAATCTTTACCATTAAATAAATAAAACAATTCTCTTTTACTTTCTTTTGTAAATTTCCCCTTTCTTTTCATTGTAATTGTTAGCACTCGTATATTAATAAATCGAGGTACTTTCTCATGCATTAGAGCACCAAAAGTAGCAAGACCCGCGTAAGCGGGGCGGAGTGGGTGTTTAAGTACTTCCCACTCCGTCACCTAACCCCCGAACCCATCTTTTCCCGAATCTCTGGTTTTGTATATAAAATTGGCTCTTTTTAGGTTTTTCTTATGTTCCTCTAAAACATAGGTGGCGACTCTAAAATCAATTAGACATCCTAGGATAATTCACCGCTCTAGCCAAGTGGGGTTTTCTCGGGGTATCTACAGCCTCCGATGTACATTCATGTGAGCAATCGAGGTTATGAGTATGCCTACAACTACGCACTTCCCCGAAATCTTCATGCTGCATCACAGCCAGGTAAGTTGTTGGGAAAGAGAAAGCAAATGGAACCCCTTGTCTCGAGCGGCGGTAATTCTCATCACCGCCGCATTTCAGTCAAAGATAAAGGAAACTCCAAACGCCAAACCAAGCCCCATTTCATAAGGTTCGAGGATTTCGGAATGCCTATAAGCTAGGTATTTGAGAGATTGGTTAAGCAAGGCCCCCCAAAGCCTCTTGTTAACTACCAGCCCAGGAACCCCGAGAAACACTTTGACAAGAGTAAGAGATGTGCCTTTCACAATTATCACGGATACAACACCAATGAGTGCTCTGTTGTAAAACGCATCATTCTGGATTTGATTGAGAAGGGAAAGCTTGAACGCCCCTACACCCCCGATACAACCAATAACACGAGTATCAACATGCTTGAGTTCACAGAATCTAATCCCATGGCCTTCCCGATGGTTGATAAATGGAGTGATATCTGCCCCAAGGGAAAGGAGCCCGTGATTGACAAAGTCGTCAATCCCAAAGTGGGAAAGCCAGTCTTGGAAAAGTGGACCAAATCAGTGTCCAAGATGGTGGTTCCTAAAATCAGTAAAGCCGAAGGATCAGTGGCACAGAAAATGTCTGAAGGGCTAAATGCCCCGGGTTGGGAAAATTGATGGTGCTGTGGTTGCCGTAACAAAGGATGAAGTTCGAAGCCCCTTCCATCGGCCTCCCTTTAGGAAAAGTCAAAGTCCCTTGTTAGAATGTATGATAAGCCTTTAGGAAAAGTCAGTTAAGGTGTCCGCTAGGTTTAGTTGGAGTCTTGACTCCCCGGTTGATGCCATGTGGTGACCATTTTGAATCCATTGTCAGTTTTCCTGATAAGATTATTATTGTCATTATTGCCTTGTCAAAAAATGTGGGTGAGTCTTTCACTCAAAACAAAAGTGTGTCTTTCAAAAAATTGAAAGAAAAAAAAAAGATTCCTTAAAATAAAAGATCAAGTTTTTCCTAAAAGGCTAATCCGATAATGAAGCATTTTTCTCGAATCATGGTTATAATTTCACCTTGAGGTTTAATATGCTAAAAGTCCTTCGCGGTTCTGTCCATTGGAAACATTGACCAAGGAGCCCAAATCTGAATTGGCGTCCGAGACAACCATCCACATGAGCAATGAGATCAAACAATTGGGACACCGTCTACAAGAAAAAGCCCGAGCTTCGGAAGGCCAAAGGCGGTTACATCAAAGGGAAATCCATACTCTCGCCGAATGCAATGCACGGTTCCGCACCTTGAAAGGAAATCACCAAAAGGAGATGGCCAAAGCAAAACCCCCACTCCTGAACAGACAAATCCGGTAATTACAACGCCGAGCCAGATGGAGACCTCGCGACATCTTTCCCGACGACATGGAACCCGAGTTCCTAGTGGAAGACATGGAATATGCTGCCGACAACCCCTCCAACAATTGTGGAAGAAAACGGATCATCATACTTCATAGGAGCCCATCCCTAAAAAAAAAAAAAAAAAAAAAAAAAAAAAGTCTTCCAGCCTCGTAGGATCTAGACTTTCACCAAAGTCCGTCCCGGACTGTGTCTTTTTATTTTTACAAAGGTCCGTACTTAGACATGTATGTACAAAGTTATCTGAATAAAAGAGTCATTTTCATTCTCTTCTCTCTAGACTTTGAGACATTATTTTGGAATATACATTTACTCTTGAAATTGCCTTACTTGTATTATCAACTGATTGCTACGTCCCCAAAATGATGAATTGACTTCTAAGCATACTAGTCAATGACGACTCATTAAGGACGAATGGACCTAACACAAATGAAAAAAGCTAAATGCAAGCAATTAATCTTGATGTGAATAAATGTTGTGATCAATTGGCATGAAGAAACCATTAATGACAAATCTTCCTTCATACACAACCCGATACACATTTCCCGATACACAACCCAATATACCTTTCCGATACAAATTCTTGATGTACATCAAAGGCATCCCGAGACAATAAAAGGCAAGGATGTTGTTGCTCAACCACCAAGATTCAATCGTAATCGCGCGTGAGAAACCAAGCAAAGGACTTCCCAGATCTTCAAAAGTCAAAGTGAGTATGACAGAATTCCACCAAGGGGCTACAAATGAGCCAATGTCCAAGATAGCAAGTTGGGGCTAATGTTTCCCCTCACCCCTCAAAAAAAAAAGGAAAAAAATAGGAGGGAGAAGAAATGAATGTATGGAAAAAGGGAAAGGAAATTAATATATGCGAAGAGGAAGTTTGCCTCAAAAGCTCACCAAGTTCACTGCAAAAGTTCACCTCAAAGAATATCCTGAGGAGTTCACCATAAACCAAAGCGATCTACATCAGCAAAGCAACAACATCCTTCAAAAGGACACCAACTTCAACAAAAGACGATCCATGGACGAACTACGGCGACCTGAGCTCCTCAAACTGAGGGGAACTTAGGCAACCTTCGGGTCCGGTCACAACATGAAACAGAGCCATCGAACCTTGGTCCTCTCAAAACAACCAAATTCTCTTCCCACGGTCCCACCAATGACCAAATCCCCCTAAACACATTCTCCTACTGATCTTGCCATTGATCGAATCTTAATCTCAATTGATCACAACATTTATACATGTTAAGGATAATTGCTTGTTATAACATTGACTTAATAATAAACGTGGTCCGTTCAAGCAATCATTTGATGATATTAACTAAGGCAAATTTCAGATGTCTCGACAAGTCTTCTTTTCTCCATCTTAGGAATGATCTAAACACTTATGTTCTGTCAAGCAAGGGCTTCCTCCCATTTCATGATACATTGCTCAAAGAGCTCACCAACATAAAGGGACTCTCTCCCAAATAAAATGCCCTTGCATGTTTCCTCCAAAAAGATACCTTAAGTCCATGTCCCGTCGAGTCGGCTGGATCACTCATAAAAAAAAGGCACCAAAAAAGTAGTCCGCTAGGTTGAAAACCCGCAAGGGCGGCCTAGGAAAAAAACATGGTGTGCCATAAAAGACGTAAAAAGAGATGCCCGCTAGGTTTAAAACCCGAAAGGGAGGCCTAGGCAAAAGAAAGGGTACGTCATGAAAGATGGACGGGTTCCTAAGGTCAAAAAGTAGTATTGGGTCTACGCCAACATCAAAAGGGGAAGGAAGACATTGGGGCTACCTCCACATCAACGACAACAAGGACATGGGGCTACCTCCAAATCAATGACCACAAGGACATGGGGCTACCTCCACATCAACGACCACGAGGTATTGGGGCTACCTCCACATCAACAACGACAAAGACATGGGGTTGCCCTGACATCAACAACCACAAGGACACGGGGCTACCCCGACATCAACAACCACAAGGATATGGGGCTACCTCCACATTGACGACAACGAAGGCATGGGGCTACCCCGACATCAATGACAAAAAGGACATGGGGCTACCCCAACATCAACAACCAAAGGGTTCTCTATTCTCGATGACTCCTAAGAAATGGACAAAGCTCCAAAGGACTTTATGCATGACAAACCTCATGGTTAAGTTAAAATCAAAAATTTGACTAACGTGCTTCGTTAAAAGATTTGCCTTTAGAAATAAGCATTTCCAAATTTGCCCATTTGGCGTCATTTGTCAAAAACAATGTTTCAAGCAAAATGCTTTTGATCAAAGAATGATTTTCTAAAATCTTGGACTTTTTCGTCCACAAAGGTCACCCTTAGGCTCTCCCCCGGTGTCAAGAAAAGGTGTCAGCCATCCCGTAGAGTTGAGTTGACCAAATCCCGACCGTCCTTAGTGGGACGTAAGACCAGTTTTCCCATCAAACTCCCCAAAGGTGGAGTTGACTCAAGCTAAGCCTTGACCCAGAGTGGTCATTATAGGTTAAAACCCTTATCCCCGGCCGTCTTTAGTGGGACGTAAGACCAGTTTTCCCGTCAAACTCCCCAAAGGAGGAGTTGACCCAAGTTAAACCTTGACTCAGAATAGTCATTATAGGTTGAAGTCCTTATCCCCGGCCATCCTTAGTGGGACGTAAGACCATTTTTCCTGTCAAAACCCCCAAAGGTGGAGTTGACCCAAGTTAAACCTTGACACAGAATAGTATGCGTAAAGCTGTGTCCTCCAAAGTGGGGAAGGGAGAGAGAGAGATTGACAGAGATGTTGAAGCGGGGTGGTTCATAAAAGTTGCCTTTTCCTCCCTTCGTAGATTCTTTTCCCCTCCTAACTTTCTTCCTCTCTTTTCCACTCCTCGGACTATATAAAATTGTTATCCCTTTCTTCGTTTTAGAAATGTTGAAGGTTTAAGCCCCCCATATTTTCGCCGGCCGTCCTTAGTCGGACGTAACACCAGTTTTCCCCGTCAAAATCCCCAAAGGAGGAGTTGACCCAAACCAAGCCTTGAACCAGAGTGGTCATTTTAGGTCGAAGCTTTTGTCCCGGCAGTCCAAAATGACGTAAGACCATCCTTTTAGTCAACCCTCTCCATAGAGCCAAGTTGACCAAATCCCGGCCGTCCTTAGTGGGACGTAAGACCCGTTCTCCATTCAAACTCCCCAAAGGTGGAGTTGACCTAAGTCAAACCTCGACCTAGAATGGTCACTTTAAAACCTTTCTCCGCCGGCCATCCTTATTTAGACGTAAGACCAGTTTGCCCGTCAACCCTCTCCATAGAGCCAAGTTGACCAAATCGCGGCCGTCCTTAGTGGGACATAAGACCAGTTTTCCCCTTCGAGCTCCTCAAAGGTGGAATTGACCCAAGTCAAACCTTGACTCAGAATAGTCATAATAGGTTGAAACCCTTGTCCCCGGCCGTCCTTAGTGGGACATAAGACCAGTTGCCTCGTCAAACTTCCCAAAGATGGAGTTAACTCAAGCCAAGGCCCATAATGTGCAAAAAAAAGTAGGAACCGGACCAGACCAATAGAACCGGACCGAACCAATAGCGTTGGTTCGGTTCTGGTTCCAAAATCCTCTAGAACTGGTTAATTGGTCCGGTCCTGGTTTTTTAAAAAATATACACGGTTCTGGACCGGACCGGACCAATCATTCATATATAGTATAATATATATTCATAATATATATAAAAGTATAT
The DNA here is from genome assembly GCA_026119855.1 of Campanula takesimana. Taxonomy (NCBI): domain Eukaryota; kingdom Viridiplantae; phylum Streptophyta; class Magnoliopsida; order Asterales; family Campanulaceae; genus Campanula; species Campanula takesimana. Next base: position 177,633 of record JAOWBW010001465.1, read on the forward strand.
ATATATATATATATATATATATATATATATTACAGTAGTACTTGTTTCTATCTTTGATATCTATAGTATTATATATACACAGTTGTTTTTTTGAAAGTGTTTCATTAATTTTATAATTTAAGCAAAAAAAATGTTTGTTTTTTCCTCATATAATTAATTTCATGCGTTGCAGTTGCACCTAATATTTCATGTGGTTTAACTTTGAATTGTTGAGAGCTGAGACTACTATGTTCAATTATTTTAGTTTTTGGCTTACGGATGTATTGTTTTGAGTGGAAAATTTTGTATATAGGTAGAACCGTAGAACCGGACCGGAACCGGATTAATAGAACCGGACCAATGACATCGGTTCTGAAAAGTATTGGTCCGGCCCTGGTTCTAAATTTTTTACAGAACCGCACTATTGGTCTGGTCCCGGTTTGTGAAATTTAGACAAAAACCGGACCGGACCGTGAACACCCCTACTTTGTGGGTATTTTGGACCATAGCCTACCATGTATGACATTCTTATTGGATTATCCCCAAGTATGTAGTCGCGAATTTAGAGGCTTTTCGACAATAATATTCAGCAATGGCAAGATATCATTGTTTAAGGCGTCTCTTATTGAGATATCCATGTCTTTTTTTTTTTTTCTTTGAGAAAGAATTGGTGTTTAAGGATAGGATTGATGATTGTAGAATAAGATGTTGGAATACCAAAAAATAATTGGGTTAGAAAATTGTGGTTGAGGTTTGATACTAGTGGGTCAACCTCGAACCCTCCCAATGCCTTAACAAAGTTGTATTTATCCCCTTGCCTTTTCCAGGAAATTGTATATTGTATGATCTATGGTTTACATGTTTGAATAGGGCTGGCATGGTTGGTATACCGACTGTTTTTTTCATGTACCGTGTACCAACTAAGTTTAAGTTGGTACACTAAAATAAGTACCAGTACCAACCGTCGAAGTCGGTATACAAACTTAATTGGTACGGTTAGTATTGGTTGGTACGGTTGGTACTAAGCTCCTCCCAGACACGAATTGACTCCAAAAATTAAAAAGTCCAAACAATAATCAGACAGTTTTCCGAAGACTTGAGGAAATAATTAAACAATACAAAGTCATAATATTACTTTAACTAGCAATGTAACATGATATTCTTAATTCAAAAGATCACAAATTACAAATAAGTTTATCATTGGCAAATAAGAGAAAGTACCTTTTTCGTCCCTGAACTAACCTATTTTTTACCTTTTCATCATCATACCATTTTTTTTTAACTTAAGAATCCTTAACCTACTGTTTTTTTTACTTCAGAATCCTTCTGTCTATTGGCCATCCATATTGGCGTTAAATATTGCTGATGTGGTGCAATGATGTCAGCATTTTGAAGATGTGGTATAACACCATGAAAATGTTAGCTGATGTGGAAGTAGAAGGGGTTGCATGTAAAATTATCAAACTACTAATTTCAAATTATAAACAAAAATACTATGAAAAGATATTACTTTGTTGAATAAATATATAAATTTTGTTTTTTTTTTCCTAAAAATCAATTATACAGTAATTGTTTTTTTCAATTAGTTGTTGTTATATTATTTTAAAGGATTTTTTTCTTTAGCAGCGTATTTTTGAGGATTGATTCCTTCAAACTGATTGAACAACAACCATCTCCATCACCACCGCGACCCACCACCATCAACAAAAACCACCACCATAAAAAAAAACCCACCACCACCATCAACAAAAACCACCACCCCCATCAACCAATCTCCAATTCAAAAAACACAAACACCACACACAGAGACGCACACACAGAAATCAAATACACAAAGAAATCAAACCCAAATCTAGTTGGCACAAATCAAACAAACAAAGAAATCAAACCCAGATCTGTAACAGATCGTCGAGAGATTCTGCCGACCTTCGAGTTACCATCGCGTAACATCAATAGATGTATCAACAAAGAGAAAGAGGAAGAGAGAGGGGGCCGATTTCTCGAGGGGGTATAGGAGGGCCGGTGTTTCAGCTTTGAAGCGGGAGACTGAGGTGGAGTGAGGACGAAGGACAGCTTCGATGGAATACCATGGGGATAGTGTAACGCCCATCCTATTTCTTGTTAAATATTTGACCTACTTGTTAAATACTTGAACTTGCATATTATGTGTTAGTTTTACTTGGGTTAAATTTTTAACTGCTTTAAATAGTTAAGGTGGTTAAATGTCTAGTTTTGACTTTTAGGTCATTTGTGAAAATTTGACTTTAGGGGCCTTTTTGTTAAAAGTGAAACTTGAGGGGCCTAAGTGTCATTCTTTGAAAGTTGTTAAGTATATCATGTTGTTGCCTTCTCAGAGAAAGGGAATTCTCAATATTTCTCGTTGTTTCCTCTGTTCCAAAGTTAGGGTTAAAAGTTTATCCTATTCTCGACTCCTCGAGCTTAATTATCCCTCCGTTCTTGATTCTGATCCCGGATTAATATTCGTGGCGTTGAAAAGAGCGTTCCAGGCCGAACAGAAATAAGTTTGGGTTAACTTGAATTTTGACTAGGTAAGTTATTATCTCCCCCTTGCTTGTAATAACATGCGTAAATGTTATTCTTGATAATTGTGAATGTTAATTTTGTGTTTGGGACAATTTTTGTGGTACTTGTAATTGTGGGACAAAGGGAGTATATCCTACTATGTAAAGTAAGGAAATTAAAATGAAAGAATTGGTTTTAAGCTTGTTAGTGCATCCTGGGAGTGTTAAAAATGTTAGTAAAAGTTACTCCTACGCTTGGGACGGAGAATTCTAAGTCTGGGAAGAAATTGGGTTTTTGCAGATTTTGGCCTTGGGTGACCGCCCATGGGGCTTTGGGCGACCGCCCACTAAGGCAGAGACTTTGGTTCTGAAATTGTGATCTTGGGCGACCGCCCAGGATGGGGTTGGGCGACCGCCCAAAACCCCTGTTGCACAATAGTTGTTCAAACTAAATGGAGATGAAACCTTACCTCTCCTAAGGTATAGAGCCTTAGTATAAGATGTCCTAGCAAGTGTAATTGTACCTTTTGGGGGCATTGGAACTTTGACTTGAACATTAATACTTATAGAACTCAAATGAGAACTTAAGTATAAGAGTAGTAACTCTTTTATATGTCTTGGAAGTGCTATGAACAAGCACTAATGTGTTATACTTGTCTTGAAGCCAATGATTGTGCACCTTAGGGGCATTAGAATAAGGTCTTAGACTTGAACATCCTAAGAGTAGGATTGGGATTTTGTAAGAGTAAATGTATAACTCTTATACATGCTTGAATGTCCAAAGATTGGAATTATAACTTGAAGTATAAGACATTAAAATCTTGTACGTGACTTGAACATCCAAAGAATTGGATTAAGACTTGAATATAAGATAATAAAATCTTGTACATGGCTTGACACCAATACATATGTATGGTAATGAACTAGAAAGTGCTATAAGTAAGCACTAACGTGTATGAGACATGTTCTTGTTGTGTATGTGCAAACATTGCATACATTTGCTTGATACAAGGTGACTTCTTGATTACTTGAAGCATGTTCCTTGTTGAGCTAGTCCACTACTTTTGGATTAGTTCTTCTCCTGTAGTTCAAGTAAATATCTACTTGTACCTTCTTGTGTGAGTCCAGCTGGTTCTCCTTGCTTGTTCAAAAATGTATAGGTTCACGCTTGTCGCGAGAGCTGGGGTTTAAGTGACAATCGGGTCCCTATGTATTTCTGCTTGGCCCCTTACTACCGGCCATAGTAAGGGCATAGCTTCCTTAGTTGGAGCAATAAGCCTGACTTAAGTGAATGCTAAACTCCTGTCTTGAACACCTCGTGAAAACTCATGAGTCTTGATATTGGGAATGATACTGGTTACCGGGTCTTCTGATACATACTGAATAATCAGTTCCGGTTATTGATCGTGATTGTCAAAGTAATACAAGCTACGACAACAATGGTATTCTTGGGAGGAATAAGGAAGGAAGCAATATCCTTATAACTTGCTTGTTTAGCCTTATGTGCTACTTGATGAGTGGCTTAGCCTCTCATATACTTGTTACTTGATGATACTTGATATATGATTACTTGAGTATCTACTTGAATTGCATGATAACATGTCATGTAGTTGCATCTAATAGCTTACTGAGATTTATCTCACCCCGTTCCTTGTTTAATTGTTTTCCTTAGATCAAAGGAAGGATAGTGCGCAGTGAGGCTCGACATAGCAGGGAGCTTACTTCGCAGGTCGTGATTATTTTGGGGCTTATGTCCTTTTACATTTGGTGAGGACGATGTTTTATGGGTTTGTAACTCCTTATTTTGGGGTAGACAGTCTTGTTCAGTCCTTGTTGTCACTAGACATCTTGTATAGTACTCTTGATGCCAGCTTATGTGCTAGGCATGTTTCCGCTGTGTATGTATTAAGTTTGGTTTTAATTTTCTTGTCTAGAACTCGTGCTATGAGCTAGTATAGCTCCTTACTCTAGAGTATATATATCATGTCAGTTTGTTAAACAAATTTCATTAAGTTACTTGTTAAGTTTCTTGTTCCTCGTTAGGCACTCTCATCCAGGTTCGAGGTTCTATTAGGGGATCCCGGGACCTGGGGGCGTGTCAGATAGCGTGGTCTCGGCGGCGGCGGCGTAGTATAGAGAGAACGAGAGATGGAGTGGAGATGGATTGATGAACTGTATTAGGGATTAGGTATGATTTGGGGGTTTCAAATTCTAGGGTTAGATTTGGGTTTTTTTTTTATTGAGATGAAAAAAAGGGAAGTGCGAGAGGAAGATATTCGAGATAACGGTGGAGTGGGGATGGTTGGTGGTTACGGAAGAAGGGGAGATGAAGAGGATAAAGATGGACAGACTTTTGCTACCTGGGAGAGAGGAAGTCGTGAATAAGGAGAGGTAGGATTTTTTTTAGAGCCTTTTAATGTTATGAAATGTATTTTGTTGGTCTACATTTTGATTTTTTAACATTTTGACCTTTGTAAGTCCACATAATCATCCAATGTACTGCCAACTTTGTAATCATATTGCCAAATAAGCAAAATGATGAGTCAACATGGCACACCAGCAATACTTAACGGCAATATGGATGGCCAACAGACGGAAGGATTCTTAAGTAAAAAAAAACAGTAGGTTAAGGATTCTTAAATAAATAAAAAATGGTTCGGTGACGAAAAGGTAAAAAATAGATTAATTTAGGGACGAAAAAGGTACTTTTGTCTTGGCAAATAAATAAATTTGTTTCACTATTGTTGATTGAAATTGAAGGCACTTTAAGGAAAAATTATGGCCACATGCCTACATAAGATCTGCAACAACAAAAAAATGACAGTTAAAGAGAGAGAGAGTCAGCAATAAGATCTGCAACATCCATAAAGTTACACCCTCCATCCCAAACTAATATTTACTTAATATCCATATATTCAATTATAGTAACAATTAGTTTGGGATTATAGTAACAATTAGTTTGAGACGGAGGAAATAACATCCATCTAAATATCATTCTTTTAATCCACTAGTAGAAAGTCGAGTCATCTCTTTTGTTATATAAAGCTGAAAAAATGAACAATAAAGAAAGTACATTCAACGCATTTAACATTCAGCCTACATTGCTTTTTCCATTTTTCCCTAATCTGACTATCAACTCAATATTCCACTTCCATTCAACTGAGAACCGAGAATGAACCTGAATTAAGATATTTGGGGTTAGATTAAATTAAATTTTAGTATTTTTAAATGTTTTTTAATTAAATATATAATGAAAATTATTTTTATAAAAACATAATCGGTACATGGTATACCAATCAAACTTAAATATCTCTACCGTGTACCAACCAAGTATGAAGAATCGGTACGGTAGTACCGTACCAAATTTTTGGTATACCAAATGTATTGGTGTAGACACCCCGCCTTGGACCTCTCATGTCCCGATTGCATACACATTCTCTATCTTCCTCTCTTCTGTTATGTTTTGTTACTTTCTGTTAACTTTTGTTACTTTCCGTTAAGTTCTTGACTTACTCCATTAGTCTTGGATTTGACTAAGTGACAAAGTCAACCTTGAGTCTTTGTTTACTTTGTTTTTGTTGACTTTCGTGATGTTCGTTAAGTTTTTGGACTAATTCCGTTAGTTTTGGGGCTTAACTGCATAACGGGGTTAACTTTTGGGCTGAAATATGAATTTCCTGAAGCTGGGATGCGCACGCCTTTGCCCTACTTTGTGGGAGGCGTGCTCCTCCCATAGGGGGGGTGGGAAGCGCGTGCTTCCCGCTTCCAGAATCTCAGATTTTGCCAAATTTCCCTCATTTTCTGATTTGTAACCCCCAAGACCATTATGCCTTGGATTGATCCGGGGAATGGCCATCTTTGTGACCAAAAACACTTCTCCAACACCTATATAAACCTCTTCATTCCATCATGAAAGGAGAGGATGATTTCTTAACACAAAAATACTTCAAAACACACAAAAGTCTATTTTTCAAGAAGTGGTCAACACAAAGATTTGGTTCTTCTCCATTCAAGCATAAGGTACAAGGTTTATTCTCTTTTTCTAAATTTTAAGTCTTATTTCCTTTCTTCATCTTCTCATCTCTTCTAAGTGAGTATGCAATCTCCATAAAAAGGGATACAATCAAAAGGCCACTTCACTATTGAAGTTTGACCAATGTTACATCCCAACATTCCAAACTACATTTTAATTCACCATTTTCATCTCTTCATGTAATTGTCTAGCATAATTATTACATGTAATATTTAGCATTAAATCAATAAAATCATTATTTTCCCCTTTTATTTTCATTATAATTGTTAGCACATTTCTATTTAATTAATTGAAGGACATGTAAATATTAGAACACCAAAAGTAGCAAGACCGGCTTAAGCCGGGCGAAGTGGGTGTTTAAGTACTTCACACTCCGTCATCTAACCCCCGAACCCTTCTTCCTTGAATCTCTAGTTTCGTGATCAATAAAAAAGGCTATTTTCTTAGGTTTTCTCGCGTTCCTCTAAAACGTGGGTGGCGACTCTTAAAATCAAGTAGACATCTTAGGATAATTCACCGCCCTAGCCAAGCGGGGGTTTCCCGGGGTATCTACAGTGGCGACTCTGCTGGGGAATTATTAGAGGGTTAAACTTGCGTTCTTAACTTTTGGTGTTCTTATTACTATTTTCTGGGCATTCTGGTAAAAAGGGTAGGAAGCGCGCACCTCTGGCCTTCTTGGCCTAAAGCGCGCGCCTCCGACCCCAATTACCAGAATCGCCCGCCTCCTTTCTTGTCCTTCAAATTCCATGTTTCTGTGCTAACAATTACTGCAGGGGAAAGAATTCTTTATTTAGGGTCAAGGCAATCCCTTGAACCCACTGATTCGCAGGTACTGCCCAGAATCGGGCGCCTCTGCCCCTCTTTGTCTACCGCGCGCGCCTTCCGCATAGGCCACCCAATGCGCGCACTTCTGGGCGCATTCCCAGAACAGAACAGTGCACAGAAAACAGAACAGAGCAGAATGACAATGTGTGGGCACCGGGCCCAGAACTTCTTTTATTTTCTGTTTGTTTTATCGGTCACACGGGTGATTCGAAAGTTGTAATTATGTGCTTATTTGTTTTTTTTTCTTTTGAAAAAACAAAAAAAAATGTTTTGTCACATGTTAGACCTCACACTACATGCACATATTCTTATCAATTGCTCACTATCGAGTCGCACAATGTTCAACCCCAAACCCGTCGAGGCCCGTCCTAGAAAGTTTCAAGCTCCACCCGACCTTGACTCTTTCGAAGCGGTCAACCTCAGCCCATGGCGTAGTTCAAGACTACATGTCGGGGGTGACCTTTGAGCCTCATATTCAAGCCGAGCACAAGCCACACAATTCTAGTCTAGGGTCTAACACTCTGTGACTCAAGTCGGTTTTCATGTATCGAGATTTCCCTAAACTAATGTCTTCAAATCATACATGCCAATTTGTTGCAATGGACGAAATAAAACTCCGTCCCCAAAAGTTTCTATCTTGGACGAAAATAAAAAATCAGTCCCCGCATGTATGATTTACTACATTAATTTAGTTTAATCCCGTCACATGTAGATATCACAAGCGTGGTGGAATCCGATGAGTATATGGGACCACGAGAAGGTCTATATACTAGTGTGACGATTCCACTATTTTTCTAGAAACCCCAAAAAGGACCACGTCCTTCCGACTTTTGTAAATAAAAAAAAAAGAGTCATTTTTCTTTATGTGGTTGAGTCTTTTTCTTTGTTTGTGGGTTAATTATTTTACTCAAAAGGTGTTTGTGGGGCCAACCTAAGATCAACCGTGTTCTTCCAATAGGTCCAATGGCTTCCAACGGCAACAACAACAACGATGGAAATGATTTCGTGTCAAACGAAGGGTTACTCAACATAATGAAATCAATGGGGGAACAAATGGATACGATTGTCGAGGATGCCCGCCGTAAAGACAATTTGTGGCAAGCCCGTTTCGATATCGACAAGAGGATTCACAAAGAAGAGGTTTTCGAACTCAAGGCCCGTCTTGATTATGAAAGAAGAATTCACGAGGAAGAGGTTTCCGAACTCAAAGCCCGTTTGCAAGAGCTCACCGACGGCAAAGCAAAGTTCAATGGTAAAGCATGCTCAAGTGGCCCGACCCTCAAAAGCTACAAAGGTACCACCAACAACCGAGTTTTCACTCCTCTCCTAGGAGTAACCCAAGCCGAGGCATTTGAAACTTTGGTGGCAAGTGGGAAGGTCAAACCTTTGGAAGGGTACAAGCCGAAGGCGATACTGAAGAATCATGCACATAGTGAATGGTGCGGCTACCACAAGCACAGTGGCCACACTACTGAAGGGTGTTTCCTTCTCCGAAACATCATCCAAGATTTGATCGACAACGGCGAATTTACCGTGGGTGAAGAGCAACTCATCAAAGAAGTGGCTTGGTTTTGAAATGGGGCTTCAACAAAGAGGACGACGACAAGAATCTCCGTTTCTCTTTCTCTACCTAGAAATAGGATATAAAAAAAAAAAAAAAGAGTCAAAAGTCCTCTTAAATGTGCATTAAAGTTTTCTTTCGTCCCACTTGTGTGAATGTTCGAGTAAATTATCAAATTAAAGTCGTTCTTGTCCTCATACACTATTCCAAGTTGTTCAATTTAATTCTTGGCAAAATGATGAAAAAATGTCTAAACACGTTTTAGAACGAAGGCCATCGCTTGAACGCCTAGGGGCTAAACATCGACGACGGCATCAACAACAAAGACATCAAAACATCAACGGCAAAATCAAGCCAAAGAAAGGTGAAGCAACAACCATGGAGAAAAATCAAGCAATGTTTCAAAGGGGGATTCAAACAAAAAAAAAAAAAAAAAAAAAAAAACCTCGCTAGGTTGTGTAGTCACCCCAACTTGGACCTCTCACCCCGATGGCATACAAAGTATTTTTATTTAACTTATTTTCATTAATTTCTGTTACTTCGGTTAAGTTCCTAACTGATTCCGTTAGTTTTGGACTAAACTGCATAACATAATTAACTTTAGAGTCATTTCTGTCATTCTGTCATTTTCACCCGCGGGCACTTCCGGCACTGTCAGTGAGCCGCGCGCGCGTCCCGCCCCAAAAGCCGGACTCGCGCGCTTCCCATTTTGGCAGTAACAGATTGCACCTTATTTCCCTCCCTTTTCTTATTTGCAACATCTCTTTCTTGATCACAAAAGACCTCTTTTCTCATCCACATTCATCCCCCCTTCTCTCATTAACTCCCAATCCCAAATTCTAAGCCTTTTCCCAAAAAACTAATATTTCTTTCATTTATTATTTGATTTCTTTTATTTCTTTTATTTTTCTTTTATTCATTTATCTTATTTGTGATTGGCTCATTCTATTTCACATGGATGACCAATTTCCCTCCATCATTTCCCTCTCTTTTTTACCTATAAAAACCATCATCTCCTACCTTGGAAAAGGACCTCATTTTTTTGGACTTGGAACTTTCTCTCTACACAAATTCTATATCATTTTCCCTACACAAATTCTCCCAACAAGAGTTTTACACAACGAAACTCTACACAAATCTCTACACAACAACATCATTTTCAAGTCCAAGTTTGAAGTCTTCTTTCTAAAGGTACAAGTCTTCTTTTTTTATTCTATTCATGTTCTAGTCAATGTATGCAATCCCCATTAATGGGACATGACCAACATGACTACTTCACATATTGAAGTTAGTTAAGGTTATCTCCCTACATTTTAATCTTAACTTTAATTCACCATGTTAATTTCTCTTCATCTCTTAATGTAATTCTTTAACATTACTTGTTACATGTAATCTTTATCATTAAATAAATAAAACAATTCTATTTTATTTTCCCTTTATTTCCTCTTTTCTTCTCATCACAATTGTTAGCACATTTCTATTTAATTAATTAAAGGACATGTAAATATTAGAACACCAATAGTAGCAAGACCCGCGTAAGCGGGGCGGAGTGGGTGTTTAAGTACTTCCCACTCCGTCACCTAACCCCCGAACCCTTCTCTCCCGAATCTCTGGTTTTTGTACATAAATTAGGCTATTTCTAGGTTTTTCTTATGTTCCTTAAAAAACATAGGTGGCGACTCTAAACAATCTAAAAACAAGTTAGACATCCTAGGATAATTCACCGCTCTAGCCAAGCCGTGGTTCCCCGGGGTATCTACAGTGGCGACTCCGCTGGGGACGTATTAGAGGGTTAAACTTGCGTTTTTAACTTTTGGTATTCTTATTACTGTTTTCTGGGCATTCTGGTAAAAAGGGTGGGAAGCGCGCGCCTCTGGCCTTCTTGACCTAAAGCGCGCGCGTCCGACCCTAATTACCAGAATCGCCCGCCTCCTTTCTTGTCCTTCAATTCCATGTTTTTGTGCTAACAATTACTGCAGGGGAAAGAATTTTTTATTTAGGGTCAAGGCAATCCCTTGAACCCACTGATTCGCAGGTACTGCCCAGAATCGGGCGCCTCTGCCCCTCTTTGTCTAACGCGCGCGCCTCCTGAGTAGGCATCCTAATGTGCGCGCTTCTGGTCATTTTCCAGAAATAGAACAGTGCACAGAACAGAGTGGTTTTGACAGTGTGTGGGCACCGGGCCTGCACAGAACTTGTTTTATTTTCTGTTTATTTTTATCGGTCACACGGGTGATTCGAAAGTTGTAATTATGTGCTTAATTGTTTTTTTTTTTATTTCTTTTGAAAAAAAAAAATGTTTTGTCACATGTTAGACCTCACACTACATGCACATATTCTTATCAATTGCTCACTACATGCACATATTCTTATCATGACTACATGCCGGGGGTGACCTTTGAGCCTCATATTCAAGCCGAGCACAAGCCACACAATTCTAGTCTAGGGTCTAACACTCCGTGACTCAAGTCGGTTTTTCATGTATCGAGATTTCCCTAAACTAATGTCTTCAAATCATACATGCCAACTTGTTGCAATGGACGAAATAAAACTTCGTCCCCAAAAGTGGGCATTTTGGACGAAAATAAAAATCCGTCCCCGCATGTATGATTTACTACATTAATTTAGTTTAATCCCGTCACATGTAGGTATCACAAGCGTGGTGGAATCCGATGAGTATATGGGACCGCGAGAAGGTCTATATACTAGTGTGACGATTCCACTATTTTTATAGAAACCCTAAAAAGGACCACGTCCTTCCGACTTCGTAAATAAAAAAAAAAAAAAAAGAGGGTCGTTTTTCCTTATGTGGTTGAGTCTTTTTCTTTGTTTGTGGGTTAATTCATTTTATTCAAAAGGTGTTTGTGGGGCCAATCTAAGATCAACCGTGCTCTTCCAATAGGTCCAATGGCTTCCAACGGCAACAACAACAACGGTGGAAATGATTTCGTGTCCAACGAAGGGTTACTCAACGTAATGAAATCAATGGGGGAACAAATGGATAGGATTGTCGAGGATGCCCGCCGTAAAGACAATTTGTGGCAAGCCCGTTTCGATATCGACAAGAGGATTCACAAAGAAGAGGTTTCCGAACTCAAGGCCCGTCTTGATTATGAAAGAAGAATTCACAAGGAAGAGGTTTCCGAACTCAAATCCCATTTGCAAGAGCTCACCGACAGCAAAGCAAACTTCAATGATAAAGCATGCTCAAGTGGCCCGACCCTCAAAAGCTACAAAGGTACCACCAACAACCGAGTTTTCACTCCTCTCCAAGGAGTAAACCAAGCCGAGGCATTTGAAATTTTGGTGGCAAGAGGGAAGATCAAACCTTTGGAGGGGTACAAGCCGAAGGCGATACTGAAAAATCATGCTCATGGTGAATGGTGCGGCTACCACAAGCATAGTGGCCACACTACCGAAGGGTGCTTCCTTCTCCGAAACATCATCCAAGATTTGATCGACAACGGTGAATTTACCGTGAGTGAAGAGCAACTCATCAAAGAAGTGGCTTGGTTTTGAAATGGGGCTTCAACAAAGAGGACGACGACAACAATCTCCGTTTCTCTTTCTCTACCTAGTAGTAGGAATAAAAAAAAAAAAAAAAAAAAAGAGTCAAAAGTCCTCTTTTGTGTGCATTAATGTTTTTTCTCGTCCCATGTTAAGTGTCGAGTCTTCTTATCAAATAAAAGTCGTTCTTGTCCTTATACACTCTTCCAAGTTGTTCGATCTAATTCTTGGCAAAATGATGAAAAAAATGTCTAAACAAGTTTTAGAACAAGGCCATCACTTGAACGCCTAGGGGATAAACATCGATGCCAACATCAACGACGAAGCCAAGACAAACAAGGTGGAGCAACAATCATGAAGAAGTCAAGCAAAGTTTTCAAAGGGGGATTAAAAAAAAAAAGAAAAAAAAAGAGCTCGCTAGGTTGAAACCATCAAATCAACCTAGGCAAAAGTTAGAGCACACAAAAAAAAAAAAAAAAAAATCCCCCTCAATCAAAGAAGTTCACATCAAGATCATCATCATCATCCACCAACGAAGGACGAAGCAACAATTCATCACGAAGAATGGAGAATCCACAAGAACTACGGTGACCTGAGCCTCTACACTGGAGGAACGTAGGCAACCTGCGGGTCCGGTCTCATGCAAGAAAGAAGATATGTTTAGCCCTAGCGCGTTATGGTGATTGGCCTTCATCTCGAACTTGTCAAGACATCTTTGTACGATTCATTTGCCAATAAATTAATCACCAAAAAGATTGAACAACTTTCTTAGATTTGGAATCATTTCGCGCTCCTTGTCGAGTCTAGGGACTTCTATTCTTTCTGCATACTCCCAATTTCTTGCAATCAAATTGGGGCTTTCCTTCTCTTCTCTTTTAATGACTTACTTGTCTTCGCGAGTCATTCAATTCAATAAAAAATACATGTCAAGGGACACTTCCCTAGTCAAGTCAATGTCACTCATCATTAGTGACAAAAGGTCTCCACCGCAAAATCACATGTCTTATCTCCTCAGCTAGAGTCAATGCACACTTCCTCATCAATTGAGTAAAAAAAAAAATGATGAAGATGCAAAAGAGATGCCCGCTAGATTGAAAACCCGAAAGGGCGGTCTAGGAAAAAAAAAGGGTGCGTCATAAAAAAAATGAGAGAGTGAGAGAGAGAAGGGAAAGAGAAATGGAGATCCCCGGCCTCTAAAGAAGACAAGTTCTACATTGAATCTCCTCAGCAAGTCAATTCCCCACCGAGTCAACTTTGGGATTGCAAAAGGCTCGACAAAATATAGCACCATCAAAGGTTGTCTTGGGTTATCGGCATCATTCTCCAGCAGTGTGCATTTTTGGGTTCATGGAAAGAAGGCCCGTGGTAACCAAGACCCATCCGAGAACAAGCCCATCATAAAAGGGCACGAGGTTGCACAAATAACCCATAGCTAGTCAATTGGCTTGGGCAGCAAATAGCAACAACATGTGTCTCAGTTTTCAAAGCTTCTAAAGTACGCCGAAAGGCTCCCGAGAAATGGAGTAGCTCTTGCCATGTCCTCTCATGTTTGTTCCCTCGCACGAGGAAGAGTCACTCTTGATTTGCTCAACAAATGGTGACGCCCTAGGGGCTATGTGACTCAAGGACAAGGACTTCTTTTGCTTCACTTGACAATCAATACGCCCTAGAGACTATGTTCAAGAAAGATGTGTGAGACTATCCTCAAAGTCTCCCAAAAAGGATGTCAAAAATCCATCTTGTCGCGTGTGCCCGTGCTCGTTCCCCCAATCAAGGATGGACGTTTCTCGCAATCAATGATGGCACTCTAAGGGCTACGGTCATGTCTTAAAGGCTCCCTTGGCAAAGAGAAATTAACTCCCCAGCAGTATCCCCAGCCGAGTCATGTGCAACATTGGAAACTTCCTCAATTCAGCACCGAATGTCTCAAGGGGCTTCGCAATCTACAATCCTTTAGGCTACAGCATTACAGTAATCCGAGCAAAGGGCAATATTGGGGCTTCGCGACCGACAGTCTTTTGGGCAACAATACTCGAGCAACGCAATTTGGGAGTAGTCTTATGGCTCCATGAGAACAATCAAGATTCAAGGGTCTCTCAACACTTCAAGTCAAAGGCCTCTTGGTTTTAAATGAAGACTCCGATGTTATGAATGAAGTTGATGATTTTTGTTAGAACCCACAGCGAGATTTTGAAGGAAGTCTTAGAGAAAAGGAAAAAGATTCAATATGCTAAACTCTAATCAAAACAGGGTTATAGCGGGAAATGCCACGGCCAATCCCAATGTTTCTGCAATTCAGCACCCCCTTCTCCAAGATCAAAAGCACAAGGTGCAGCTCAGATAAAGTTGGGCCACAGCACTAGTTGCATCCGAAGATCCGTCATTAGTTCAACTCAAGAAGAGTCAAGCAAGCATACTCATTTGGGACTTTATCACACCAAGACCTTATCCTCCGCGACTTCGACGGCACCGCAAGACATTACTGCATCCTTTGACATAAGCCCTCAGCCATTTGGGTATCGACCACAATGAGGCCATTCATCTCCCCAGTAAGAGCAAGAAGGAGATCTCTATCAAGAATTCTACCAAACGGTACATCCGCTCTCAACGCCGAGCCAATCACGAGATAATTTGGGGCTTTACAATGAAAGGTCTTCACATCCCGCCATCTACAAGCCCACGACACTTGGGGCTTTGCAATCTCTCGAAGCTTGGCATCAATGATCTCCTCTTGGGGCTTGCTCACTACAACAACAAAGGGCGATTTACTCGAATGGGCCAAGAGCTGATTTATCTTGGAGCTATGCAAGTCCCTCAAATTTTGGCATCAAAGGCATTCTAGGGGCTTTACAATTAGCAACCCCTCATCTCGGCATCAAAAGCCTTTTGAAGCCCCATAATCGACAAATCTCTTGGGGCTAGACATCAATCTTCGTTGGGCACACCAGCGACAACAGAATTCAAGCGAGACAATCCAGACTTCGACTGAAGATGACTTGATCTTGGGTTGGCTTCACAAGCACACAATGGTTAAAATGATTCACCCACGAACTAAAAAAAAAAAAAAAAAATCTTTTCCTCGCATGTATGCATATTCTTTCCTTTCTAAAAAAAAAAAAAAAAGAGATTTTTTCTTTCTTTTTCTCCTTCTATGTGCAAAATTATGTGATTTACTTTGCTTTGCTCCTAGCTTCTCCTCTAGCGTTCTCCATCATCCTTGAATTACGCTGGTCTGATTCTCTTAAAGGGATACGTAGGCAGCCTTTTGGCACGACCAACTCATCATCCAGAATCATCCAAAATGCCATCTCACCAACCCAACATCAAGAGCATTCTCTCATCAATGGACATTCTCCATCAAAGCATCCTCCGCGGACATCAGAAATCCATCTCCACTCAAGCGGCATTGGTAAGTGAAGGTATGAATACATCCAACGCTTTCCTCAAAATCACACCGCACACAAGATCACTCTCTACATTCTTACTTCTCTCTCAAAGGTGCTTTCAAGATCACATCACACCACGGGCACAATTTCTCTCAATCATCATATTTCATGCATGTCCCTGCACAAGCACATATACCTGCAAAGCACATAACAGGTACCACCGTAAATCCAAACAGCATCCGCTACTCAAGGCACTTCATCCCCAACAGAAAGTGATTCACAGTCAACTATGACTGCATCCCCATAAAATCAGGCAACCACACGTCATCAGCAACCAAGCATTCCCCAGCAGATTTCAATCATCAACTCGCTCGCAAACGGGAGCGTATATCAAACCGCTCGCAAACGGGAGCGTTTTCTATCAACTTGCTCGCAAACGGGGGCATGTTATCTCAAACAGATCGCAAACGGGAGTTCGTCATCAACCGCTCGCAAACGGGAGCGTTTTCTATCACACAGCTCGCAAACGGGAGCGTGTATCAAACCGCTCGCAAACGGGAGCGTTTTCTATCAACTTGCTGGCAAACGGGATCATGTTATCTCAGACAACTCGCAAACGGGAGTTCGTCGTCAGCCGCTCGCAAACGGGAGCGTGTATCAAACCGCTTGCAAACGGGAGCGTTTTCTACCAACTTGCTCGCAAACGGGAGCATGTTATCTCAGACAGCTCGCAAACGGGAGTTCGTCATCAGCCGCTCGCAAACGGGAGCGTGTATCAAACAGCTCGCAAACGGGAGCGTTTTCTACCAACTTGCTCGCAAACGGGAGCATGTTATCTCAGACAGCTCGCAAACGGGAGTTTGTCATCAGCCGCTCGCAAACGGGAGCGTGCATCAAACCACTCGCAAACGGGAGTGTGTTATTAAGTCGCTCACACAGGGAGCGCACCCCCATCTTTCACAATTTCAAAATTCCCCTCTTTCTTTAAATTGCGGCCGTGGTGGGCCGCCTCAAGCCACCACACCTTTTTAAAAAAAAAATTGTGGCCGTGGTGGGCCGCCTCAAGCCACCACACCTTTTTCAAATTTTGTGGCCGTGGTGGGCCGCCTCAAGCCACCACACCTTTTTAAAAATTTTGTGGCCGTGGTGGGCCGCCTCACGCCACCACACCTTTTTAAAAATTTTGTGGCCGTGGTGGGCCGCCTCAAGCCACCACACCTTTTTCAAATTTTGTGGCCGTGGTGGGCCGCCTCAAGCCACCACACCTTTTTAAAAATTTTGTGGTCGTGGTGGGCCGCCTCAAGCCACCACACCTTTTTAAAATTTTGTGGCCGTGGTGGCCCGCCTCAAGCCACCATACCTTTTTTTAAAAAATTTTGTGGCCGTGGTGGGCCGCCTCAAGCCACCACACCTTTTTAAATTTTTGTGGCCGTGGTGGGCCGCCTCAATCCACCACACCTTTTTAAAAAAATTTGTGGCCGTGGTGGGCCGCCTCAAGCCACCACACCCTTTCCATCGGCGAAAGCCGCTCACACAGGGAGCGCACTCCTATCATTTGTAATTTCAATTTCCTGCTTTATCGAGTCTTTGTTTCTCTTGTCGATGTCCTCGGCGGTAGTTTTTACTTTCGTCGACGCGTTTTGCTTTGCAATCCACGTCGCCGAGGGGCTCTGTAGACACCCCGCCTTGGACCTCTCACCCCGATGGCATACAAAGTATTTTTATTTAACTTATTTTCATTAATTTCTGTTACTTCGGTTAAGTTCCTAACTGATTCCGTTAGTTTTGGACTAAACTGCATAACAGAATTAACTTTAGAGTCATTTCTGTCATTCTGTCATTTTCACCCGCGGGCGCTTCCGGCACTGTCAGTGAGCCGCGCGCGCGTCCCGCTCCAAAAGCCGGACTCGCGCGCTTCCCATTTTGGCAGTAACAGATTGCACCTTATTTCCCTCCCTTTTCTTATTTGCAACATCTCTTTCTTGATCACAAAAGACTTCTTTTCTCATCCACATTCATCCCCCCTTTTCTCATTAACTCCCAATCCCAAATTCTAAGCCTTTTCCCAAAAAACTAATATTTCTTTCATTTATTATTTGATTTCTTTTATTTCTTTTATTTTTCTTTTATTCATTTATCTTATTTGTGATTGGCCCATTCCATTTCACATGGATGACCAATTTCCCCCCATCATTTCCCTCTATTTTTTACCTATAAAAACCATCATCTCCTACCTTGGAAAAGGACCTCATTTTTTTGGACTTGGAACTTTCTCTCTACACAAATTCTATATCATTTTCCCTACACAAATTCTCCCAACAAGAGTTTTACACAACGAAACTCTACACAAATCTCTACACAACAACATCATTTTCAAGTCCAAGTTTGAAGTCTTCTTTCTAAAGGTACAAGTCTTCTTTTTTTATTCTATTTATGTTCTAGTCAATGTATGCAATCCCCATTAATGGGACATGACCAACATGACTACTTCACATATTGAAGTTAGTTAAGGTTATCTCCCTACATTTTAATCTTAACTTTAATTCACCATGTTAATTTCTCTTCATATCTTAATGTAATTCTTTAACATTACTTGTTACATGTAATCTTTATCATTAAATAAATAAAACAATTCTATTTTATTTCCCCTTTATTTCCTCTTTTCTTCTCATCACAATTGTTAGCATATTTCTATTTAATTAATTGAAGGACATGTAAATATTAGAACACCAATAGTAGCAAGACCCGCGTAAGCGGGGCGGAGTGGGTGTTTAAGTACTTCCCACTCCGTCACCTAACCCCCGAACCCTTCTCTCCCTAATCTCTGGTTTTTGTACATAAATTAGGCTATTTATAGGTTTTTCTTATGTTCCTTAAAAAACATAGGTGGCGACTCTAAACAATCTAAAAACAAGTTAGACATCCTAGGATAATTCACCGCTCTAGCCAAGCCGTGGTTCCCCGGGGTATCTACAGGTTGAACTCTTCAAATCAACCTAGGCAAAATTTAGAGCACAAAAAAAAAATGATAAAAAAAATAATAATAAAATCCCCCCTCAATCAAAGAAGTACAAAAGAACAATATCATTCCACCAAACGACGGACGAAGCGACATCAACAATCATCACGACGAAGCAACAATTCCATCACGACGAATGGAGAATCCACAAAAACTACGGTGACCTGAGCCTCTACACTGGAGGAACGTAGGCAACCTGCGGGTTCGATCTCATGCAAGAAAGAAGATATGTTTAGCCCTAGCGCGTTATGGTGATCGGCCTTCATCTCGAACTTGTCAAGACATCTTTGTACGATTCATTTGCCAATGAATTAATCACCAAAAAGATTGAACAACTTTCTTAGATTTGGAATCATTTCGCGTTCCTTGTCGAGTCTATGGACTTCTATTCTTTCTGCATACTCCCAATTTCTTGCAATCAAATTGGGGCTTTCCTTCTCTTCTCTCTTAATGACTTACTTGCCTTCACGAGTCATTCAAAAAACGGTCAAATACATGAAGTCAATACTAGGGACACTTCCCTAATCAAGTCAATGTCACTCACCTTTAGTGACAAGAGGTCTCCACCGCAAAATCACATGTCTTATCTCCTCAGCTAGAGTCAATGCACACTCCCTCATTAATCGAGTCAAAATGAAGGCGCAAAAAAAGATGCCCGCTAGATTGAAAAACCCGAAAGGGCGGTCTAGGCAAAAAACAGGGTGCGTCATAAAAAAAATGAGAGAGTGAGAGAGAGAAAGGAAAGAGAAATGGAGATCTCCGGCCTCTAAGGAAGACAACTGCTCAAGCTCTACATTGGATCTCCTCAACAAATCAATTCCCCACCGAGTCAACTTTGGGATTGCAAAAGGCTCGACAAGATATGGCACCATCAAAGGTTGTTTTGAGTTATTGGCATCATTCTCCAGTAGTGTGTATTTTTGGGTTCATGAAAAGAAGGCCCGTGGTAGCCAAGACCCATCCGAGAACGAGCCCATCATAAAAGGGCACGAGGTTGCACAAATAATCCCTAGCTAGTCAATTGGCTTGGGCAACAAATAGCAACAACATGTGTCTCAGTTTTCAAAGCTTCTTCAAGTATGTGCTTCTAAAGTACGCCGAAAGGCTCCCGAGAAATGGAGTAGCTCTTGCCATGTCCTCTCATGTTTGTTCCCTCGCAAGAGGATGAGTCACTCTTGCTTTGCTCAACAAATGGTGACGCCCTAGGGGCTATGTGACTCAAGGACAAGGACTTCTTCACTTGACAATCAATACGCCCTAGAGGCTATGTTCGAGAAAGATGTGTGAGACTATCCTCAAAGTCTCCCAAAAGGGATGTCAAAAAGCCCTCTTGTCGCGTGTGCCCGTGCTCGTTCCCCCAATCAAGGATGGACCTTTCTCGAAATCAATGATGGCACTCTAAGGGCTACGGTCAAGTCTTAAAGGCTCCCTCGGCAAAGAGAAATTAACTCCCCAGCAGTATCCCCAGCCGAGTCATGTGCAACATTGGAAGCTTCCTCAATTCGGCACCGAAGGTCTCAAGGGGATTCGCAATCTACAATCTTTTGGGCTACGGCATTACAGTAATCCGAGCAAAGGGCAATATTGGGGCTTCGCGACCAACAGTCTTTTGGGCAACAACACTCGAGCAATGCAATTTGGGAGTAGTCTCCATGAAAGGGATCAAGCTTCAAAGGGTCTCTCAACACTTCAAGTCAAAGGCCTCTTGGTTTTAAATGAAGACTCCAATGTTATGAATGAAGTTGATGATTTTTGTTAGAACTCACAGCGAGATTTTGAAGGAAGTCTTAGAGAAAAGGAAAAAGATTCAATATGCTAAACTCTAATCAAAACAGGGCTATAGCGGGAAATTCCACGGCCAATCACAATGTTTCTGCAATTCAGCACCCCCTTCTCCAAGATCAAAAGCACTAGGTGCAGCTCAGATAAAGTTGGGCCACAGCACTAGTTGCATCCGAAGATCCGTCATTAGTTCAACTCAAGAAGAGTCAAGCAAGCATACTCATTTGGGACTTTATCACACCAAGACCTTATCCTCCGCGACTTCGACGGCGCCGCAAGACATTACTGCATCTTTTGACATAAGCCCTCAGCCATTTGGGTATCGACCACAATGAGGCCATTCATCTCCCCAGTAAGAGCAAGAAGGAGATCTCTATCAAAAATTCTACCAAACGGTACATCCGCTCTCAATGCCGAACCGATCACAAGATAATTTGGGGCTTTACATCGAAAGGTCTTCACACTGTACCGTCTTGAAGCTCGCAAACAAGAAGTCCATGACATTTGGGGATTTGCAATCTCTCGAGGCTTGGTATCAATAATCTACTCTTGGGATTTGCTCACGCCAACAACAAAAGGCGATTTATTTGAATGGGCCAAGAACTGATTTATCTTGGGGCTATGCAAGCCACTCAAAGTTTGGCATTAAAGGCATTCTATGAGCTTTACAATCAGCAACCCCTTATCTCGGCATCAAATGCCTTTTGGAGCCCCATAATCGACAAATCTCTTGGGGCTAGACATCAATTTCGTTGGACACCACAGCAACAACGACATAATTCAACAAGGCAATCCGGACTTCGATTGAACACGACTTGATCTTGGTTTGGCTTCACAAGCACACAATGGTTAAAATGGTTCACCCACGAACTAAAAAAAAAAAAAAAATATTTTCCTCACATATGTGCATATTCTTTCCCTTCTAATCTAAAAAAATAAAAAATAAAAAAATTCTTTTTCTCCTTCTATGTGCAAAAGTATGTGCTTTACTTTGCCTTGCTCCATAGCTTCTTCCCCAGAGTTCTCCATCATCCTTGAACTACGCTGGTCTGATTCCCTTCAAGGGATACGTAGGCAGCCTTTGGCACGACCAACCCATCATCCAGAGTACCATCTCGCCAACCCATCATCAAGAGCGTTCTCTCATCAACATCCAAAGAATGGACATTCTCCATCAAAGCATCCTCCGCGGACATCAGAAATCCATCTCCACTCAAGCGGCAATGGTAAGTGAAGGTATGAATACATCCAATGATTTTCTCAAAATCACACCGCACACAAGATCACTCTCTACATTCTTACTTCTCTCTCATTGCAAGGGTGTTCCAAAATCTCATCACACCACGAGCACAATTTCTCTCTCTTCATTGCACACTTCATGCATCTTCTTTCAAGAACACATATACCTGTCAAGCACACACATAACAGGTACTACCACAAAGTCAACAGCATCCGCTACTCAAGGCACTTCATCCCCACCAGAAAGTGGTCAACCGTGCCCACACCCCACAAAGTCAACAACATAAGCAGATGCGGCTCCAAGTCGGCAACTCGGTCCATATCGAGACAAGCTCACATGAGCTCCAAGTCGGCAACTCGGTCCATATCGAGACAAGCTCCCATGAGCTCCAAGTCGGCAACTCGGTCCATATCGAGACAAGCTCCCATGAGCTCCAAGTCGGCAACTCGGTCCATATCGAGACAAGCTCCCATGAGCTCCAAGTCGGCAACTCGGTCCATATCGAGACAAGCTCCCATGAGCTCCAAGTCGGCAACTCGGTCCATATCGAGACAAGCTCCCATGAGCTCCAAGTCGGCAACTCGGTCCATATCGAGACAAGCTCCCATGAGCTCCAAGTCGGCAACTCGGTCCATATCGAGACAAGCTCCCATGAGCCCCAACTAAACACTCCAGCAAAAGTCGCTCATGCAGGGAGCGTACCTCTATCTATCGCAATTTCAAATTCCTACTTTTATCGAGTCTTTGTTTTTTCTTTGTCGATGTCCTCGGCGGGTGTTTTTACATTCGTCGACGCGTTTTGCTTTGCAATCCACGTCGCCGAGGGGCTCTGTAGACACCCCGCCTTGGACCTCTCATGTCCCGATTACATACACATTCTCTATCTTCCTCTCTTCTGTTATGTTTTGTTACTTTCCGTTAACTTTTGTTACTTTCCGTTAAGTTCTTGACTTACTCCGTTAGTCTTGGATTTGACTAAGTTACAAAGTCAACCTTGAGTCTTTGTTTACTTTGTTTTTGTTGACTTTCGTGATGTTCGTTAAGTTTTTGGACTAATTCCGTTAGTTTTGGGGCTTAACTGCATAACGGGGTTAACTTTTGGGCTGAAATATGAATTTCCTGAAGCTGGGATGCGCACGCCTTTGCCCTCCTTTGTGGGAGGCGTGCTCCTCCCATAGGGGGGGTGGGAAGCGCGTGCTTCCCGCTTCCAGAATCTCAGATTTTGCCAAATTTCCCTCATTTTCTGATTTGTAACCCCCAAGACCATTATGCCTTGGCTTGATCCGGGGAATGGCCATCTTTGTGACCACAAACACTTCTCCAACACCTATATAAACCTCTTCATTCCATCATGAAAGGAGAGGATGATTTCTTAACACAAAAATACTTCAAAACACACAAAAGTCTATTTTTCAAGAAGTGGTCAACACAAAGATTTGGTTCTTCTCCATTCAAGCATAAGGTACAAGGTTTATTCTCTTTTTCTAAATTTTAAGTCTTATTTCCTTTCTTCATCTTCTCATCTCTTCTAAGTGAGTATGCAATCTCCATAAAAAGGGATACAATCAAAAGGCCACTTTACTATTGAAGTTTGACCAAGGTTACATCCCAACATTCCAAACTACATTTTAATTCACCATTTTCATCTCTTCATGTAATTGTCTAGCATAATTATTACATGTAATATTTAGCATTAAATCAATAAAATCATTATTTTCCCCTTTTCTTTTCATTATAATTGTTAGCACATTTCTATTTAATTAATTGAAGGACATGTAAATATTAGAACACCAAAAGTAGCAAGACCGGCTTAAGCCGGGCGAAGTGGGTGTTTAAGTACTTCACACTCCGTCATCTAACCCCCGAACCCTTCTTCCTTGAATCTCTAGTTTCGTGATCAATAAAAAAAGCTATTTTCTTAGGTTTTCTCGCGTTCCTCTAAAACGTGGGTGGTGACTCTTAAAATCAAGTAGACATCTTAGGATAATTCACCGCCCTAGCCAAGCGGGGGTTTCCCGGGGTATCTACAATTGGTACGGTTGGTACTCGGTAGGTTGGTTTGGTTTGGTTTGGTACAAATGGCCAGCCCTATGTTTGAATGACCTTATCATAATATCAGCTTTATTAACTGCTTACTAACTATGAATCGGTTGAACCATAAATGGTACGGAGTGTGGTACCTATAGGAGATCTCGACTCACATCTCTCTGTCAAAATGATCTTCGCATTTACCATTCTCATTTTTCCGAAAATTTCTTTCTACAATTTGTGCTTAAAAGTGTATAAATAAGACATGGTTAGTGAAACAATTATTCATATTCTTAAAAGGTTTGAACAGTCAAACGAAAAAATCATTTTGAGACAAAATGTATTAAAATTGTATGACTTTCACAAACAGTACGATACACATTATGGTTCATTTCCATCTTTATATAGACAGATTAAACAAAAAAAAAAAAAAAAAAAGAAAGAAAGAAAGATAAGAACATAAGCATAAATAGAAGGAAATAAAATATAAATTACATGGTTTATTATTAAGATCGATTTTATAGGATGATTAAGTGACTGGTACTTGAGTTGTGATCTAGTCAAAGTCAACGGGTCATTCCTCCATGAACCACTGGTGCCATTGCTACTCCACGGTTTTGTCTCTCCATATTTCCTTCCCATCCTGTAATCAGTATCGATTATCAAATATATATATATATATATATATATATATATATATATATATATATATATATATAAAAGTTGGTGAGGAGAGTTGAGGGTTTGATATGTGTACATGTTTTAGTAAAAGGTTGAATTTGGAGAAGCCACATCAACATCATCCAAAAAAATTATTGATACATCATAATAAATACTATCAATAATAAAATTATTTTTTATTTGTACTTGAAAAATAAAAATTCATCTGGCGACAATATTTTCAGGATATATACAATATATATAATTATATTATTGGTAATTGAAATATAAAAATTCATTTGGAGATAATTTTTTCAAGAAATATATACACACACATATATGTGAGCGCTAGGGTTCGATCCCTCTCCTCGTCTCCTTATGGCGTGGACATCTTTTAAAAAAAAAAAAAAAAAGTAAAGCAGGTAAGCCAACCCTTTTTCTAGATGAATTTATTTCGGCATACGTCCTTAAGTTAGCTTAGAAACTCAAACAAATAAAGTAATAAACCAACTA
This sequence comes from Campanula takesimana, assembly GCA_026119855.1. NCBI lineage: Eukaryota > Viridiplantae > Streptophyta > Magnoliopsida > Asterales > Campanulaceae > Campanula > Campanula takesimana. The sequence goes on from JAOWBW010001465.1 coordinate 202,688, forward strand.
GATAGAGAATCAAATGATAACAAGACCAGGACATTTCCGTACCAAAATAACCAAATAGTCCGCATAATCAAATAATATTGTTGAAATAGAAAATTCAACTATTATATACTACTTCCATCCCGAAAAAATTATCTAAATGTGCTCTTAATCAAAACTAAATCAAGACATTCATTTTAAGATGAACGTATAATTAATTAGCATTGTGTAAACATTAACTTTATAATCAATGAAACGATAAAATCATTAAAAAAAAAGAAGATGTATGGTGTAGTAATTAATACCTATGGACATGTCGAATCCACGATTTTTAAGCTCGCGATATTCTTGACATAGAGCACACGGGTCGCAACAGCAATGCAGAAGACAATCGTTGCAAGGGCTCTCCGGCAGCATATATTGTCGTCTCATCTTGGATCGGTACACACATGAATAAACGCCAGCGCAACCGCCCACCACCGATAACAACGCATACAATGCCCCATGTACACCGCACGCTGTTTAATTTATTTTAAACAAAATTAACCAAAATTATTGATCACGTCGTAAGATTAATTTGTTAAATCAATTAATGGCCAAGAAATTAAGCATGTGAGTATTTTGTAAGAAATCATACAGGTTGTTCCAGGGCCGGTCTTGTCATATTTGGGGCCCTAGGCTAACTATATGGTCGAGGCCTTGTAATTCTCTGAACGTGCGAGCAAAAGTGCAGTGTGACCTTCTCACGTCTCTATTATTCTCTTTTTTTTCGCCTCTCATCAGTCTTTCATAGAACGAGAACTGGAGAATTTAATTGATAAAAAGATTTGTAGAATACTTAGTCGATTGTGTTTGTAATTAGATTGAGTTGATATAGTTGCAAAGAAATCAAAAAATTATTGTAATAAATTTTAGTGAAGAAGTCCAAATTAAATTAATTATTACAAATAATCTGTAAAAATATATTGCCAAAACAAAGACCAGATTCTAGAAGAAGTCCAAATTTGCTAACTAAGCTTGGATTCAAAAGAATGGGATAAAAGCCAATAGTTTAGGATAGGCAACCTGGGTAAGAGTCAAAAATGGAAAAAAGAAAGAAAACAAAAAAAAGAAGTCCAAATTTGCTAAAGCCCATGGGAATTCAATAGACAACCTGGCTGAGAGTCAAAATGAAAAAAAGAAAGTTAAAAACCTTGCGTCTGCGGCCAAGTAGGATTCGAACATGCGCCTTCCATTTGGATACAAAACACCATATCCACCGCAGCTAGATTTGGTTTAATTTGGGGCCCTTTATATATACTCCCTCCGTCCCAACAGAAGTGTCATTTATTGCTCTTTTGTTTCGTCCCAGCACAAATGTCTCTATCCAAAATGGAAATGTTTTAATATATTTATATTCAACCAACCCCACCATTTAACCCCACTCATTCTCTCTTCATTTTCCACCACTCATTTTATTCAACCAACACTACTATTTACCCCACTCATTCTCTCTCTTCATTTTCTACCACACACCTACTACATTTTCTTAATTCCGTGTCCCAAAAATTGGTGACACTTCTACTGGGATGGAGGGAGTATACTAAAGTTACAATTTTGTGGCCTTAAAAACGTAAATTTTCGGGGGCCCTAGACGACCGCCTCACCTGTCTTATGGCTGGGCTGACCCTGGGTTGTTCCCTTATCAACGATTTCTGCTATCCGCCCGAAAGTTATGCATGGACACCAACATGTTAAGCAACCTGCATGTATAACAAAGAAACTGTTAGGAGATTGAGAGATATACTCAATCTCCATATCAAATAAAGAATATTTACTTACTTAGTCAACTTATATTTCTAATTAGGAAATAGATATGCTATTAGAATTAGAAGATCTCTTAGAATCCTTAAGGAATTGGAATTAGGACTCGTATATTTTGGGTATAAATATGAGTCCCTAGCTTTGTAAACTTTAAGACGGAATAACACATAATATTATTTTACTCCTCTCCATATTTTATCATGGTATCAGAGCCACCGATGAGGGGGCCTGATTCTTTGACAAAATATTATCACGATTATCATCATGATCAACAATATTAACATCACTTCCATCTTTTGATTGAGTGTCGTCCACTATAAAAACGATGATTAAGTGGTAGTCCACTCTAAAAACGTGATTAAGTGGTAGTCCACTCTAAAAACGTGATTAAGTGTCGTTCACTCTAAAAACGAAAACTGAAGAAAAATAAGAGCAACATGTCAGCGTTGCGAGAAATTTAAAATATCGGCGTTGCAAATAGAGCAACATGTCAAAGAAGGAAAGAAATTGGAGTTGCAAAAGTGCAACTTGTCAGAAGAAGATGAAGATCACGACATGCAGCAAGAATGATCATAATGGTCTAGTTTACGCAAACGAAGCAACCAGCAGCAGCAAGATGTGCGGCCAGATGTGTTGTCTAATGTCCTCACGCCTGCCTCAATAACTGCTTGCTGATGATGAAATAACAATTTTATTTTTAATATTTATCTTTTACATTTTAGTTAATTTTTTTGCAAGTTGAAAATCTACTTTGTAGATGTTTCAACTTGAGGGGGAGGGGGTGTTAGGAGATTGAGAGATATACTCAATCTCCTTATCAACTAAAGAATATTTACTTACTTAGTCAACTTATATTTCTAATTAGGAAATAGATATGCTATTAGAATTAGAAGATCTCTTAGAATCCTTATGGAATTGGAATTAGGACTCATATATTTTGGGTATAAATATGAGTCCTTAGCTTTGTAAACTTTGAGACGGAATAACACATAATATTATTTTACTCCTCTCCATATTTTATTTATAAGAAAACTCTATTAATACTTTATATGTTCCATAAAATAAGGATCACTTGATTTAGTGGAGCAAGATTGAACTTTAATCGTGTTATAATGAAATTTTAAAAAAGATTAGTAATAATAAAAACTAAGAATACTATGATAATTTCAGTAAGATAATTATTTTTCTTATTTTCTTGGACAAATATATACTAAGCTGGTCACCAGAATTAAAGTGGGATTATATATCTTGGAGAAGTGGTGACATTATCATTTTTATATTTTTTTTCTATCTCTTTCTTGTTTTCTAAGCAATTATCTCAAAACAAAGAGGCCAATGTTTTTTTTTTCAATTTTTTTCATCTCAATTATCCAGAAGAAGATCTAAGAAATAATTTGATAATTAACTCAATAACAAGTTGATATAATAGGCTTACAGTTGGGAACATCATCGCAACAATCACAAAGGCCGGTGGACCACGGAACAGGAGCGGCCGATTGCACCGGAACACCGGTTGCATACTGAGCACCACCGTATGGTGGTTGTTGTGGAGGCGGTGGCTGAGCGTAGTGGCTAAACTCCGGTGGTGGAGCTGAAGGTGGTGATGACATTTGATACTCACTTGCATTTGGAGGGTACATGATTATTTAATTTGTATGCATCGAGATTTGGAAGAAGAGTTTTAGATTATGTGACCATACAAGCTTCTGCTTGTTTCTTTTTATAGGCAAAATGACAAATATTGAAAGTAATAAAAATAGGTTTGGGGGGGGGGGGGGGGTAGTCTAAGGTTGAATGCCTAACCTCTGACTAATCAATATATTTATATAAAATTACGTAAAGTAATTTGTGAAATTTCCAATTACCGCCTATAATATTCGAGGACCGTGCTTTTAGATTTATTTATTTTTTTATTTTTATTTTTTTGCTAGACTTGCTTATTGATCACATCAAATAATAAAGTAGCTCACTTGGATGTCATATTCATTTATAGTACTAACATTTTCAAGGATTGTGCTAAACTCCTTTCATCCCATAACTATGCAGACAAAATGAATTAATACTTGTGAGTAGTTGTTGTGAGTGTGAAAAGTGAAGTATGAGAGAGAATGAGTGGGAGGAATTGTAAACATTCTTTGTCATTTTACGAAATTGTATTATCAATGGGACGTCAAAAATAGAAATTTGTCTACATAATTAATTATAAAACGGAGGGAGTATTTCTTTAGGTTTCCATTTAAAGTGTTTTCACTATTAAACCATTAAATGTATGACTACAATGTAATGAAATCAAATTAGTGAATAACTATTGTGGTCAAATTTTAACAATTCAACTTTAAATGATAAGATCGGGCACAATGGAATATGGAAAATTCAAGATGTATGAACAAGCTTTTTAGTTTATATATATAAAGGGCCCCAAATTAAGCCAAATCTAGCCGCGGTGGATATGGTGTTTTGTATCCAAATGAAAGGCGCATGTTCGAATCCTACTTGCCACAAACGCAAGGTTTTTTACTTTCTTTTTTTCATTTTGACTCTCAGCCAGGTTGTCTATTCCCATGGGCTTTAGCAAATTTGGATTTTTTTTATTATTTTTTTTTTCTTTTTGTTCTTTCTTTTTTCCATTTTTGACTCTTACCCAGGTTGCCTATCCTAGACTATTGGCTTTTATCCCATTCTTTTGAATCCAAGCTTAGTTAGCAAATTTGGACTTCTTCTTTCCTTTTTTTTTTTAAAAAAAAAAAAAAAAAAGAGAATCTGATCTTTGTTTTGGCAATATATTTTTACAGATTATTTGTAATAATTAATTTAATTTGAACTTCTTCTTCACTAAAATTTATTACAATATTTTTTTGATTTCTTTGCAACTATATCAACTCAATCTAATTACAAACACAACCGACTAAGTATTGTACAAATCTTTTTATCAATAAAATTCTCCAATTCTCGTTGTTAGTCTATGAAAGACTGATGAGAGGCGAAAAAATAGAGAAAATAATAGAGACGTGAGAAGGTCCCACTGCACTTTTGCTCGCACGTTCAGAGAATTAAAAGGCCTCGACCATATAGTTAGCCTAGGGTCCCAAATATGACAGGACCGGCCCCGGTCAAGCTAAACATAAACAGAATAAACTAATCTGAATAGAACAAACAAAAAGAACTTGGATCTAGACACGTTAGCCGAGACAAATCTATATATATATATTAAAAGATGAGGTGGAGGGATGTGGATTCATCACGTGGATTTTTTTGCTAAGTGTTGCTTTTGGTGAAGCCATGTCATCACCACCTTAAACTCTAAGTGACTTTTGATATTCTTTTTATTAGCTAATAATATTAGTTAAAAATATTAGTTATTACTACCTCCGTCCCAGCTCAATGTGCACACTTACCTTTTAAGTGGGTGTCGTTGATATGTGCACAATCCAAAAAAGGAAAGTTTTTTATTACTTTTATAATCTTCCACTCATCCTCTCTCTTCCTCCCAACCACTCATTATTCTCCACTTATTCTCTTTCTTCCTCCCAACCATTCATTATTCTCCACTCATTCTCTTTCTTCCTCACAACCACTCATTATTCTCCACTCACAATACTTTTGAATATAAATACTCTCTCCTTAAATCTTGTGCCCAACAGTAAACATGCGCATTGAGTTGGGACGGAGGTAGTATATAGGTTAACTATTACTATTAATAGTATTAGTTAACCATAATAGTTACTATATAAGTTAACTCTTACTATTAATAGTATTAGTTAACCATAATAGTTAAGTATAAGTTAACTATTACCATTGATAGTATTTGTTAACCATAATAATTACTATATAAGTTAACTATTATTATTAGTAGTATTAGTTAACAATGATAGTTACTATACTATTAGTAGTATTAGTTAACAGTGATAGTTACTATAAAAGTTAACTATTACCATTAATATTATTTGTTAACTATTATAGTTACTATATATATGTCACGACCCGAAATATAGGCTCTATTTTATTAGTAACTAAATGATTTTTATTTAATTATTTGCTTATTTATTTATTTAAATTATTATTTATTTAAATAATTATGTGTGCAATTTATGTGTTATAATATTTATGCTTAAGCATTTTATTTGGGTCATTTGTGCTAGTGTAGTATTGTTGGGTCTTATTTATGAGTGAGAAGTTGTTTATTTTGAGTAGTGTAAGAGAGGGGCCCTAGGTGCAACATCTTGAAATAACCTCCCTACTCCTCCTCTCCTCCCTTACCTCTCCCATCACCCTACTCCCTCATTCTTCATCTTCCAGCATCTTCTCTCTCTCTCTCCAAGCTTTTGGTAAGTTTTCTTCCTCTCACTTCTCTCTTCATTTACTCCTTCTTCCTCTCATTATTATTCATTTCTTAAAACGTGAACATTGTTTAGATCGTCGATAGGATCGCGTAGAATCAAAAAGATTTGAAATCCATCAACTTTGAGAATTTGCAAGTAAGTTACTTTTTCCCCATTTTAATGCTAAAATGTTCATATCATGTTCATATAATGCTTTTGTTGTTATATTGGAAGTTTGGATGAGTTTGCAATTTATTTGGAATTTATTTGGGTTTTTGGTCAAAAATGGTGATTTATGAATGTTGGGGTTTGATTATTGATTTTGGTTGTTAAATGTTGTTGTATGAGTCTCTTTAGACTTATGAGTTGTTTTGGTACATTTGTATACCAGTTGGAATGTTTGATTTTGGTTGAAATGTGTTTGGGTTTGAAAAATGGAAGAACCCATGTTGTTCTTCCCGATTTCCAGAAATCCAGAAGGTTGGGCGGCCGCACAAAATTTCCTGGGCGACCGCACAACATTCTGAAAGCTTTTGTTCTTGTTTTGACGGATTTTGGGCGACCGCACAGTCCCTTTTGGGCGGCCGCACAGTCCTCTGAAATTTTACATTTTGTTAATTTGTGTGATTGAAGAACGTGTTTTGGTCTAAGTCTTGGGTGTCCTTCTAGTTAACCTTAGTGAACATTGTAGTACACGTTAGTGATAGAATTGGGTCCTTTGTGATCAAGTTTGTGTTTGAAATTTATTAATCGATAATTGGGACTTTGAAGCACCTTTATTGTGTATTGTTGGTTCATTTCATCTTCTTGGTGACTTCTTGGTATGGTTCCTTACTTTGGAAACCTAAGTTGTTTAATTAAGCTAGTATTTATTACTTAGCATTTATTTGAAAATCCAGCTGGTATTTGTGGTTGTGTCGGGCGATGTGAGATATTGTGATGGCACCGGCCAAGTCCATTATGGTGTCGACCATTGTTTTGCCCTTATTTTCCTCTTCCAGATTGGCCTTGGTGGAGACGTTTGGAGCATGACTTTGTGGCATGGCTCCCGCCCTTTGTGGCACATTATTTGTTATTGGTTCCGGTACCGGGGTTTTCTCTTCGGCTTTCATGCTATTATGAAGATGTTGATCGGTTGATAATTGAAGCTGCGCAGCGATCCTTTATTTGGATGTTCCGGTTTGGAAAACCTTGGCTATATCCTTTGTTATGTGTTTATTTCCGCTGCTATCTGTTATGTGCTAAATGCTATGTGCTATGTGATATTTATTATTGCTTATTGCTTATTGCATCATAGCATGTCATGTAGTTGCATTAGTAACTTATTGAGATTTATCTCACCCCCTTTTCTTTTATCTTTGTTTTTCCTTAACCCCCCCCCCAGGTGCTAAGGATTAGTCTCGCTGATCACGAGAAAGGGGACGTCGAGTGTGGATCCATTCTTTTGGGGAAGCTTGTTATAGGTTGGTTTACATTATGTAAATGTGTAACCTTTTTGGGGTAGTTGTACCAAACAATGACGTCGTTAAGAATTGTATATTTATATTTTGTTGGGCATAAACTTGTGGAAGTTTATGATAGTTGTATTTGGTTTTTTATTAAACTTGGTTTTGTAAAACTTTGGATCTTTACCTTTTGGTATCAAATGAAATTTTTAACCTTGGTATTTCACAGTTTTGGTTTTAGAGTCGACGTCCAGATCGCGGTCCCGGGCCCGCGGGGTCCGGGGTCGCGACAGTTGGTATCAGAGCTATGGCATTAGCTCTAAGTATAAATCTAGGTGGATTAGTATGACCTAGGTGGGTAGTAGTGTGCGGAATGATTAACGATTGATGTTTTATGCAGGTAATTGTTCTCAATGTCTGGAAGAAGAAACAGAGGAGGTACTAGTGGGGCACAGAATCAGAATGATACAAGGGAAGAAGCACGTACCATGTTTCAAGGCATGTTCGAGGCGGCCATGAAGGCCATACATGATCAAGGTCCGAGGATAGAGCAAGCACCACCCCGCTATGGATTGGAGCAATTTCTGAAGTTGAAACCGGTTGAATTCAATGGGGAGCCCGATGTAAGGAAGGCTGAGTTGTGGATTGAGTCTATGGAGAAGATTTATGATGTATTTGGGTGTTCGGATGAGGACAAGGTCCGGTTTGCGGCTTATAAGATTGTGGGAGCCGCCGAGCATTGGTGGAAGGGTGTCAAAGCTACTTGGGATGATACTCACACGGTGTATGCGTGGGAGTTGTTCGTGCGCAAATTCAAGGAGCATTTCATTCCGGTTGTTGATCAAAACCGAAAGGAGATCGAGCTACTCAACTTGGAGCAAGGTGTGTTGTCTATAGCACAATACTCGGCTAAGTTCATAGAATTAGCCCGGTATTGCGACTATTTGGTGAGGACCGAGGAACAAAAGGCTATGAGATTCATTCGGGGGTTGAAGACCTCCATCCGTACTCAACTTATTGCTCAACGGATTGTGACTTTCCAAGATGCGGTGGACCGAGCCTATTTGATAGAGCAAGATATTGGGGAGCATAAAAGGAAGACCGAGGTAGCCAACCCGAGTAAGCAAGGAGTTCAAAGCAAGCCACAGCACCGTTCTGACACTCGAGGTAACTTTGGGGGACAATCTCAGTCCCGAGGGCAACCGATCCCAAGGAACCCGGGTACCACTTGCGGGAACCAAGGGAGCCAAATTAGGAAGCCTTGTACCTTTTGTCAAAAGGTAGGCCATGCGGAGGATAGGTGTTGGAAAAAGCAAGGCAAGTGTATCAATTGTGGTGAAATGGGGCACTTTGCGAGAGATTGCACGAGGCACCGAGGACAGTCATCCGGGTCAGGGGTTAGTATTAATCAGGGTCAGAAAAGGGATGCCGCCGGGAAGCCCAAGGTCCAAGGGAAAGTGTTTGCAATGAATCAACAACAAGCGACCGATGATCCATCCGTTATTGGAGGTATTGTTTCTGTGTCTAATGTGAGCGCACGAGCGTTAGTAGATCCAGGATCATCTCATTCATACATTTCTGTGCAATTTGCTTCCATGTTAAATGCTGCATTTGAGTCTTTACCGTACGTGCTAGAGGTGTCGACCCCTATAGGAGAATGCCTGATTTCTGATCGAGTCTTTCGCGCTTGTGATGTGGTTATTTGTGGTCGAGTCCTTTGTGCGGATTTGGTAGTTCTTCCTATCCAAGATTTTGATGTCATATTGGGTATGGATTGGTTGAGCAAGTTTCATGCGTCCGTTGATTGCCGTAAGAAAACTGTTACTTTTTCTATTCCCGATGTGCCTAAGTTTGTGTTTGAGGCTAGTCCTCTGAGTAGAAAGGTTTGCTTAATTTCTTTTATGAAAGCGAGAAATTTATTGCATAGTGGTTGTGAGGGGTATTTGGCTAGTGTTCTCGATACTAGGAAGGAATCCCCTAGTTTTGATAGTGTTCGGGTAGTTTGAGAATTTCCCGATGTTTTCTCTACCGAGTATGATATGCCTCCCGATCGTGAGATTGAGTTTTGTATAGATCTTTTGCCGGGTACGGCTCCGATTTCGAAAGCGCCTTATAGGTTAGCTCCTGCAGAGTTGAAGGAGTTAAAGATTCAGTTGCAAGAGTTGCTTGATCGAGGGTTTATCCGCCCTAGTGTTTCCCCGTGGGGAGCACCGGTTTTGTTTGTGCGGAAGAAAGACGGTTCCTTGAGATTGTGCATCGATTACAGAAAGTTGAATCAGGTTACGGTGAAGAATAAGTATCCTCTACCGCATATCGATGATTTGTTTGATCAGCTTCAAGGGTCCATTGTGTTTTCCAAGCTTGATTTGAGGAGTGGGTACCATCAGTTGAAGGTTCGACCGGAGGATATTCCGAAGACTGCTTTTCGCACTCGGTATGGTCATTATGAGTTCTTGGTAATGCCGTTTGGGTTGACTAACGCGCCGACCGTGTTTATGGATTTGATGAACCGTGTTTTCCATCCTTATCTCGATTCGTTCGTGGTGGTTTTTATTGATGATATACTCGTCTACTCTAAATCTCGAGAGGAGCACGAGCAACATTTGAGGACAGTTTTATCCGTTCTTGCGAGGGAGAAATTATTTGCGAAGTTCAGTAAATGCGAGTTTTGGCTCGAGAAGGTGTCATTTCTGGGCCATGTGATTTCTAAAGATGGGATTTCGGTGGATCCGTCAAAAATAGAGGCTATAGTGGATTGGAAGAGACCCGAATCAGTGACAGAGATTAGAAGCTTTCTTGGTTTAGCCGGTTATTACCGAAGATTTATTGAAGGGTTTTCGAGGATTGCTACTCCGATGACTCAGTTGACCCGGAAGAATGTTCCGTTTGTGTGGACCGAGAAATGTGATAAGAGTTTCGAGGAATTGAAGAAGAGGTTGACTACCGCACCGATCTTGACTTTGCCTAATGGGAGCGATGGCTTAGTAATTTACAGTGATGCTTCGAAAGAGGGTTTGGGTTGTGTGTTGATGCAGAATGGGAAAGTAATTGCTTATGCTTCGAGGAAGTTGACCCCTAGTGAACAGAATTACCCGACTCATGATATGGAGTTAGCGGCTATAGTATTTGCGTTGCACAAATGGAAACACTACCTTTATGGGGCGAAGTTTGAGATTTTTACGGATCACAAGAGTTTGAAGTACCTTTTCTCTCAGAAAGAGTTGAACAACCGACAGCGCCGATGGATGGAATTGTTGAAGGATTACGATTGTACAATTTCTTATCATCCGGGGAAGGCGAATGTGGTAGCCGATGCGATTAGTAGAAAATCTTATGTGGCTTCGATGATGGTTCGAGAATGGAAAATGCTTGAGGATGTTCGAGAATGGTCTCCTCGTGAATCGAGACATGGGGCTATTTTTGCGAATATTAGGGTGTCTCCGACCCTAATTCAGAGGATAAAGGGAGCTCAGAAAGAGGATCCCGAGTTGGTGAAGATAAGGGGTAAATTGAAGGAAAAGAACTTCGAGGATTTTTCATTGAGTTCGAGTGGAGTGTTGACTTTCCGTGGTCGTTTGTGTGTTCCGGATGTCAATGGAATTAAACAGAGAGTTCTTGATGAGGGTCACAAATCGAGGTATACTATTCATCCGGGTAGTACGAAGATGTATCAGGATTTGAAGCAACAATTTTGGTGGATTAATATGAAAAGGGAGATAGCGGAGTATGTATCGAGGTGTTTAACGTGTCAGCAGGTCAAAGCCGAGCATCAGAGACCCGCGGGATTACTTCAGCCGTTAGAGATTCCCGAGTGGAAATGGGAGCATGTGACTATGGATTTCGTTACGGGACTGCCTCGTACCCGTAGGAAGTATGACAGTGTTTGGGTAATAGTGGATAGATTGACCAAGAGTGCCCATTTCTTACCTATTGACATCAGATATTCGATGGAGAAGCTTGCGACCCTTTATATTGATGAGATGGTTAGATTGCATGGGGTTCCGGTTAGCATTGTGTCAGATCGAGACCCGAGGTTTACTTCTAGATTCTGGAAGGCGTTTCAGGAAGCTTTGGGTACAGATTTGCGATTCAGTACAGCTTTTCATCCTCAGACCGATGGTCAATCCGAGAGGACTATTCAGATTTTGGAGGATATGTTGCGAGCTTGTGCGGTCCACTTTTCCGATTCTTGGGATTCGCACCTGCCGTTAGTGGAGTTCTCTTACAACAACAGTTATCAGGCTAGTATCGAGATGGCACCGTTTGAGGCCTTGTATGGAAGGAAATGTAGATCGCCTATTTGTTGGGATGAGGTCGGTGAAGCGAAAGTTTTGGGTATCGACTTGCTTCGGGATTCGGTTGAGAAGGTTAGAGTTATCCGGGATCGATTGAAGACATCCCAGAGTCGACATAAGAGCTATGCAGACAACCGAAGGCGAGATCTTAGTTTTCAGATTGGTGATTTGGTATTCTTGAAAGTGTCTCCGAAGGTGGGTATTCGTAGGTTCGGGAAGAAAGGCAAATTGGCTCCGAGGTTTATTGGTCCGTTTGAGGTTTTAGGAAAGGTTGGACTTCTTGCGTATCGTCTTGCGTTACCGCCATCCTTAGACCGGTTGCACAACGTTTTCCACGTTTCTATGCGTCGGAAGTATGTTCATGATCCGTCTCACGTGTTACCGAGGATACCGGAGGATATTGAGCCCGATATGTCTTATGAGGAACGACCGGTTCGGATCTTAGATTCTAAAGTCCAAGAGTTGAGGAGCAAATGCATTTCATTGGTTCGAGTTCGTTGGAGGAATCATAACATCGAGGAGTCGACTTGGGAGCTCCGAGGTGAGATCGAGAGGAAATTTCCGTGGCTTTTTGTTTAAGGTAAGTCTCGTGTGCAATTTATGTGTTATAATATTTATGCTTAAGCATTTTTTTGGGTCATTTGTGCTAGTGTAGTATTGTTGGGTCTTATTTATGAGTGGGAAGTTGTTTATTTTGAGTAGTGTAAGAGAGGGGCCCTAGGTGCAACATCTTGAAATAACCTCCCTACTCCTCCTCTCCTCCCTTACCTCTCCCATCACCCTACTCCCTCATTCTTCATCTTCCAGCATCTTCTCTCTCTCTCTCCAAGCTTTTGGTAAGTTTTCTTCCTCTCACTTCTCTCTTCATTTACTCCTTCTTCCTCTCATTATTATTCATTTCTTAAAACATGAACATTGTTTAGATCGTCGATAGGATCGCGTAGAATCAAAAAGATTTGAAATCCATCAACTTTGAGAATTTGCAAGTAAGTTACTTTTCCCCCCATTTTAATGCTAAAATGTTCATATCATGTTCATATAATGCTTTTGTTGTTATATTGGAAGTTTGGATGAGTTTGCAATTTATTTGGAATTTATTTGGAATTTATTTGGGTTTTTGGTCAAAAATGGTGATTTATGAATGTTGGGGTTTGATTCTTGATTTTGGTTGTTAAATGTTGTTGCATGAGTCTCTTTAGACTTATGAGTTGTTTTGGTACATTTGTATACCAGTTGGAATGTTTGATTTTGGTTGAAATGTGTTTGGGTTTGAAAAATGGAAGAACCCATGTTGTTCTTCCCGATTTCCAGAAATCCAGAAGGTTGGGCGGCCGCACAAAATTTCCTGGGCGACCGCACAACATTCTGAAAGCTTTTGTTCTTGTTTTGACGGATTTTGGGCGACCGCACAGTCCCTTTTGGGCGGCCGCACAGTCCTCTGAAATTTTACATTTTGTTAATTTGTGTGATTGAAGAACGTGTTTTGGTCTAAGTCTTGGGTGTCCTTCTAGTTAACCTTAGTGAACATTGTAGTACACGTTAGTGATAGAATTGGGTCCTTTGTGATCAAGTTTGTGTTTGAAATTTATTAATCGATAATTGGGACTTTGAAGCACCTTTATTGTGTATTGTTGGTTCATTTCATCTTCTTGGTGACTTCTTGGTATGGTTCCTTACTTTGGAAACCTAAGTTGTTTAATTAAGCTAGTATTTATTACTTAGCATTTATTTGAAAGTCCAGCTGGTATTTGTGGTTGTGTCGGGCGATGTGAGATATTGTGATGGCACCGGCCAAGTCCATTATGGTGTCGACCATTGTTTTGCCCTTATTTTCCTCTTCCAGATTGGCCTTGGTGGAGACGTTTGGAGCATGACTTTGTGGCATGGCTCCCGCCCTTTGTGGCACATTATTTTGTTATTGGTTCCGGTACCGGGGTTTTCTCTTCGGCTTTCATGCTATTATGAAGATGTTGATCGGTTGATAATTGAAGCTGCGCAGCGATCCTTTATTTGGATGTTCCGGTTTGGAAAACCTTGGCTATATCCTTTGTTATGTGTTTATTTCCGCTGCTATCTGTTATGTGCTAAATGCTATGTGCTATGTGATATTTATTATTGCTTATTGCTTATTGCATCATAGCATGTCATGTAGTTGCATTAGTAACTTATTGAGATTTATCTCACCCCCTTTTCTTTTATCTTTGTTTTTCCTTAACCCCCCCCTAGGTGCTAAGGATTAGTCTCGATGATCACGAGAAAGGGAACGTCGAGTGTGGATCCATTCTTTTGGGGAAGGTTGTTATAGGTTGGTTTACATTATGTAAATGTGTAACCTTTTTGGGGTAGTTGTACCAAACAATGACGTCGTTAAGAATTGTATATTTATATTTTGTTGGGCATAAACTTGTGGAAGTTTATGATAGTTGTACTTGGTTTTTTATTAAACTTGGTTTTGTAAAACTTTGGATCTTTACCTTTTGGTATCAAATGAAATTTTTAACCTTGGTATTTCACAGTTTTGGTTTTAGAGTCGACGTCCAGATCGCGGTCCCGGGCCCCCGGGGTCCGGGGTCGCGACAATATATAAGTTAACTAATACTATGAATAATATTAGTTAACTATAATAGTTACTATATAAGTTAACTTTTATTATTAATATTATTAGTTAATTATAATAGTTATTATATAGATTATCAATTATTATTTATAATATTAATTAACCAAATCTTACGTCTCATGAAGCGATGTCAGCATTGCCCCTACAACTAAGAGGCTATTTATTTTTCTCATTCTTAGCTAATAGTATTAGCTAATTTTATTAGTAACTATATAGGATACTATTATCTTTAATTTATTATTTTAAAATACTATAAAAGACTAATTCTACTTATAGTCATTTTCTATAGATGCAATACTCATATATATAATCTAGAATAGAAAATTGAAATGTCAAAAGTTAATACTAAATTTATTGTGAGCAATCATGTATTCATTAATAATTAATTTTAATATATTATTAAATTTTGAAGGTTTCCAATAGTCATATTGATAATCCATAACACTAAATTATCAAAATCAAACTATTATGACTTAAGCAATTACCACTTCAGTTACAATTATAAGTCATAGAATTTCAAAGGTTGAGAACATGTTAAATATCATGAAATTTACATCGAATGTATAACAATATCTTCAACGAATGAACCACTAAAGTTTACATTCATCTAAAAATAAACCAAATATGGTATATTAACTAATCTCTACACATAAATGAATGGTCTCATTAATTTTTGATAAACAACTTAAACTTTATCGAAAATATTTTTGATTGTTCGCTCTCCTCATACTTCAATGTTATTGGCTTGCAAGTCAACCCCAATTTTTTATACTGATATTCAAATAGGTAACTTCTCAAAGACATGGGTAAAATTGTTATTTGTTAGGTGTATCTCATTTTCTTTTTGAACTCAATATCTAAGAAAAGTAGTTTACTACTTTGTCATCTCATTCTTTTATTTATGTGCTCCCAATCCATTACCGTGCGGAGCACGGGCTAAATTACTAGTAAAGCTTTAATAATAGAAAAAGCAAAAACTGAATTCTCAATCTTTATTCGATTCAAAACCGTGGACTAACAAAAAGTCGAACACAATATTTAAAGCAACATAATTAATTAAGATGAAAAGCTACCAGTCCGTGTGTGGTTTGCGTAGCGGCTGCCCATATATAAACACATCTGGATGGGTATTAGGCTGGCTTTGGAAGACTACAAGATAAAGAAAAAAAATTAATAAATATTTTCTCAATCTTAAAATTTAAAATTTCTAGTTTGATTTTAATTTTATACGCTTATAATAAGGAACAATAAAAAGACAAATTCTCGCATACATCCACCGCACCATGTGCGGCAAGGGTGCTTGGTTCTGCTGCTTCGCGCGGCTGGCTGGGGCGCTGCATCCGACTGTCCAGATCCAACCCTCCTCTCCCAGATTTTGACACGTGTCCCTTTAAAAAAAAAAAAACCCAAATACTTTAAAATGCTATATCTTGAGATTTACAACTCAGAATTTTTTTAAAAAAATACCGTTGTGTTCGTCTCGACGAGACGAATAAAACTACATAGGTCATGATATGGTTTGATTTTTTTTAAAAAAATACTTTTTAAGACACAAAAAAAATTGATCTGCTTGTCAGCTCAAATGTAACATTCTGTTCTGATAAAAGTAACACTTTCATCTTCAAAAAGTAACACTTTTTTACTGTTAAATGTAACAACAGTTTTTATAAAAAAAATGGGTTTGCATTTCAATTATTACTTTCTCAATAAAAAATTGTTACATTTCATATATAATGTTACATTTAAGAATGTAAAATGTTACAATTGAGAAAAAAAAATGTTACATTCATTTTTTATAAAATGTAACATTAGTTTAGTTGTCAATCCTATGTTAATGTTGGGGGAAAAAAGTGTTACATTTGAAAAAAAAAAGTGTTACATTTGAAAAAATAATGTTACATTCCTTTATAAAAAGTGTTACATTAATTTAGTCGTTAATTTTTATGTTATCTTTAATCTATTGCATCAAATTTGTGGTACATTTTTGAAAAAAAAAGTGTTACATTTGAAAAACAAAAGTGTTACATTTCGTTATAAGAAGTGTTACTTTTGGTGGGAGGAAAAACGGTTGTGGGGCAAAAAAAAAAAAAAAAAAACCGGCAAATAAAAAATAAAAGATAGGGCATGGCTCGGCTCGGTGCCGCCGCACGCGAGACTGCCTCCAATAAAAATGGGTCAATAATAATTGTTCAAAATACAATTAATAAAATAAATAAGTGAAAAGTAGGTTATGTAAGTAACAATTTATTTTTGTAATTCTATAAACATCATGAGAACAAGATTTATCAAAACAACAGTGTTCATACTTTGTCGATTAGATTATGGAACAAAACAATTAAGAATTTTAAACTGCGATTGATGAAAAAGAAAAGGAAGAATCTTTAAACTGAGACGGATGTCGTTCTTTGACTATTAGAAGTTTGATAGAAAAAATGTGTTAGAGACAATTATCCTATACCGGGAATCAACTAGCCAAGCATTGACTATATAAAGATCTTGGTGTAGATACCCCGGGAAAATCACAACTTGTCTAGAGCTGTGAATTATCCTAGGATGTCTATTTGGTTTTAGAGATTAGAGTCGTCACCTGTGTTTTTAAAGGAACATAAGAAAAACCTAAGAAATAGCCTAATGTTTGTTACGAAAACTAGAGATTCGGGAAGAGACGGGTTCGGGGGTTAGGTTACTACACCCATTCCGCTCGGCTAAAGCCGGTCTTGCTACTAAAGGTGTTCTAATGTAAAAAGGTCCTTATTTAATTTATATGAATACGTGCTAACAATTACATTGAAAGAAAAGGGGAATTACAAAGAAAATTTATGCTAACTATTACATTTAAAAGAAATAAAGGAGAATTAAAATGTAGTTTGAAATGTTGGAAGATAATCTTGACCAAATTCAATGGTGAAGTGGCCTTTTAGGTCATGTTCCCTTTTATGGAGATTGCACACACATTAAAAGAGATAAAAGATGAAGAAAGCAAATAAAGAGTTTATTTAAGAAAAGATGAAGAGAATTAATAAAAAAATAAATAAAAGAGTTTAGAAAAAGATGATGAACATCATACCTATGCTTGAAGAGAAAAAGAGCCGAATTACCAGTAAGGACCATTAAAAATAGACTACTTCGAAAGTTCAAAATGGATGGGGCTAAACCTGCTACGACCCCCTAGTACCAGGCTCTCATCTCTCGGCTGACGAGGGTGATCCGATCTCAAATACCACTTTGTATAGAAGCATGGTTGGCGGACTTCAGTATCTCACTCTGACACGCCCCGACCTTACATTTGCGGTTAATCAGGTTTGTTAGTTCATGCATGCACCTCAGACCTCTCACCTAGTTGCAGTCAAACGGATCTTGCGGTACATCAAAGGAACTATTTTTCTTGGGTTGCATTTGACTCGCTGTAGACACCCCATTTTGAACGTTCTTTCATAATCACACTACTTCTGTGTCTCGCCTTTGATTTGGGTCGAAATTCGTTAAGTTGGACATGTTTCGTCAAGTTTCTAACTGACTCCGTTAGTCAGGGACCAAAACGAACATCAAAACTACTGTAGAAGGGCATAAATGTGATTCCAGCACAAAGATGCCTCGTACGAGACATTGATGTCTCGTACGAGACATCCCCTTTTGACAGTCAAGTTTCAGCAGTTTCCTTGTTGATCTCAACCCCGTTTCTTGGCAAACACTCAAGCAATCCGGGAAAAACCTAATGGGCGATCCTAGAGCCCAAAAATACCTCCTTAGAAATCAAGTCTTTGATTCCCACCCAAACTTACCTGCTTGGCTTAAACCCTAGGTCAAGAAACTCATATAAATATAGAGGTTCTTGAACCGAAAAACCTCTAGAATGGTTATTCACCCAAAACCACTCCAAATCTGATCAAAGAAGTCCTTATAATCAGCCTCTCTTCCTCACCCACGATATTCAAGCCTTCATAACACCATTCAAGTCAAGTTCATTGGATCATCAAGGCCTTTAGTCAAGGCCATCCATAGGATTCTCGAAGAACGCTTAGGTAAAACTCCTTGTTTTCTACCTACTCATCCTTTCTTTGTCTTTGAAGTAGTGTGATTTCATTAAAGGATCAGCCTAGAGCCTCTCCAATCCATGGACATGGTCTCGAAGCATATGATCCGACATCCTAAATAAATAAGAAATTATTTATTTGTTTCGTTTCCTTAGTACATGAATGCATAATTTTGACAATGATGATGATTTCGTAAGCAAGACCGATCCTAGATCGCGTGGATTGGGTGCTCCTTGACCTTCCCAATCCATAACTTAACCCCCGAACCCAAGAAATCTCATGGTCCGTGTTCCGTTAAATATGGTGGCGACTCACAACAATCGAGCAACAATCAAGTCCTGACAACTCGAAGCACGAGGAGGGAGGAAAGACGCGCGCGCTCACACTCGCTCTCCTGAAATTTCTTTGAGTGCCTTCCCCGATTCTGACTGGGCTGGTTCTCCGTCCAATAGACGATCGACCACTGGTTCATGTGTGTTTGTTGGACCAAACCTCATCTCGTAGACCGCCAAGAAACAAACCACTATCACTCGTTCTAGCAGTGAAGCTGAATATCGTACCCTCGCAACCACTGTAGCTGAGTTTCGTTGGTTTTCCTTTCTGTATCGAGAACTAGGATTATTTCTTGCCCTACCACAGCTCCGATTGACAACATCACCGCCCTTCATATGGCTCGAAATATGTTTTCCATGCACGCACCCGACATGTCGAGATCGATCTACACTTCGTTCGTGATCTTTATCAACGAGGTTTCTTACATCTCACTTATGTGGCTACATCCGACCAACTTGCGGATGTCTTTACTAAAGTTCTTACCCGTCCCCGACTGGATATTCTTTCTTCCAAGCTTCAGCATGCCCCAATACCGCTTAGCTTGAGGGGGGGGGGGTTGTGTAAAAAGTCATGTGTTGTACGAAGGGCAATCTCGGCCTTCCTAGATAATTTGTGTATATCGGCTATTCTAGGAAGATATACTTTACAGTTAGAGAAAATAATTGTTAATGTTGTAGATGATTTCTATCCTAACTTAGTTGATCTATATTAGGGCTCTAATTGTAATTGGGTGTATATATTGAAAGTTGGAATAAAAAGAAATCTCACGATTGGTGAGACAGAAATACCTTCTCCTATGTACTCTTCTTCTTCCTCCTTCCGTGTCTTCATTGCTAGAAAACACTTTGTCTTATAAAGTGAACATTTTGTTGAGACGTGGAGTAAAAAAAATAAAAAAATAAATAAAGAAGTGAAAACTCGGACATAGGAGATGAAAAAAAATGTTTCTGGTAACCAAGCACAGACCCTATGCTTGCAGATTTGAGCGTCAAGACACTAATGGGACAAAAGCCCAGCTCTTTGTTGCTGTTCTTGAGTGCCAAGAATTGTAAAGCCTTTGGTATTTTGTTTCGTTATTAGACTTGTACTCTAGTGTTTCAGTTTCACTCAAATAACATTATTTTTAGGTATTGGACTTAGAATTTTATAAGTTAAGTGACGGCTATAAATACATGTATATTGTAACATCATTGAGTAGTTATAGAAATAATTTTGGCTTGGTAGCGCCCCAACGTCGTCATTGTTGTGACGAGCCGGGTAAACATTTCTTATGTGTACTTGTGTTGGGTTTTGTGCAATCATGCGCGGCGGAAACATCACATGAAAAACCCAAAATCCTAGATCCATTATGTTCAATAATTCATAATATGAAGATGAAAGAAACTAACCCTTGTAGATCGAAATACGGAGCCTTGGATTAAGATGCTTATGAAGAGAACCCTCTACCGGTGATCCACACTTCGAACGGATTCAAGAACGCTTCTTGAACTTGACTGCTAGGTCCTTCGGATTGAAAAACTATGGTGAAGAACGATTCTTCAATTGCTCCTAACGATTATTAAAGTTTGATAATTGGGAATAATCAAACTTAATAACCCAAGTAAATTATGTGTAATCTCTCTCTCCAAGAAAGAGTTTTTGATTTCAAAAATCAATGTTATGTGAAAAATTCCCGATTGTCCACATTATATACCAGAGGTTTCCAAAACACTTTAGGACTTAGGTCTTCTTGTCCAACTAGAAAAGACCAAAATTAAATTGCAGTGCGGGGGGCGGCCGTAGAGCTCCTTGGCAGCCGTGCGGCTCCAAGGTTGCCGTACGGATCCCTCCTTCAGTTTCCTCATTTTTCGCTCCTTTTAATTATCCGTTCTGCGTGTGTGACCCAATAGGATTATACTAAGTTGGCAATGAGTCTGAACCATTCAAACCTCGTAAGTCATAAGCGGACTCTAGCAAGCCATTATGACTACCCAATTAGTATAACTTTGAAATAAAAAGTTTCCTAAATAGAACATAACACAATCTCTTTGTTACACGATGTCTATTGAACGTAAGCCATGGTCAATGGTCAACTTACCTTGTTCAATGTTTTCTCAATCCCGAATGTATTGATAATACAAATGACATTGATCCAATCAATTCATTTGAGCATGGCCATGCATTTCATCAATACCATTCATCGAGTGGCCAAAGCTTGATATCTCTCTTGATGAGGAACAAATCCCATCTTGGCTAATTACATTTCCCTACATTATTCTGATTACGCCAATCATATTCTTTATAGCTACCCGGTTAAGGGTTACGTTTGAATATATCAAACGTAATGTTCATTATGTGGAAGACTGAAATAACCTCAGGTCTAGAGATTCCAGTGATATAACTATATGAGACTTAATTATGACATTGTGACCATGACATAAATCTCATAGGGGTCAGTCCAGTATTTGTTCTCCAACAAATACCCATAAGTCTAATTGCATCCCATACACATAATCATCATATGATTATCTATTAAACTTATACTAATAATTAATCATAATTATCAGGTACGGAGATTATTATAATAAACATGCAAAAGATATAATAATCAAACATTTAATATGTTTATTAAAGCATAAAGAAAATGATAACATTAATCATTCAAATAACGTGCCTAGCATACACACCAACAATCTCCCACTTGCACTAGGCCTAATTAATGTATAAAATACCCATAGACCTAACATGACCATCATGCTTCGCTTGCGGAAGACCCTTTGTCAATGGGTCAGCAATGTTCCTCAGTTGGTACTCTGCATATATTCACGTCTCCTCTAGCAACGATCTCTCGAATGATATGAAAACGCCTAAGTATGTGATTAGATTTCTGATGCGATCTAGGTTCCTTTGCTTGAGCAATAGCACCATTATTATCACAATAAAGGTCTATTGTATTAGCAATGCTAGGAACCACCTCTAAATCACCAATGAACTTCTTAATCCAAACAGTCTTTTTAACAGCATCAGATGCAGCTATATATGCATCTTCAGTTGTAGAATCAGCTATGGTACTCTGCTTAGAATTCTTCCAGCTTACAATACCACCATTAAGCATAAACACAAAACCAGATTGCGATCTAGAATCATCCTTTTCGGTTTGGAAGCTAGCATCCGTGTAACGATTTACAACGAGATCATCTTCCATACCTCCATATATCAAGAACGAGTCTTTTGTCCTTCACAAGTACTTTAGAATTGTCTTGACAGCAATCTAGTGACTCTCACCAGGATCCGATTGGTATCTACTCGTCATGCTTAAAGCATAAGAGACATCGGGTCTAGTACATATCATGGCATACATGATGCATCCAATTACAGAAGCATATGGGATTCCATTCATTCTCTCACGCTCATCAGTTGTCTTAGGAAACTGATTCTTGCTTAGAGTTATGCCATGAGCTACTGGCAAATTTCCCCTCTTAGAGTTTTCCATGCGGAATCTCTTAAAAACTTTGTCAATATATGTAATTTGACTCAAACCAATCAACTTCTTAGATCTATCACGATAGATCCTTATGCCAAGGTGTAGATACCCCGGGCCGCGGCCTTAGGCCAGAGCGCGCGAGCTCATCCTAGGATGTCTAATTGTGTTTTAGAGTCGCCACCCACGTTTTTTAGGAACGTAAGAAAACCTAATGTTTATGAGCCTAAGTTTGATTTACGAAAACAGAGATTCTTTGGGATGAGGGGTTCGGGGGTTAGGTTACGAAATGGGAAGTACTTAAACACCCATTTCGCCCGAGCAAAGTCAGTCTTGTTTGTTCATAATTCACTTTAAAGATAAATGTGTTCTTCCTATTTGAATGATGATAAAAGAGGGGTTTTAAAGTTTAAAATATAGGGAGATGACTTCTAGGCTAATTCAATGTAATGAAAGGACCATTGGTGTCATGTCCCAAGTGGTTTTGGGGTGATTGCACATTTGATTGAAGAAGAAGAAGAAGAAGAAGAAGAAGAAGAAAGAAGAAAGTTTAAGACATTTACCTATAGTATCCTTCAAAGAGAACCTCTTGAAAAGCCTTGAAGAAGAGGTTGAATACTTGGAGAGAACACTTCTTAGTTAAAAAGGTCTAAAAGAAGTCCCAAGGAAAAGTCTAGAAAAGAAGTGAGGAAAAAGGTCCCTTCCAATGATGGATTGGAGGGGTTTTTATAGTTGAAAGAGGGGAGTTTTTGGAGCCAAACGGAGTCTCCAATAAATCTTTCCCGGGCAAAATCATGTATAATGAGTAAGGGAGAGATTCTTGGGCAGAATCTGTAACTGACACACCCCAGAAGCGCGCGCATCCCACCTAGGCGGCGGAAGGCGCACGCGTCTGGCCTCAAGAGGCGGAGGCGCGCGACTCTGAAATGCAATTTTTGACAGAATGGACTAGAAAGTTAGAACTGTTATTCAGTTTAGTCCCGGGACTTAACGGAGTCCGTCTGGAACTTAACCAAAATAACAGAAACTAACAAAAAACTCTTAAAAGAGGGAGAAACACAAAATCAAGTGTGCAATCGGGGTGAGCGGTCCAAGGCGGGGTGTCTATAGAGCCCCTCGGCGGCGTGGATTTCGAAGCAAACGCGCCGACGAAAGACAGACATCCACCTAGGACATCACTAAGAAAAAGAAAAGACTCGATAAAAGCAGGAATTTGAAATTGCAGGGGATAGAGGTGTGCTCCCTGTGTGAGCAGCTTTGAGAGATAAAGGTGCGCTCCCTGTGTGAGCGGCTTTGCCAATAGCAGGATCCGTTTGCTGAAGGCGGGATCTTGTTTGCTGGAAGCGGGACCTGTTTGCTGATAGCGAGATTCGTTTGCTGGAAGCGGGACCTGTTTCCTGATAGCGAGATCCGTTTGCTGGAAGCAGGACCTATTTACTGATAGCGAGATCCGTTTGCTAAAGTGCGGGACCCGGAGGATCGTCTGCTAAAGTGCGGGACCCGGAGGACCGTTTGCTTAAGTGCGAGACCTGGAGGACCGTTTGCTTGAGTGCGGGACCCGAAGGACCGTTTGCTTGAGTGCGGGACCTGGAGGACCGTTGGCTTGAGTGCGGGACCCGGAGGACCGTTTGCTTGAGTGCGGGACCCGGAGGACCGTTGCTTTGAATGGATGTAGATTTTGCTTGATGAGGAAGCGGTGATTCTGTGGCTCACCCCGGACCAAGTTGTTGTCGTGAGTCGTACTTTGATGTTGACTGTTTGACTTTGACTTTCGATGGGGCGCGGGCACAGTTGACTGCGGAGTGCTTTGTGCTGGGGAAAATAAAAGACACCCTACTTTGAGTGGGAGTTTCTATCTTATTTTAGTTTTTAGACATGCCTTAAGGGCGGACCAAATTAATGTGTGCCCAGCTGAGTGTTTGTTGTTGTCGTTTGAGCTTCTCTTGTTTCTGGGAGTGATCTTTTCTGCAGGTTGAAGGCGTTGGAATGCACCTGGGCTTCCTTCTTGAAATGACAAGGGCATGTTCTGTTTCTGTCTGCTGTCAAACACGCGCGCGCCTGACTTTGGTCTCGAGAGGCGCGCGCGGCTGGCGTCGCTTGTTAGAGGCGCGCGCTTCTGGCTTGCTGAATTCCAGCCCCTTTCTTTTCTGAGCAGGGCATTCCAACAGCAATAAATTTAAACCGTTTTGGATCAGAATGGTCACACAGCAATATTCTGCATCTTTTCCCCTTACTCTATACCTCAAAATTCTTGAAGCGATGACCCCGATGACCTTTACTTTTGAAGTCAAAGTTTCCGTCCCTGAAGGCGATAAGTCCGTCCCCATTGCTCCAATTGTGAAGGCATGTCCTAGCGTCTTTGACCATTTGGGAAGGCCAAATGAGGGTATTGTTGCTGTTGATCCCGTGAAGCCGGTGGTCCATGTGAGGGATTATAGGTCCCGTTACTTGCCTAAGAAGAAGAAAGGCAAGGGAAGTTCTTCTCATGTGTGGAAGCGCCCCATGGTTGTTCCCGCTAAGGTTCCGCTTGACAAAGGTAAGGGGAAGGCCGTTGATGAAGCTCCGTCCCGTCCTAGTGTCTTTTCTCGTCTTGGTGGTCTCGAGAATGCTCTTCCCCCATCCAAGAAGACTAAAGACCGTCCCCAAAACCGATGGGTCCCCAAACCGAAGAAAGATTAGATATTTCTTTGTACCCCACGAGATTGCAATTAAAATAGACCACTTGTTAGGATTTTAATGTTTTATGTCTTTTATTAGCTCAACAAAATCCGTTGTAATGATAAAAATAATTCAAGAAATGAATAAAAATTGCATCTCGTTAATTTGAAATGATTTGGGTATTTGTTTATATTTTAAACCGCACCCGAAAGTTGCCTACGTTCCTCCAGTGTAGAGGCTCAGGTCTCCGTAGTTCAAACAAACGAAGACCTTTTTTTTTTTTTTTTTGTGCACCCTGTTTTTTTGCCTAGACCGCCCTTTCGGGTTTTCATTCTAGCGGGCTTCTTTTTTGCACGTGCTCTAATTTTTTCCTAGGCCGCCCTTGCGGGTTTTCAACCTAGCGAGCTCTCTCTCTCTTTTTTTTTTTTTTGATGGTCTTCGTTTATTAGACGTATAATCTCTTCAACTTGTCGAGGTTGACTTCCTTTGGCAGCTGATCTCTGTCTAAATCCACGAGTCGGACTGCACCGCCGCTTAGTATCTTCTTGACTACGTACAGACCGATCCATCGGGGTCCCCATTTTCCAAGGGGGTTCATGGCATTAGGAGGGTGTTGTCTTAGGACAAATCTCCCAAACTGATGTTTCGGGGCTTCACCTTTTTGTTGAAAACCCTAGCCATTCTTTGTTGATAGGCCCTCGTACGTTCGATTGCCCTTAGCCTTTTCTCGTCGAGTAGGGCTAGCTGTTCATATCGACTTTGCATCCAATCGACTTCATTGACTTGGTTCTCGAGGAGGACCCGTGGGGATGGGACTTCGAGCTCTATTGGGAGTACAGCTTCGGAACCATATACCAGTGCATAAGGAGTTTCTCCAGTCGCTGTCCGTATTGACGTGCGGTAGCCCCATAATGCTAGAGGTAGATTTTCGGGCCAATCCCTTCCAGTGGAGGCCATTTTCTTCACAATGGTCTCGATTGTCTTATTATCTGCCTCGACCGCGCCGTTTGCTTGAGGGCGGTATGGAGATGACTTGTGCTTAGTAATCTTGTATTCTACCAGGAGCGCGTCCATCTCTTTCTCAAAGTGAGAACCGTTGTCTGAGATGATTTCATGAGGAACGCCGTACCGGCACATGATGTGGGTTTTCACGAATTCAACCACTTTCTTGGCGTTGAGAACTCGGTAAGTCTGTGCTTCGACCCATTTTGTAAAATAGTCCACGACTACTAGGACGAAAGATTGTCCGTTGCTGCCAGTAGGGTGAACTTTGCCGATGATGTCTATGCCCCAACAAGAGAAAGTCCAAGGCGTGGTCATATTGTAAAGCTGTGAGGGTGGAGCGTGCTGCAGATTGGCATGGAATTGGGATTTGGCTCACCTCTTGACTTTCTCGATGCAGTCCCTTTCCATGGTACTCCAATAATAACCCATGCGGAGTATCTTCTTGGTCAACATAAACCCGTTCATGTGGGTCCCACATTCACCTTCGTGGATCTCATGCATTATTTCTTGAGCTTCGGTCTCATTTGCGCATAGGAGATTGATCCCTTCGTGGTGCCTTTTGTAGACTCGGTCCCTAATCAGTACATATCGGGAGGCTAGTATTTGGAATGCCATTTGGGACTTCTTATTGCTATTCTCGGGATAAGTACCATCCTTGAGAAAATTCATGATATCCGCATACCACGGGGAGTTTGCTTCGACCTCGTTGATCTCGACACTCATGCAGTATGCCGGACTGTTCATTCGGGAAATTTTGAAGGGCTTCACCATTTTACCCTCAGGTATTTCGACCAGTGAAGCGATAGTGGCTAGTGCATCAGCAAAACGGTTTTTGTCCCTTGGCAGGTAGTTGAAGGTGATTTCTTGAAACTGTTCAACCAACTCCTCGAGATATTGACCATACCGTTGTAGAGTCGAGTCTTGAATCTTCCACTTTTCAGATGTCTGATTGATGATGAGCAAGGAATCACCAAATACCTCTAAACTTGTGACATTTCTCTCGAGGGCTGCTTCGAGCCCCGCTATGCATGCTTCGTACTCAGCGATGTTATTGGTGGCTTCAAATTCGAGGCGGATAGTGTAGACACCCCTCCTTAGACCCTCTTTTATGTGTTTCCTGTTAGTTTCTGTTACTTTGGTTAAGTTTCAGACGGACTCCATTAAGTCCCGGGAATAAACTGAATAACAGTTCTAACTTTCTAGTCCATTCTGTCAGTTTTTGCTTCTCAGAGTCGCGCGCCTCCGCCCCTTGAGCCACACGCGCGCGCCTTCCGCTGCCTAGGTGGGATGCGCGCGCTTCTGGGGCGTGTCAGTTACAGATTCTGCCCAAGAATCTCTCCCTTGCTCATTATACATGATTTTGCCCGGGAAAGATTTCTTGGAGACTCCGTTTGGCTCCAAAAACAGTCACTTTTCAACTATAAAAACCCCTCCAATCCATCATTGGAGGAGGACTTGGAAAATAATTACTTTCAAACCTTTTTACTCACTTCTTTCATAGACTTTTCTTGGGACTTCTTCAACAAAGCATTTAATCTCTTTTTCAAGGCTTCACAAGAGATTCTTTTTGAAGGATACTATAGGTAAAGGTCTTAAACACTTATCCTCTCCTTCTTCTTCTTCTTCTTCTTCTTCTTCTTCTTCTTCTTCTTCTTCTTCTTCTTCTTCAAATCAAATGTGCAATCACCCAAAACCATTTGGGACATGACACCACGGTCCTTTCATTACATTGAATTGGCCTAGGAGTCATCTCCCTACATTTCAAACTCTAAACCCCCTTTTTATCATCATTTTAATAGGAAGAACACATTTATCTTAAAAAGTGAATTATGAACAAACAAGACCGACTTTGCTCGGGCGAAATGGGTGTTTAAGTACTTCCCATTTCGTAACCTAACCCCCGAACCCCTCATCCCAAAGAATCTCTGTTTTCATAAATCAAACTTAGGCTCATAAACATTAGGTTTTCTTTCGTTCCTCAAAAACGTGGGTGGCGACTCTTAAAACATCAATTAGACATCTTAGGGTGATTCACGCGCTCGAGCCTAAAGCCGTGGTCCCGCCCCCGGGGTATCTACAGTGGCGACTCCGCTGGGGACATTTGAGGGTTAAACTTGTGTTTCTGTTCATAATTCACTTTTCTGGGCATTCTGGAAATTGACATGGGAAGCGCGCGCCTCGGACCTTCATGGTCCAAAGCGCGCGCGTCCCGAGTTAAATTCCAGAATCGTCCGCCTTCCATGTGTTCTTCCTATTCTTCCTATTATTTCGTGCTAACAAACATCGCAGGGGTTCCGTCACACAATCAGGACCAGGGCAATCCCCTGAGTCCATAAGTTTCTGATGATCTGACAGGTGAGCCCAGAAGCGGGCGCCTCCCAGTTTCCATGCGCCAGTCGCGCGCTTCCCACAACACTAGCCCGAGGAGCGCGCTTCTGGGACAATTTCCAGGGTAAGAACAGGTTTCAGTGACTGGACAGAACAGTGGGGTGTGGGCACAGTTGCCTGCATCAGAACAGAATTGAACCTTGGACTGTTTAATTTTATGTTTTTATTTACTGGTCACACGGGTGATTCGGGAGTTGTAATTTACGTGCTTATGTGTTTTTTTTTTTAACTTTCTTTTCAAAAAAAAAATATATACAAAAAAAATTGTCACGTGATGGACCTCACACTACGCGCACAATTCCTATCAACTTCTCACTATCAAGTCGCACAAGTCCAACCCCAAACCCATCGAGGCCCGTCCTAGAAAGTTTCAAGCTCCACTCGACCTTGGCTCTTTCGAAGCGGTAAACCTCAGCCCGTGGCATAGTTCATGACTACATGCCGGGGGTGACCTTTAAGCCTCATATTCAAGCCGAGCACAAACCACACAATTCTAGTTAGGGTCCAACACTCCGTGACTCAAGTCGGTTTCCATGTACCGAGATTTCCCTAAACTAATGTCTTCAAAACATACATGCCAACTTGTTGAAACGGACGCAATTAAAATCCGTCCCCAAAAGTGGTTATTTTGGACGAAAATAAAAATCCGTCCTCGCATGTATGCTTTACTACATTAATTTAGTTTAATCCCGATACATGTAGGATTCACAAACGTGATGGAATCCGATGAGTATATGGGACCGCGAGATGGTCTATATACTAGTGTGACGATTCCATTATCTTCTTAGAAACCCCAAAAGGGATCCGTTCCCTCCGACTTATAAATCAAAAAAAAAAAGAGTCTTTTTCTTATGTGGTTCGAGTCGTGTGCCCAACCGTGTGTTCTCAACCTCCTCATGGACCGAAAGTGTGAACCGAGACTGACAAGGGCTACTTCTCCAATTATAGGTCCGATTGGTACTCTCCGCATCTACAGAGATTCATCCAACAGGCTTGTCCGTGAACCGATAACTCCAACAGCTTCTACATCATCAATGGCCGGCGACTCCAACACCAACAACGCCATGACTCTCGAACAGCTTTCTGCCATGGTTCAAACACTCCAACAACAAGTCACCACTCTCAACAACGAGGCTCAAACCAAAGAAGCCTTGTGGCAAGCTCATGTCGACAGTCAAAGGGAGGCCCACGAGGCCGAGGTTGACCAACTGAAAGCCAAGCTCCTCAAACTCTCCAAGAACAAGGGGGTTAATGACAACGAGGAATCCGAGTGGACCAAGGGTTTGTTTGAAAGCCCGTATGTCAGCGCCCGCACCAAAAAAGTGGGGGAACCAAGCACCGACAACAGCGACCCCAAAATGGTCAATTCCATCATGGCCTACATTGATCAGAAATTGGACGGCCTCAACATGGGAAAAGGCTCCAACACAAGCCTTTATCAGTCATCCATCCTCATGAGAACGATGGCCGCTTTTCCTGACAAATTCAAGATGCCCGACATTAGAAAGTTTAAGGGCAACTCATGCCCGATGGCCCACATCGAGACTTACATTTGGGCTATGGTTCCGAAGAAGGTCTCCCCAAAAGTTATGGCTCAATGCTTTCCTCTCACACTCGAGGGGGCGGCAAAGGATTGGTATGCAACTCTCCCGCTCACTGTCCGTCTTGATTGGGATGCCGCTATGCTTGCCTTCAAGAATCAATATCAAGGCAACACCACTCACCGGCCCACAAGGAAAGAGCTCGAGAATACCACTCAAAGAGACAACGAGTCCTTCATTGACTTCACAAGGAGATGGAATGACAAGCTCTCTGAAATTGTTGAGAGGCCGAACACAAAAGAGCAAATGGACATCTTTCTCAAATGTCTCAAGATTGATCTCCGCACCCACCTAAGTGGGGCTTGCTACTCCAACTTCTCCCAAATGTATGAGGCGGGGGTACGTATGGATGACTTGCTCAAGGAGATTAACAAGGCCACTCCTACCTACCGATACAAGGCCGCCTCTAGTTCAAACAAAGAGGCTTCTGTCAATGCCGTTACTACTGACAAGGGGAATTACAAGAAGGTTCCCCTACCACAAGGCAAGCGGTTCCAAAACGACCGCGTCTACACTCCTCTCAATGGCATGACCATCACCGAGGCCTATGAAGCTCTAAGGGCCAAGGGACAAATCACCCCTCTTCAAGGGTACAAGCAACCACAACCGCTCCGTGCCAATCATGCTCACCACAAATGGTGCGACTACCATTAATGCACCGGCCACCTCAATAAGGATTGCTTCTCCATCCGCAACACCATCCAAGACCTCATAGACAAGAAGGAATTCATAATCCCTAATGAGGGTGGTGTCAATGTAATAGAGGTAGGAGAGTTTGAAGGAACCACTCATTCGATCCCAATTGTGAATGAGGGCTCCGATGATATAAATAAACTTGATAATTCTTGTTATGTTGTGACTTATGATGAGATTATGAGGGAAGTCTTAGAGAATAGGAAGAAGAAGCTACAAGGGACCGTGAACGTGCTCACTCGCAGTGGCCGAGTAACAACGAGCACAATCCCTCCCAATACTGCAGCAACCAGCACCTCTTCTCAAAGATCGCAAGCATGCGACATACCCGAAGATCCTTTGTTAACACAACTCAAGAAGACGCAAGCCAACATATCCATCTGGGACCTTATTGCATCATCAAAGAAACACTGAGACCTCTTCATTAAGAAATTGGATGACACATCAGTCTCTCCCGACACGACTCTCGAGGACCTCACAGCAATGATAGGTCACATTCACTTCGGCAATGTCATCACTTTCGCCGAGATGGACCTCCCGCCATTTGGGTCCGAACACAATGAAGCCATCTACCTCAAAGTAAGGGCAAGGGGGAGACCCATCTCAAGAGTTCTAGTAGATGGTGGTTCCGCACTCAACTTAATGCCAAGCCGAGTCATGGGCATACTGGGGCTCAAAAGCTCCGATTTACGACCCTCCGCCTAAGTCATTAGAGGGTACGACAGCACTACCCGTACAGTTATGGGAATGTTAGAAGTTGATATCGAATTTGGAAGCATGATCATGTCCGTCCCATTCCAAGTACTTGATGTCCCTGCTTCATTCAACCTACTTCTGGGCCGACCTTGGATCCACAGTTCCAATGCGGTACCTTCCACTCTCCATCAGTGTGTCAAGATTAGAAATGGGGACGAGATAGTCACTATCATGGCCGAGAATGTCACCATCCACAGAAATGGGGGACAACCAGTTCACCAAGTCCAACACGGGATAGAAGATGCCACTCTCTCCGGCGTCAACACCATTGACAAAGAAGGGGGAAACAGACAATGGGCCCCCGGCAATCCTAAAGTCCTCCGCATGATGAGGAATATGAATCACTTTCCCGGTCTTGGCCTGGGGAAGCATCAACAAGGGATATTACACCCCGTGGAAGTTCCCTTTGTCAAGAACAAATTTGGTCTGGGATACGAGCCTACCAAGGATGACTTGAAGTACGAGCAAGCAGTCAAGAATCAAAGGACCCAAGCTCGCAAAGAAGGTCGACGATATGAAATCCCTGACTTGAAACCCTCCCCGCAACACACTAAACGGTTATTTTGTTCGCCAAGGGGAGGATGTTCCGTACATGATCTTTCCCGAACCATGGGTTAACGATAAGGGCGTCAGAAAGCCCGGTCTCGAGATCTTCACCGATTGTGAAATACCGGCACAAGAAAGAGAACCTACTCCAATGTCACCCCGAGAGTGGTGGAGCAAGAAAGTGACTATAGAGTCCAAGGTAGAGGTTACCGTGGGGGAAGAACTATCCGATCTAGCCTCCATGTTCGAAGAATTTGCCATCATGGACGATTGTCAAGTCAACGCCATCTCCGACAATACAGAAATGGAAAGCCCATCTATTGGCGAGATTCAGCCAAGCTCCGAGCCAATCAAAAACTGGTATTCAACGAAGGGGCCCTTAGTATCCGAGGATTTCTTGATCCGAGAAATGGGTTGCATACCCCGTACAGCAACAAAGGAAGAGCGGCTCACACTTACTTTCGAGTCCGAGAGTGTTTCTAATGCCCTCACCCAAGAGGATATGGAGGCAATAGCCGAGCGTGTGTTTCCTTTCTTTGCTAATGAAAAATTTGATATTTTTGAGTACCCCGAGATTGCAAACATCATAAATGAGGAATTAACTAATAACGAACTTAATGAACAAGTTAATAACGATTCAAATTATGTGAAATAGACCACGAAAACATAACATACCTAAATGAACTAGCTCAATAGGTTCGTTGTCGTGGTGAAAATGGTCCAGGGGCTGATGAAAAATTGCATACTGTTAATATGGGTACCAACGAAGAGCCGAAAGAAACGAAGATTGGCAGCTTCTTCAAGGGGGGAGACAAAGACAAACTGACTGCACTGCTCAGAGAATTTGTGGATGTATTCGCATGGTCATACAAAGACATGCCGGGTTTGGACAGAAAGGTCGCGGAGCACAGAATTCCGATCAGAGAGGACGCCAAGCCAGTAAAGCAGAAACTCAGAAAGATCAAGCCAGAATGGTCTCTACAAGTCAAAGAAGAGATTGAAAAGCTCCTCAGTGTGGGTTTCATCAAAGTCATTGAGTATCCAACTTGGCTAGCCAACATTGTGACAGTCAGAAAGGCAAACGGCAAGGTTCGAGTTTGTGTGGACTTTCGGGATTTGAACAAAGCTTCCCCGAAAGATGATTTTCCACTACCAAACATCGACATGCTCGTCGATTCAACTGCCAACTATGAAGTCCGCTCATTTGTGGATGGTTTTTCCAGTTACAATCAGATCCTCATGTCTGAAGAAGATCAACACAAGACAGCTTTCACAACCCCGTGGGGCACTTTCTGCTACACAGTCATGCCGTTCGGACTAAGGAACGCTGGGGCTACCTACCAGAGGGCTGTTACGGATCTATTCCACGATATGATTCATAAAGAGATCGAGGTCTATGTAGACGATATGATCATCCATTCGAAGGGAACCAATGGTCAACATTTGATCGATCTTCACAAATTCTTTGAAAGGCTTCGACAACACAAGATGAGACTCAATCCCGCAAAGTACACTTTTGGGGTCATCAGAGGAAAGGTTCTTGGTTACATGGTCACTGAAAGAGGAATTGAAGCCGATCCCTCCAAGATCAAGGCAATCATTGACATGCCTCCCCCAAGGACGCAGAAAGAAATCAAAGGTTTCATGGGCAGACTTCAATACATCAGTCGGTTTGTGCACCAACTCACTTCCATGTGTGAGCCAATCTTTAAGCTACTCAAAAAGAATGTGGCTCTAGAATGGACCGATGCGTGCCAAGAAGCCTTCGACCAAGTGAAGCATTACTTGACATGCCCTCCAGTTTTGGTTCCACCACACGAAGAGAAGCCTCTCTTACTCTATCTCACTGTCAATGATGAAGCCCTAGGGGCTATGTTAGCACAAGAACAGCGAGACTCCACAAAGGAGAATGCCATCTACTTTGTCAGCCAACGGTTTCAAGGAGATGAAAAGAACTACTCTGTCTTAGAGAAGTCGTGCGCTGCATTGGTTTGGGTTACTCAAAAGCTCAAGAATTACATGGAAGCCTTCCCAATCAAGTTAGTAGCAAAAGTGGACCCACTCCGCTACATCTTCGAGAAGCCTTTCATGTCAACAAGAATAGCCAAATGGTATTTCATGCTCGTCGGCTATGATATCACTTACGTCACACTCAAATCCATCAGGGGGGAAGGTATTCAGTGATCAGCTTGCTGAATTTCCGTGTGACGAAGTGAAGGGGGAAGATGTACAGTTCCCCGACGAGCATTTAATTTGCGCCACAACAGAGGAAAATAAGTGGCAACTTTTTTTCGATGGCGCAGCCAATAATCATGGATATGGCATAGGGATGTTACTCGTTGATCCAAAGGACATGTATACTCCAATCGCCATCCGCCTCGCATTTGAAGCCACTAACAACACCGCTGAGTACGAAGCTTGCATAGCGGGGCTCGAAGCAGCCCTCGAGAGAAATGTCACAAGTTTATAAGTATTCGGTGATTCCTTGCTCATCATCAATCAGACATCTGGAAAATGGAAGATTCAAGACTCGACCCTGCAACGGTATGGTCAACATCTCGAGGAGTTGGTTGAACAATTTCAAGAAATCACCTTCAATTACCTGCCAAGGGACAAGAACCGTTTTGCTGATGCACTAGCCACCATCGCTTCACTGGTCGAAATGCCTGAGGGTTAAATGGTGAAGCCCTTCAAAATTTCCCGACGAAACAGTCCGGCATACTGCATGAGTATTGAGATCAACGAGGTCCAAGCAAACTCCCCGTGGTGCGCAGATATCATGAATTTCCTCAAGGATGGTACTTATCCCGATAACAGCAATAAGAAGTCTCAAATGGCATTGCAAATATTAGCCTCCCGATATGTACTAATTGGGGACCGAGTCTACAAAAGACACCACGAGGGGGTCAATCTCCTATGTGCAAATGAGACCGAAGCTCAAGAAATAATGCATGAGATCCACGAAGGTGAATGTGGGCCTCACATGAACGGGTTTATGTTGGAAAAGAAGATACTCCGCATGGGTTATTATTGGAGTACTATGGAAAGGGACTGCATCGAGAAATTCAAGAGGTGCGCCAAATGCCAATTCCATGCCAATCTACAGCACGCTCCACCCTCACAGCTTTACAATATGACCACGCCTTGGCCTTTCTCTTGTTGGGGCATAGACATCATCGGCAAAGTTCACCCTACTGGAAGCAACGGGCAATCTTTCGTCCTAGTAGCCGTGGACTATTTTACAAAATGGGTTGAAGCACAGGCTTGCCGAGTTCTCAACGCCAAGAAAGTGGCCGAATTCGTGAAAACCCACATCATGTGCCGATACGACGTTCCTCATGAGATCATCTCAGACAACGGGTCTCACTTCGAGAAAGAGATGGACGCACTCTTGGTAGAATACAAGATTACTAAGCACAAGTCATCTCCATACCGCCCTCAAGCAAACGGCGCGGTCGAGGCAGCTAATAAGACAATCGAGACCATTGTGAAGAAAATGGCCTCCACTGGAAG
Source organism: Campanula takesimana (assembly GCA_026119855.1). Lineage (NCBI taxonomy): Eukaryota > Viridiplantae > Streptophyta > Magnoliopsida > Asterales > Campanulaceae > Campanula > Campanula takesimana. The sequence continues at coordinate 238,130 of JAOWBW010001465.1, forward strand.
GGATTGGCCCCAAAAGTTACCTCTAGCATTATGGGGCTACCGCACGTCAATACGGACAGCGACTGGAGAAACTCCTTATGCATTGGTATATGGTTCCGAAGCTGTGCTACCAATAGAGCTCGAAGTTCCGTCCCTACGGGTCCTCCTCGAGAACCAAGTCAATGAAGTCGATTGGATGCAAAGTCGATATGAACAGCTAGCCCTACTCGACGAGAGAAGGCTAAGAGCGATCGAACGTACGAGGGCCTATCAACAAAGAATGTCTAGGGCTTTCAACAAAAAGGTGAAGCCCCAAAACATCAGTGTGGGAGATTTGGTCCTAAGACAACACCCTCCTAATGCCATGAACCCCCTTGGAAAATGGGAACCTCGATGGATTGGTCCGTACGTAGTCAAGAAGATACTAAGCGGCGGTGCAGTCCGACTCGTGGACTTAGACGGAGATCAACTGCCAAAGGGAGTCAACCTCGACAAATTGAAGAGGTTTTACGTCTAATAAACGAAGACCATGAAAAAAAAAAAAGCTTGCTAGGTTGAAAACCCGCAAGGGCGGCCTAGGCAAAAATTAGAGCACGTGCAAAAAAGAAGCCCGCTAGATTGAAAACCCGCAAGGGCGGTCTAGGCAAAAAACAGGGTGCACAAAAAAAAATATAAAAAAATGGTCTTCGTTTGTTTGAACTACAGAGACCTGAGCCTCTACACTAGAGGAACGTAGGAAACCTTCGGGTGCGGTCTAAAACATAAACAAATACCCAAATCATTTTCGAATTAACGAGATGCAATTTTTATTCATTCCTTGAATCATTCTTATCATTACAATGGAAATGTTGAGCTATTAAAAGACATTAAAACATTAATCTTAAAACAAGTAGTCTATTCTAATTGCAATCTCGTGGGGTACTAGGAAAAATCTAATTTTCTCTTGGCCTTTGAAGGACCACCCGAGCGACCATCAATCCTACTCTTCTTGGGAGGCCTAGGGACACTGATACGGACCGATATCTTCTGCACAGCAGAGCGCCTCCGAGCATAAAAATCATCCAAAGGGGTACCGAAAGGGTCGGTCAGAATGTTGTTCACGTCAGCAGCAGCTTCCTTGTACCTCAAAGCACTGCTGGGCTCAAAATCCCTTCCTAACAACTCAGCCTGAAGAGCATCTACCCAAGTAATGCAACGGTAGACAGTACCAAGCAAATGATCCAAGTAACTCTCGGGAAGAAAAATACTGCCCCGGTGCAATGGAGCGGAAGCCCAACAGTCACGATCATCTCCCCAAGCCGTCTGGAGCTCATTCGAGAAGTCCGGACCCATATAAGAAACTGGACGAAGTACCCCATTCCTCGGAAAAGGAATTATTTGTTGACGACCAAACTGTTTCAAAACCCGTTCTGGCTGATAAAACGAAGAGTCCCTCAATCCGGGTAAAACTACATGCTGAAAACCGAAGGTCCACTCCACAAAAGGGCGAAGACCCCAAGGACACCATTCAATGTCAGCTGTAAGGCGAGAAGCAAAAAATCTCCTCCAACCCTCTTCGGTCAAATCCCTAATCAACAACCGACGCCTATGAACAGCAAAAGGAGAATGGTCTCCATCCAACGCATAAAGCCTGAAATGCTCCCAAAGCCATATGGTCAAAAGCAAGGGGCTTCCCCGTCGGATCTCGCCCGTACGGTGCTATTCGTCCAAACCATGCAAGGTCTCTCCTACAATGAGCGGGATTATGCTAAATCGCTATCCTTTCGCCTGGAACACAATTTCAGCCAACTGCGCATCCGCAGTACCCAGGGAAGTAACGAACAAAACCTCGCTGAAAAGGCAGACAACCATGGCATTTCTCTTAAAGGACTGAACCGTGACATCTTCCGAATGCAAACTGAAAAACATCGGAAGCTCAGTTATGTCTACAACGGACCCGTGCATCATCTTCTTCACTTCTCCAACAGGGAGATTCAGAATATCAACCTAAGAATCAACAACACCGCGGTGATACTTGGGGACGGCAATCCGACCGGCCAAAGGCATACCCAAAATGGCCCCAAAATCATCAACGGTCGGCACCATTTCATTAGCCGAAAAGTTGAATGTATGGCTATCACAATCCCAAAAGGCTGCAGCAGCCTTCAACAAGTCCCAATCCGGCTTCAATGTCCGCAAAGTGAAGAGAATTCGAAGCCCGAAATCTTTGATGAAGGCATTTTTGGGATGGGTCTTAAAAGAATACACGAAGGACGACAAATCCTTCTCGTAACTCTTGACAACCTCGGCACCAAGACTAAAAAGGTTGGAGGCCATGTGAAAGAAGATCACAAGCAAAATTGAACAATAAAATGGTGTTCAAAAATGGCAGAAAAAGGCTGTTGGAATCGAATTATCGACCAGAAGCTGATATTATAGCTGTTGGGGGAGCTTTTGGTCAGCAAATATCAGGCCCTGAATTCCGCCACCCAGAGGCGCGCGCCTCCCGACACCAGTTCCCAATGCGCGCGCGTCCCGTATCCAAGAGAGGAAGCGCCCGCGTCCCAGGTAGAAAATGCTCCAGAAATAGCCTTTGTCAGTTCAGAACAGAACCCGGGTGGTCCAGCGCCTTCAACCTACAGAAAAGATCAACCCCAGCAATAAGGGAAGCTCAAACGACGACAGCAAACACCCAGCTGGGCACACATTAATTTGGTCCGCCATTAAGGAAGGTCTAAAAACTGAAATAAGATAGAAACTCCCATTCAAAGTAGGGCGTCTTTTATTTTCTCAAAGATCAGTCTTTTACAATTCATCCCCAGCACAAAGCACTCCGCAGTCAATTGTGCCCGCACCCCGTCAAAAGTCAAAGTCAAACAGTCAAAGTACGACTCACGACAACAAATTGGTCCGGAATGAGCCACAGAATCACTGCTTCTTCATTGAACAAGATCTACATCCACTTCAGCAAACGGTCTTCCGGGTCCCGCATTTCAGGATATAGTCCTCCGGGTCCTGCACTTCAACAGACGGTCCTCTAGGTCCCACACTTCAGCAAACGGTCCTCTGGGTCCCGCACTTCAGCAGACAGTCCTCTAGTTCCCGCACTTCAGCAAACGGTCCCCCGGGTCCCGCACTTCAGCAGACGGTCCTCTAGGTCCCGCACTTCAGCAAACGGTCCTCTAGGTCCCGCACTTCAGCAGACGGTCCTCTAGGTCCCGTACATCAGTAAACGGTCTTCTGGGTCCCGCGCTTCAGCAGACGGTCCCCCGGGTCCCGCACTTCAGCAAACGGTCCTCCGGGTCCCGTATTTCAGCAAACGGTCCTCCAGGTTCCGCACTCCAGCAAACGGTCCCCCGGGTCCCGCACTTCAGCAAACGGTCCTCCGGGTCCCGCACTTCAGCAAACGGTCCTCCGGGTCCCGCATTCCAGTAAATGGTCCTCCGGGTCCCGCACTTCAGCAGACGGTCCTCTAGGTCCCGCACTTCAGCAAACGGTCCACCGGGTCCCGCACTTCAGTAAACGGTCCTCTGGGTCCCGCGCTTCAGCAGAAGGTCCTTTAGGTCCCGCACTTTAGCAGACGGTCCTCTGGGTCCCGCACTTCAGCAGACGGTCCTCCGGGTCCCGCATTCCAGCAAACGGACCTCGCTATCAGCAAACAGGTCCCTCTTCCAGCAAACGGATCTCGCTCTCAGCAAACAGATCCCGCTTCCAACAAACAGATCCCGCTATTGGCAAAGCCGCTCACACAGGGAGTGCACCCTTATCTCTCAAAGCCGCTCACACAGGGAGCGCACCTCTGTCCTCCGCAATTTCAAATTCCTGCTTTTATCGAGTCTTTTCCTTTTCTTGGTGATGTCCTAGGCGGATGTCTGTCTTTCGTCGGCGCGTTTGCTTCGCAATCCACGCCGCCGAGGGGCTCTGTAGACACCCCGCCTTGGACCGCTCACCCCGATTGCACACTTGATTTTGTGTTTCTCCCTCTTTTAAGTGCTTCCTGTTAGTTTTTGTTACTTTGGTTAAGTTCCAGACGGACTACGTTAAGTCCCGGGACTAAACTGAATAACAGTTCTAACTTTTTAGTCCATTCTATCAGTTTTTGCTTCTCAGAGTCGCGCGCCTCCGCCTCTTGAGGCCAGACGCGCGCGCCTTCCGCCGCCTAGGTGGGATGCGCGTGCTTCTGGGGCGTGTCAGTTACAGATTCTGCCCAAGAATCTCTCCCTTGCTCATTATACATGATTTTGCCCGGGAAAGATTTCTTGGAGACTCCGTTTGGCTCCAAAAACAGTCACTTTTCAACTATAAAAACCCCTCCAATCCATCATTGGAGGAGGACTTGGAAAATCATTACTTTCAAACCTTTTTACTCACTTCTTTCATAGAATTTTCTTGGGACTTCTTCAACAAAGCATTCAATCTCTTCTTCAAGGCTTCACAAGAGATTCTTTTTGAAGGATACTATAGGTAAAGGTCTTAAACACTTCTCCTCTCCTTCTTCTTCTTCTTTTTCTTCTTCAAATCAAATGTGCAATCACCCAAAACCATTTAGGAAATGACACCAACGGTCCTTTCATTACATTGAATTGGCCTAGGAGTTATATACCTACATTTCAAACTCTAAACCCCCTTTTTATCATCATTTTAATAGGAAGAACACATTTATCTTAAAAAGTGAATTATGAACAAACAAGACCGACTTTGCTCGGGCGAAATGGGTGTTTAAGTACTTCCCATTTCGTAACCTAACCCCCGGACCCCTCATCCCAAAGAATCTCTGTTTTCCTAAATCAAACTTAGGCTCATAAACATTAGATTTTCTTACATTCCTCAAAAACGTGGGTGGCGACTCTTAAAACATCAATTAGACATCCTAGGGTGATTCACGCGCTCGAGCCTAAAGCCGTGGTCCCGCCCCCAGGGTATCTACAGATAGCGATTGGAGTATACATGTCCTTTGGATCAACAACTAACATCCCTATGCCATATCCATGCTTATTGGCTGCGCCATCAAAAAAAAGTTGCCACTTATTTTCTTCTGTTGTAGCGCAAATTAAATGCTCGTCGGGGAACTGTACATCTTCCCCCTTCACTTCGTCACACGGAAATTTAGCAAGCTGATCACTGAACACTTTCCCCCTGATGGATTTGAGTGTGACGTAAGTGATATCATAGCTGGCGAGCATGAAATACCATTTGGCTATTCTTGTTGACATGAAAGGCTTCTCGAAGATGTAGCGGAGCGGGTCCACTTTTGCTACCAACTTGATTGGGAAGGCCTCCATGTAATGCTTGAGCTTTTGAGTAACCCAAACCAATGCAGCACAAGACTTCTCTAAGACAGAGTAGTTCTTTTCAGCTCCTTGAAACCGGCGGCTGACAAAGTAGATAGCATTCTCTTTTGTGGAGTCTCGCTGTTCTTGTGCTAACATAGCCCCCAGGGCTTCATCATTGACAGTGAGATAGAGCAAGAGAGGCTTCTCTTTGTGCTGTGGAACCAAAACTGGAGGGCATGTCAAGTAATGCTTCACTTGGTTGAAGGCTTCTTGGCAAGCATCGATCCATTCTAGAGCCACATTCTGTTTTAGTAGCTTGAAGATCGGCTCACACATGGAAGTGAGTTGGTGCACAAACCGACTGATGTATTGAAGTCTGCCCATGAAACCTTTGATTTCCTTCTGCGTCTTTGGAGGAGGCATGTCAATGATTGCCTAGATCTTGGAGGGATCGGCTTCAATTCCCCTCTCAGTGACCATGTAACCGAGAACCTTTCCTCTGACGACCCCAAAAGTCCACTTTCCGGGATTGAGTCTCATGTTGTGTTGTCGAAGTCTTTCAAAGAATTTGCAAAGATCGATCAAATGTTGAATGTTGGTTCCCTTCGAATGGATGATCATGTCGTCTATATAGACCTCGATCTCTTTATGAATCATGTCATGGAATAGATCCGTAACAGCCCTCTGGTAGGTAGCCCCAGCATTTCTTAGTCCAAACGGCATGACTGTATAGCAGAAAGTGCCCCACGGTGTTGTGAAAGCTGTCTTGTGTTGATCCTCTTCGGACATGAGAATCTAATTGTAACCGGCAAAACCGTCCACAAATGAGCGGACTTCATAGTTGGCAGTCGAATCAACGAGCATGTCGATGTTTGGTAGTGGAAAATCATCTTTCGGGGAAGCTTTGTTCAAATCCCGGAAGTCCACACAAACTCAACCTTGCCGTTTGCCTTTCTGACTGTCACAATGTTGGCTAGCCAAGTCGGATACTCAATGACTTTTATGAAACCCACACTGAGGAGCTTTTCAATCTCTTCTTTGACTTGTAGAGACCATTCTGGCTTGATCTTTCTTAGCTTCTGCTTTACTGGCTTGGCGTCCTCTCTGATCAGAATTCTGTGCTCCGCGACCTTTCTGTCCAAACCCGGCATGTCTCTGTAAAACCATGGGAATACATCCACAAACTCTTTGAGCAGTGCAGTCAATCTGTCTTTGCCTTCCCCCTTAAAGAAGCTGCCAATCCTTGTTTCTTTCGGCTCTTCGTCGGTACCCAGATTAACAACATGCAATTCCTCATCAGCCCCTGGACCATTTTCACCACGACAACGAACCTGTTGAGCTAGTTCATTTAGGTATGTTATGTTTTCGTGGTCTATTTCATCATAATTTGAATCGTTATTAACTTGTTCATTAAGTTCGTTATTAGTTAATTCACCATTTATGATGTTTGCAATCTCGGGGTACTCAGAAATATCAAATTTTTCATTAGCAAAGAAAGGAACCACAGGCTCGGCTATTGCCTCCATATCCTCTTGGGTGAGGGTATTAGAAACACTCTCGGACTTGAAAGTAAGTGTGAGCCGCTCTTCCTTTGTTGCTGTACGGGGTATGCAACCCATTTCTCGGATCAAGAAATCCTCGGATACTATGGACCCCTTCGTTGAACACCCGTTGTTGATTGGCTCGGAGCTTGGCGGGATCTCACTGATGGTTCCCTTTCTGACGACGGTGTTGTAGATGGCGTTGACTTGACAATCGTCCATGATGGAAAATTCTTCGAACATGGAGGTTAGATCGGATAGTTCTTCCCCCACGGTAATCTCTACCTCGGACTCTATAGTCACTTTCTTGCCCCACCACTCTCGGGGTGACATTGGAGTAGGCTCCCTTTCTTGTGTCAGAATTTCACAATCAGTGAAGATCTCGAGACCGGGCTTTCTGACGCCCTTGTTGTTAACCCATGGTTCGGAAAAGATCATGTACGGAACATCTTCCCCTTGGCGAACAAAATAACCGTTTAGTGTGTTGCGGTAAGGCCTCAAGTTAGGGATTTCATATTGTCGACCTTCCTTGCGAGCTTGGGCTTTTTGACTCTTGACTGCTTGTTCGTATTTCAAGTTATCTTTGGTAGGCTCATATCCCAGACCAAACTTATTCTTGACAAAAGGAACTTCTACGGGGTGCAATATCCCTTGTTGATGCTTCCCTAGGCCTAAACCGAGAAAGTGATTCATGTTCCTCATCATGCGGAGGATTTTAGGATTGCCGAGGGTCCATTGTCTGTTTCCCCCTTCTTTGTTGATGGTGTTGATGCTGGAGAGAGTGGAATCTTCTATCCCGTGTTGAACTTGGTGAACGGGTTATCCCCCATTTCTGTGGATGGTGACATTCTCGGCCATGACGGTGACTATCTTGTCCCCATTTCTGATCTTGACACATTGATGGAGAGTGGAAGGGACCGCATTGGAACTGTGGATCCATTGTCGGCCCAAAAGCAAGTTGAATGAAGCAGGGACATCAAGTACTTGGAATGGGACGGACATGATCATGCTTCCAAATTCGATATCAACTTCAAGCATTCCCATGACTGTACGGGCAGTGCTATCGTACCCTCTAATGACTTGGGTGGAGGGTTGTAAATCGGAGCTTTTGAGCCCCAGTATGCCCATGACTCGGCTAGGCATTAAGTTGAGTGCAGAACCACCGTCTACTAGAACTCTTGAGATGGGTCTCCCCCTTGCCCTTACTTTGAGGTAGATAGCTTCATTGTGTTCGGACCCAAATGGCGGGAGGTCCATGTCGGCAAAAGCGATGACATTGCCGAAGTGAATGCGACCTATCATTGCTGTGAGGTCCTCGGGAGTCGTGTCGGGAGAGACTGATGTGTCATCCAAGTTCTTGATGACGAGGTCTCGGTGTTTCTTTGATGATGTAATAAGGTCCCAGATGGATATGTTGGCTTGCGTCTTCTTGAGTTGTGTTAACAAAGGATCTTCGGGTACGTCGCGTGCTTGCGATCTTTGAGAAGAGGTGTTGGTTGCTGCGGTATTGGGAGGGATTGTGCTCGTTGTTACTCGGCCACTGCGAGTGAGCACGTTCACGGTCCCGTGTAGCTTCTTCTTCCTATTCTCTAAGACTTCCCTCATAATCTCATCATAAGTCACAACATAACAAGAATTATCAAGTTTATTCATATCATCGGAGCCCTCATTCACAATTGGGATCGAATGAGTGGTTCCTTCAAACTCTCCTACCTCTATTACATTGACACCACCCTCATTAGGGATTATGAATTCCTTCTTGTCTATGAGGTATTGGATGGTGTTGCGGATAGAGAAGCAATCCTCAGTGAGGTGGCCGGTGCATTGATGGTAGTCACACCATTTGTGGTGGGCATGATTGGGACGGAGCGGTTGTGGTTGCTTGTACCCTTGAAGAGGAGTGATTTGTCCTTTGGCCTTTAGAGCTTCATAGGCCTCGGTGATGGTCATGCCATTGAGAGGAGTGTAGACGCGGTCGTTTTGGAACCTCTTTCCTTGTGGTGGAGGGACCTTCTTGTAATTCCCCTTGTCGGTAGTAACGGCATTGATAGAAGCCTCTTTGTTTGAATTAGAGGCGGCCTTGTAACGATAGGTTGGAGTAGCCTTCTTAATCTCCTTAAGCAAGTCATCCATGCGTACCCCTGCCTCATACATTTGGGAGAAGTCGGAGTAGCAAGCCCCACTTAGGTGGGTGCGGAGATCAATCTTGAGACACTTGAGAAAGATGTCTATTTTCTCTTGTGTTTGGCCTCTCAACAATTTCAGAGAGCTTGTCATTCCATCTCCTTGTGAAGTCAATGAAGGACTCGTTGTCTCTTTGAGTGGTGTTCTCGAGCTCTTTCCTTGTGGGCCGGTGAGTGGTGTTGCCTTGATATTGATTTTGGAAGGCAAGCATAGCGGCATCCCAATCAAGATGGACAGTGAGCGGGAGAGTTGTATACCAATCCTTTGCCTCCCCCTCGAGGGTGACAGGAAAGCATTGAGCCATAACTTTTGGGGAGACCTTCTTCGGAACCATAGCCCAAATGTATGTCTCGATGTGAGCCATCGGGCATGAGTTTCCCTTAAACTTGCTAATGTCGGGCATCTTGAATTTGTCGGGGAGAGCGGCCATCGTGCTCATGAGGATGGATGACTGATAAAGGCTTGTGTTGGAGCCTTTTCCCATGTTGAGGCCGTCAAATTTCTGATCAATGTAGGTGTAAGTAGCCCAATCTGAAACCGACCTATCTTAGAGGTAGCCTTAGCGCCGTTTTAGGGATAAGCTAATAGGCCAGGACCTACCTAGGATAAGCTATAAATTCTAGGACTACTCTGGTATAAAATTGGAAAAATCCAGAAGCTCGCCAGGCTGAGCCGTACGGATGCTTTGGGTACTAGAGGGGCCTAGCCGTACGGCTGGTTTGTGCACCCTCAGTCCCTATAAATATAACCCCTTGCTGATCATTTCAGGGGGGGAGAAATACACATTAGGGAGGTCACTCTGCTAGAATTACCACAAAGTAAGAGTGAGAGTGATCACAAACCAAAAAAGGAGAGAAGAAAGGAAGATTGGCCATAACCATCATAGGTAAAGCCACCTCCCCCCTCCTTTCTCTTCATCTTACTCCTATTTTCTTTCTTATATGTTGGTTATACATGTATTTACTCTTCATTCATGCAAAGACTTGTCCATTTCAAGAACCTTTTATTTCTTGCAAGACTTGTCCATTATCAAGCACTATATACGTATCTATTACATTACTATCTTGTCCAAGCTATGAGAAGTTCAAAGGTGCCCTCCATACCTTGTATGGAAGAGGTTCTAAACCTAGACACTCATAGACTTGTTGATTGTCATTTACATTCCTTATTCATTTAAATGTTATGCTTGTTTGGCCATGATAATCATGAGGGTGATGAAACTTTAGTGTTCATCATTTTCCTCCTTGGTGTAGCCTCAAAATCCCACTTTTGGGTCATAAAGATTCAATCTTTATGTGTTATTTTGACTCTTGGAAGAATTTTAAGTCATAAAATGTCATCTTGGTGATAAAGTTCCAATCTTTATTCACCAAATGGCCAACTTTGGTCCAAAGGGGACATTCATCAACTTTCTTGATTTTCTCCTATGATTGCTCATGATCACACCCAAATACTTGTTTTGGGGGACCAAGTTATGATCATTTAGCATAGGAATGATGTTATAAAACTTGTAAAATGATTTCTTGCAAACTGGGATAAAAAACAGTTTGTCCAGCTTCAGAAAGAATGCCCTGTTTCTGTTCTGAACTGGACTGTTCTTGAGCAAACTGTAAAAACCCCAGAATTACCTCCTTTAGCCGTACGACTACTTTAGGTAGGAGGGAAAAATTGCCTGTTTTGCCCTCTGACCTTTATCTTATCACTCAAGGACCCTTTTTTAGCCGAGTTTCTCAAATAAAATCAACAACAGAACTTTTTCCGTTAAATACACACACACACATATGCAAATTTTAACTAACTTAGGGAGACTCGGCTTTGTCCGAGGAAATTTGAGAGGACGTAAAAACTCCTCCCAAGTTGTAACCTGACCTCCGAACCTTTGAACTCAAACCTTTGTCATTTTGTTGGGTTTAAAATTAACAAAATGTGGCGACTCCGTTAAATTTGACCGGTTCCCGTGTTTGGCTTTTCGGCCCATACACCATCGCGTATCCGCGCGGGGGGCGGGATCCTTACAGTGGCGACTCCGCTGGGGAGTAGAGTGCTTTCGGACTTCTTTCTAGAAGGTTCGGGGGCATTCTTGTGTGGGTCAAACTCCCGTTCCCGTTAGTTGACTTCTTGCATATTTGTGTGTGTTTGATGTTTCTGTTTGAACTGTTTTGAGTACATACGTTCTGGAAGTACAATAAACTGGGGCTTGATGATCAGAAGTTGGAGAAACTGAGAAAAATCTTCACCCTCTTGCTTTAGCCGTACGGCTACTTTGGGTAGGGGCCAGAATGTTGCCAATTAACAGTTTGGTGCAGGGCTGCAACATCCTGGGTGCCCCTCTGCTTCTACTTGTCCAGGTTCCAAATTTACAGTCTTACTTGTGCACATTACCTTCATTCTTTTGGCCAAAACTTGGTTTTAAAAGGTAATAAAACTTGGTTATGCATGATCTTTTGTCAATAAAATGGTTTCCAAAACCTCATCGTGCATAATCCCTTTTGTAAGGGTTTTCTTGAGTCTTCTCGTTGTGCACAAATTGCTTTGTACAAAAGGGTTTCAATGTAAAATATTTCTTTTGCGAAAATTTGATTCAAAATTCTTTGTTGTGCACAACTTGGTACATTTACAAGTTTTGGTCTTTGTTCGCTTATATTCCTTCATTTGTTGTGTATAGATTGCTCAATCCATGCTTGTTCATACTTGTTCATATCTTGCTTATGCCATGCTCATGCTATCGAAAAACGAATTGAAAATCTCTCTTTTTACTCAAAAAAGGAGCATAGAATGACTTCACACCACGCGCACTTGACTGTGCACGTTCCAAATACCCTTTAAACCCGGGGTGGATGCCACGATGCAGCTCGTTGGGCGCTCTTGTTCCCTTCGATGCGCGCATGGGTCCATCCCACCTACCCTTCCGAACCGAGTCAACCACACTTGTCCGTGACACACAAATACCGTGACTATGGTTGGTTTTTGGTCTAGTTCACGTTACCACATCCTTGATACGTGCTCAAAGCTAATTGTGGCCAAATTAATGCCCGAGTTGTGACTCCTTGATGAAATTCAAGCGTGGCCTAACCAGCCTCCAACTCGTGTGTTAGTGACGACCGCAATTAGCAAGGGCCATGTACTAAGGATAGGGTGACACCGTGTCGTCGAGCCCTAATGAACGAGTTATTTTAATCATCCTTAAGCCCATGGTCAAGGATCGAGACGCCTCATTCAAAATGAGGTCATGTCGGAATGTCGGTGGAGCCTTCGGAGAAAAGTCTCGATCCCGGCTGGGGCTTAACCGTGATTAGGATGACCCGCGTATTGGGAACCTTACGATGCACTAGACCCTAGGTTCATTTCTTTTGATCGGTGGAAGCAGCGTGCCCTATAGGACCCTCGCCCGGGATAGTCCGTCCTTGGGAGCGTGCAATACAGGTGAAAAACGAGGGGTCTATAGGCGTAGTGATGGCCTCCACTGATACAGGATTTAGAATAGTTGCGAAAAAGAAGAGCGATCTTTTCCAACCAGTTAGGAATAAATCTGTTTTAAGTAAACGTGAACATAATTAATCAATAATAATAAACATTCATGTTGCATGAGCCTAAAGCCTGTCTGCCCCTAAACACCGACCCGAGTCCATACCTGTGTCTGAAATAAACCTCCTTCTCCGCAGCGCATAAAAAGTGGGTCAGAGTTCCGGGTCATCGCCTGATTAGTGCCGAGTCGGACAGTTCATCGACAGCTTCATTAAGGTTTTTCCAAATGACTAGCCCAGCAGGAAGTAGTAGTGGGGGTGACAATGCCACAGATCCGAACGGTCTTAGCAGGGAAGAGTTGGTACAGGCTTTAGAGGCCGCCAGGGCCCGGGAAGAGAATGACAGAAAACGCCTCGAGGATATGCAGAATAGGGTTACGGAGATCATGAGACAGAAAGGGGTATCCATTGTGTTTGAAAATGACGGAGGCTTTGTGGAAATCACTGACGAAGAAGGAATTGAGAATGTGCCGCCTCAAGGGTACAGTCGGGTCCCGCCCCCTCAAACTTACCCAAATGTGGGGACCTCATGTCCCACATCCCAAACCGCCACTCATCAAAATGTGCCCATCACTCATGTTCCCCTTGTCCCACCAGGTGTCGCTTCCATGTACCCACCGGGGTTCAATCTATATGACACGGTCCCAAACAGTCAAGCACCCTTGGCCCCATCTACTGCCGGCTTGCTGCCTCCGGCCCTGCCAACCATCTCTAGAGAAGTGCCTTACCCACTCTACTACCCGATGGCCCAAACATCCAAAACTACCCCACCATATATCCCAACAAGCAACCTGGCGCCAGGGTATGTCTACACCCACTTGCCACCTACAAATCCTCCTCCGATAGTTCCCTCCACCACTTCACCTCCCAACGCAGTGCCATTGACAAGTCAAATCATGGGATCCGTCAACTCCAACCCCCATGTGGACCCTCAAGTGGAATGGATAGTTGAGAAGCAGAAACAAATGGAGGAAAGGTTCGAGGGAATGAACGAGAAGAAGTTCACCTCGGGAGTCACGGACCCCGATAAGGTCCTCCCCCTCCCTCATCGATTCAAAATGCCGGAAATTGACAAATTTGACGGGACCGCCTATCCCCGGACTCACCTCAACGCCTACACCTTGGCGATGAGGGCGAAGGGTTGCACCGTGCAGCAAATGGCTGATCACTTTCAGTTGTCCTTAAGGGGAAATGCACTCAAATGGTTCTTCAACTTAAAGGATGAGTCTCGAACCACATGGGACCGGATTAAGGAAGCATTCCTCACCAATTACCATTCTAACTTGGAGTGGGAAACCAATCGCACCGATTTGCAAAGCACACTGCAAAAGACCGAAGAGCCGATCAGTGAGTTTTACAAAAGATGGAACTACAAATTGGGAGAAATTTCCAATCCTCCCACCGAGGATGAACAGTTGGATATATTTCAGTCATGCTTGAAACCCCAACTGCGAGCTTTGATCAGCCATCACTTCTACCCCAATCTCTGAGCCATGGTAACCACAGGATCCAAATTTGAGAAGGCTCTCAATGAGCAGTCTCCGGTCCAAAATAGCGGAAACTCCTATAGGTACCGCCCTCCGACCACCGGTAAAGGGAAAGAAACCCTGGGAACGGTTAACAGCATCCAAGAAGGAAGCTCAAGGCAAGCCTCTCAAAAGGGTGGGACTGCAGAAAGGCGTCAGTATGTAAGGTTTGAGGATTTCGGAATGCCTATAAGTAAGGTGTTCGAAGGGTTAGTCAAGCAAGGCCTTGTAAAACCTTTGGTCAACTATCAGCCAAGGAATCCCGAGAAACCCTTTGACCAAAACAAAAGATACGCCTTCCACAATTATCATGGCCACAATACCGATGATTGCTCCTTGATAAAACGCATCATCCTCGACCTCATTGACAAAGGAAAACTTGAACACCCCCGTGGCCCGAGCGTGATTAATAACCCTTTCCCCAACAACCAAGGCATTAATATGATTGAGTTCGAGGAGCCTACACCTGTGAACCTTTTGGAATTCAATGTCCCAATGGCTCAGATTGGGGAAGAATGGAAGGAAGCCTTATGGGCATGTGTGCAAAAGGGAGATATGAGATGCCCATCCAACTTTATGATCGCCAATGTGATGAGTGCAAGGGTACCCCACCAAAATGCCGATGAATTGGTCGTAATGACACTCACCGAACATGATTTAACGTTTGAACAATGTATGGAGGAGATGGAAAAGTCCATTAAGAGTACGTTGGACAGCGAAAGCTAAGGCTCGAATGGGGATAGCCTTTCCCATGATGATTGCTTCCATATCATTGAGGCATGTAGTTCATCTACGGGCAAGAGGACAATTAAACGAAACGGGTCCGAGGTCGCAAAGATCCCAGAAATGATTGACTATGAAGGGTATCTCACCCAAATGAAAGAAGCCGTTCGTTCTCTACCTCACAAGGAGCTCCGGATCCTATGTGAAAGTGATGGTGATGAAATATCCTCAAATATGGCTCCTTGTGTTTTCTCCCCGAAATTGGAAAAAGAGGAATTTCCAGCCTTGGATGATTTCTTAGCTTTGCCACCACTATCTCCGCCACCGCCGCTGTTTGACGGATCAGCGTTCCCAGATAATTATTGTTGCATGCTCACCCTAGAAAAGCTCCGTGAAACCGTGGGAGCCGGGAAGAGCCAGAACCACCACCCTATCTCCCTAGGGGAAATTTTTGGGTCAACATCCACCCCAAAACGAATGGTCACGGTAAATGAGTTAAGGAGGGAGGCATGGCCGTACGGTACCCAAAACCCTCCGCCTATCGGAGATGAGATGATAAAAGTCGATGACTCCTTGGATGTAAGTGTACTAACTCGATCAGGGCAAGTGCACACGGAGAACCCTAAGAAACCTCCACCACCGGAACACCGAGCGCCTCCCCTTCTGGTTGACGAGGCGAAACCCCCAGGTTCCGGAGAAGAGGATCCCATCTTAGCCCAACTTAAGAGGACACAAGCTAACATATCTTTGTGGTCCCTCCTTACTTCCTCCTACCCTCATAAGCTCAAGTTGGAGGAATGCTTGGCCCACACTATGGTACCCACCACAGCTACCCCCGAGGAAGCCGTACAAATGATCGGAAGTGTTCAGTACGGAAATATCATCACATTCACAGATTTGGATTTGCCAAAGTTTGGGGCTAGCCATAACGAGGCCCTTTACATCACGGTACAATTGGATGATCGCCGCCTCCCTCGGGTTCTGGTCGATAACGGCTCCGCCATGAATGTCCTCCCCGCCAAGATGATGAACCTACTTGGCCTTGAGACCACCGACCTAAAGCCTTCCGTGATCACTGTCAAGGCTTATGATTCCACAGCCCGCTCAGTCTTAGGGGTGGCCACTTTGAACCTTTGGTTTGGGAAACAAATGATGCTGACCGACTTCCAAGTGATTGACATCCCCATATCCTTTAATGCCTTATTGGGACGCCCGTGGCTCCACAAAGTCAATGGGGTCGCCTCCACTCTCCATCAATATGTGAAATACGTGCAAGGGGGTAACTTGACAACTATTTACGGGGACAGTGTGACCACAGAAGGAACCAACACCAATGGGATTCCTGTGTTAGAAATTAAGCATGAGGGAAGCGGCATGGTTTTGACTGGCTTCAAAGAAGTACCACCCAAAACCCACATTTGTTGTGTAGATCTCACGCTCACCAAGGATAAGATTCCTCCTGCGATGAGAATGATGCGTCTGATGCGCTACCTCCTGGGGCTCGGACTAGGAAGGAAGCTCCAAGTGACTCACAAGATTGTTGAGATCAAAGAGCAAAACACGCTTCATGGCTTGGGATACAAACCCACCCCCGGAGACCTCAGGATGGATAAGGAAGTGGCTCGGAAGAAAAGCCAAGCCAGGGCTCAAGGGACTCCGTTTAAAACCCCTAACCTTCGTCCTTATACCTTTGATATGAGCCGCTACTTTGTGAAGGGGGAGTTCAAGTCGAACCCCCAGAGCCAAGAGAGCCGATGATGACCAATTGGGATAAGTTGCAAGAGGATCTCAAAAGGTTCCGAGGGGTGGTGGAAAACCCCGTGAGGAGGGCATTTCTGGATACGTCCAAGATAAAAGATCCTACCAATACTACTATCAGCCACGAATACACCTTCAAGGGGGTGCCCGAAATGGTAAAAGAGTTTGAAACCTTGTCTGTGATGGGAGCTAGCAAGGAAAGGGGATCCGTCTGAGGACAAAATGGCGAATACGAGTTTGAGGAGGAAGTTCCTAAGGGCGCCGCCAAGGATGCTATGGGCAATGAGTGGAACGGTGTGGTAATGCAAAGAATGTTCGGAGAAGACTTGGTTGTAGCTGACCTAATTGACTTCGAAAAGGAAATGATTGCCGTGATTGAAGATGGACCTCTTACAACCTTTGACCCACGCACTCTTGCAAAGCCAACGGACATGCCTCTGAAAAATTGGGTAACCTTCTCTTGACCGGTGGCGAGCAAAGAAGAAATGACCGCGAAACTTGGACTGGTCCCTCGTCCCCTAGAGTCAAATGTCATAGGATCCAATGTAGTTGAGTCTCCCCAATCTCTTGTCTTTGAATTCGAGTTTGTCTCCTCCGAGGGCCTTACGCCCGAGGATTATGAACTTGTAGCCAACGTTGTATTCCCGTTTGCATTAAATGAAATGATAGACCTTTCCGAGTATCCCCTCATTGCCAACTTATTGGATGATAAATTAACTAATAATCTGAAAATGGTTAATAATGAATCACCTAATAATGCAGACGCACTAAACAATCCAAACATTAAACAGTCATCAAAGCAGGTTGTTGATCAAGAGGAAAACCGTGCCCAAGCTGCCGAAGAGGTTTTAACTAAGGTGAATTTGGGAACCGAAAATGAGCCGAAGGAGACACAGATTGGGGAATACTTCAAAGGGACCGAAAGGGAAGCTTTGGTTGAGCTACTCAAAGAGTATGTAGATGTGTTTGCATGGTCCTATAAGGATATGCCAGGGTTGGATGCTTCGATCGTTGAACACAGGATCCCCGTGGACCCCGAGGTGAAACCCGTTAAGCAAAAACTTCGGTGGATCAAACCAGAATGGTCCCTGCAGGTCAAAGAAGAGATTGAGAAGTTGCTTCGGGTCGGCTTTATAAGAGTGATAGAATACCCCTCATGGCTCTCCAACATAGTAACAGTCACAAAGGCTAACGGAAAGGTTCGATGCTGCGTCGACTTCAGGGATCTCAACAAAGTGAGTCCCAAAGATGACTTTCCCCTCCCAAGCATTGACATGCTTGTGGATACAACCTCTAGCTTTGAGGTTAAGTCTTTTGTGGATGGCTTCGCCGGATATAACCAGATTAAGATGGCAGAGGAGGACCAGGATAAAACTGCCTTCACCACCCCATGGGGAACCTTTTGCTATACCGTGATGCCTTTCGGGTTGCGAAACGCTGGGGCTACCTACCAAAGAGCTGCGACCGCACTTTTCCACGATATGATCCATAAGGAAATAGAAGTGTATGTCGATGACATGATCGTGCATTCTAAGGGTTCTGACGAGCAACATTTGATAGACTTGAGAAAGTTCTTTGACAAGCTTAGAAAGCACTCCATGAGACTTAATCCGGCCAAGTGCACTTTTGGGGTTTCTCGTGGCAGGGTTTTGGGATACATGGTCACCGAACGAGGCATTGAAATTGATCCTCAAAAGGTTAAGGCAATTGTGGAAATGAGGCCGCCTCGCACCCAAACAGAGGTAAAAGCCTTCATGGGAAAGTTGCAATACATCAGCCGCTTCATAAACCAACTCGCTCCCATTTGTGAGCCCATCTTCAAACTGCTAAGAAAGAATGCCGAGGTCAAATGGAACGGGGAGTGCCAAAAGGCCTTCGACAAGATTAAGGCCTACCTCATCCAACCACCAATCCTATGCCCTCCGCACAAAGACAAGCCACTCTTTCTTTACCTAATGGTGACCGATGCGTCGATAGGAGCAATGTTGGCCCAAGAGAAGAAAGATTCAAAGGTGGAAAATGCCATCTACTTTGTGAGCCGTAAGCTACAAGGAAGCGAGCTCAACTACTCCCCAATTGAGAAGACTTGCGCAGGATTGGTATGGGTCATGAGAAAGTTAAAACATTACATGCAGGCTCATCCGATACAACTTATTTCCAAAATAGACCCCATCAAGTGCTTATTGGAAAAGCCATCTTTGTCTATGAGGCTTGCCAAATGGTCCTTCTTCTTAGCCGAATACGATATCAGTTATGTGTCGAGAAAGGCAGTCAAACGAAGGGTTTTGGCAGAACACTTGGCAGATTTCCCTAGTAATGAAGAAAGGGGGCCCGAACCAAAATTCCCAGATGAAGGAATCTTTACCCTCGAGGGAGGAAATAGGTGGCAATTGTTCTTCGACGGAGCTGCCAATAAAAGAGGAAACAGTGTAGGATTGCTCTTGGTGAACCCAAAAGACGAGCATACCCCCATCGCCATCAAATTGAACTTTGATGTCACCAATAATGCCGCAGAATATGAGGCATGCACAGCCGGTTTGGAGGCAGCCTTGGAAAGGAATGTTAAGGAGCTGGAAGTATACGGCGATTCGGTCTTGATTATCAACCAAGTCTCGACAAATGGAAAACACTGGATCCCGGTTTGCGAAAATATCATGCCTATATGGAAGAGCTCATAGCACAATTCCAAGAGGTCAGCTTCCATTACCTGCCGAGGGACCGGGACCGTTTCGCCGACGCCCTAGCAACTTTGGCTTCATTGGTGGAAATCCCCGAGGGAAAATTGATAAAACCATTCCGGGTCGGGAGAAAGGAAAGCCCAGCATACTGCTTCGAAATCGGAGCAATCCTGGAAGAGGTAAAGGAGCCATGGTACAACCAGATTTACCAATTCCTCAAAGAAGGAGAAGCTTCCTTCATGAATGAAAAGGGAGAGTATTTGCACGGGATCAAAGCCAAAGGTATGACGGCACTCAAGTGGTTGGCATCCAACTACGTCATCCTGGGGGACATCCTATACAGAAAACGCCATCAGGGCCTTCTCCTTAGATGCATAAGTGGGGAAAGGGCAAAAGAACTCATGCAAGAAGTTCATGGTGGAGTGTGTGGTCCTCATATGAACGTAAGGGAATTAATGCAAACCATTCTGCGGATGGGTTACTTCTGGATCTCAATGGAAACAGATTGCATGCAATTCGTAAAGAGGTATGATAAATGTCAGCATTTCTCCAACCTCAACCACCTACCGCCTCATCATCTCTACTGCATGACTACACCATGGCCCTTATCAACATGGGGCATAGATGTTATCGGGAAAATCTCCCCGTCTGGTAGCAATGATCATGAGTTTGTTTTGGTAGCCGTGGATTACTTCACAAAGTGGGTAGAGGCTAAGTCATACCGGGTCCTCACCTCCAAGAAGGTGGCGGGATTTATAAAAGAGAATATCATCTGCCGGTACGGAGTCCCGAATGAGGTCATTACCGACAATGGCTCGCACTTCGAGGGTGAATGCGATCGATTATTAGGAGAATTCCGAGTTACTCATCACAAGTCCTCCCCATACAGACCCCAGACCAATGGCGCGGTAGAAGCCGCCAATAAAAAGCTTGAGAGGATCATTAGAAAGATGGCAACACGGGGAAGAGATTGGCCCAAAAAGCTACACCTAGCTTTGTGGGGCTACCGAACTTCGGTCAGAACAGCCACAGGAGAAACTCCTTTTGCTTTGACGTACAGAATGGAAGCCATGCTCCCCGCAGAATTGGAAGTACCGTCACTAAGAATTTTGTTGGAAAATAAGATCCACGAGGTCGATTGGCTGCGAAGCCGACATGATGAGCTGGCTTTGTTGGACGAACGTCGCCTGAGGGCCATGGAACACATCCGCGCCTACCAAGGAAGAATGGCACGAGCCTTTGATAAGAAGGTAAAGCCCCGAGAGATTCGGGCAGGAGATTTAGTCCTTAAGGAAAAACCCCCGGGGAGGTCTAATCCCTATGGAAAATGGGAACCCGTGTGGATTGGTCCCTTTGTGGTGCAAGAAGTCTTTTCAGAGGGCGCAATGAGGCTCGCAGACTTAGACGGCAACCCCTTTATGCACCCAGTCAATGGTGATAAGCTCCGTCGTTACTTTGTTTTTTTTAAAAAAAAAGGGGTGCTAAAAGAATATACACACCTAGATTGAAAACCCATTTGGGCGGTCTAGAGAAAAAACAGGGTCGCATCCTAAACATTTGTGGAGAAATGAACTACGATGACCTGAGCTCCTTAGATTTTCATTTGTAAAAGGGGAACGTAGGCAGCCAATCTTTGGTCCGGTCTAAAAAAAAAAAATCAAATATTGGACTTGAGCAAAGAGCTCCATGAGAATGCAAATTGGCTTCATAAGTAACCATTTTCATTACAGTTAAAACACTTCTTTGATGAGTTCAAGCACGGTCTACTCTCGACCCAACTAACATGCTTAAGACATAACTAAAATACCTAAGATAAACTAATGTGTCTGCAATGGCAATGGGTGGATACATGGAAATCACTGTTCTTCGTCCCTCCACTTCCTCTTTTGACTTCTTCGGGTTTTCTTTTTTTTTCACCTCAAAGATGTCAATTCCCCCTTTTCCATGATCAGAGGCTCTTCCAACGTCATCTACGAGCAAAGCCGCATTGATGGCAGCCCGAGCCCAAAAATCCTCCATTCGTGCCCCCGCCTTAGGCATCGCGGCCATCCTCCTGTCTTCCAAAACTCTATAGTCTTCAACAACGTCTCCAGTAATGTTATGGCCACTCTCCATAGCTTCGGTCTCCCTTAGAATCCTGCTAGGACCATAAGTCTCACCAAGAATAGCCTCACTCCTCTCCTCAATGAGCCTCTGAGTCTGTCCCATGGTCTGTTCATACCAGTCCAAGTACACCGTGGTCAAAACCATGCTAGCCGCTCGCCCAAGAAGTGCCCGAGCTGGAAAGAGGGAGTAAGTCCACGACCGGGACAGGAATGAGACGGTGGAGGAATCCCACATAGACAGAGATAGAAGCCTCAAGTGCTCCGGGTTGACACCTGACCACTCCAACAGTGGAGTCTGCGGTAACCCAAACTGACGACGGACCAAAGAAGGGATATAATGAGATGAATCCAAGAGCCCTGGCACCCGAACAAAGGGGGAATTATCTTGATACTCCCGCACCGAGCCAATACGCCAATGGGGAACTAGCCAGCGTATCTCGACAGTCGTGAGGCGAGCCATGTAAGCCTCCCAATCACTCTGAACTAGGTCCAAGATAATGCCTCTCAAAGAGTAAGACCAAGGATTGTGAGAGATAGGAGCCTCCGGAATGGCCATCAACCTCTCCCTCAACCACAAAGTAAGCAAGGCAGGGCTACCGCTGCGCATGAAACCATCCCCCAAAGCTAAGCGGTCCATACCGTGAAGGGTCTCGCCCAAGATCAAGGGGACAATATCCTTCACCGTAAGGCACTCCTCGAGGACACTCAATAAAACCCGATGGCAGGTGCCCTTGGAACTGACCATGTAAAAAAAAGCAAGGACGCATAAACCAAAGGCATTCCAAGAAGCCTCATCCGTGCGATCCATGAACTTCTCAGGGATATCCGAAATATCAACGAAAGTATGATCAAGGACCATGCATTGGGTCTCTTCCAAAGAAATACCAAGAAGAGAAACCAACCTCTAAACACACATGGTGTTATCAACCGAAGGAAGAGCTATGACCTCCGTGTCCACGCCGCCCACCAAAGCCTTGAAATCCTCATAAGTAGGAGTGATCTCGTTGTAGGAGAAACAATAGACATGCCTCCTAACATCCCAAAAGGACGCAGCGGCCCTCAATAGCTCAAGATCCGGAATGAACTCCTTGAGAGACCAAAGGGATTGAAGGCCAAACATGGATTGGAAAGTTCCCTTGTGATTCCTCATGTGGGACCGCATCCAAAGCCTAAGGTTACCCTCGAAACATTCTTGATGAATTTTGGACAATTTTGGTGGTTTCTCCATGAGAAAGGGTTCCATGGAAGAAGGAGCTTTCGAAATGAAGAAGACGAACTGATTGATGAACTCAGGACTCTGGCGTTTAAGTAGATGACCAAGCCTGGAACAAAATTGAATGAAAAAGGAGTACTTCCTTCTCAAGCCGTACGGCTACTTTAGCCCTGTCAGGATTAATGATTTCTTGTTGAGAGTTAGCTTTGTTGTCCAACCTATTTAAAGCCCCTTCCTAACCAATGTCATAAATGCAACCGAAGAATGCCCTCCTTGGCTCATGCAACTTGAATTGAACCTAGAAAATTTAGGTTCCCAAAAAATCAGGCAGTCCTAGCGACGTAAGCCCAGCTTTGTGAAGTTAATTATGGCGGTCCTAGACGTAAGCCCATGTTGACCCGGTTGACCAAGTGAGAGTCAAGCCCCTTCTGAGAACATTTAGGTCCTCCGAGTGACCCTTGTTGAAAAGGCTTAGGTCCCCGAGTGACCCATTTTGAGAAAAGTCTAGGTCCCCCGAGTGACCATTTTGAGAAAAGTCTAGGTCCCCCGAGCGACCCTTTTGAGATAAAATTTAGGTCCCCCGAGAAACCCGCTGAGACAAAAATCAGGCAGTCCTAGCGACGTAAGCCCAGCTTTGTGAAATTAAATTTGGCCGTCCCTGACGTATGCCCAGTTAAAAATTTGTTGAGAAAATATGGCCGTCCCTGACGTAAGCCCAGTTAAAAATTTGTTGAGAAAATATGGCCGTCCCTGACATAAGCCCAGTTAAAAATTTGTTGAGAAAATTTGGCCGTCCCTGACGTAAGCCCAGTTAAAATTTGTTGTCAAAATATGGCCGTCCTCGACGTAAGCCCAGTTAAAAGAAATGGTCTTTTTCCTAGCGCTTAAATATGTCCGTCCCCGACGTAAGCCCATTAGCTATGACTTAGAATAGTCATTATAGGCTAGAGCCTTTGTCATGGCTGTCCCCGACGTAAGCCCATTAGCTATGACTTAGAATAGTCGTTATAGGCTAGAGCCTTTGTCATGGCCGTCCCCGACGTAAGCCCATTAGCTATGACTTAGAATAGTCGTTATAGGCTAGAGCCTTTGTCATGGCCGTCCCCGACGTAAGCCCATTAGCTATGACTTAGAATAGTCGTTATAGGCTAGAGCCTTTGTCATGGACGTCCCCGACGTAAGCCCATTAGCTATGACTTAGAATAGTCGTTATAGGCTAGAGCCTTTGTCATGGCCGTCCCCGACGTAAGCCCATTAGCTATGACTTAGAATAGTCGTTATAGGCTAGAGCCTTTATCCCGGCAGTCCTTAGAGGGACGTAAGACCAGTTTTCCCGTCAATCTCCCTGAAGATGGAGTTGACCCCGGTCAAGCTCGAACTTAGAATAGTCACCATAGGCCGTCCCCGACATAAGCCCAGTAAAAATCTGTAAGTCAACCCTCTCCTATAGAGTCAAGTTAACCATATCCCCAACAAGTCAACCCTCTCCCATAGAGCCAAGCTGACCATGTCTAGCCTCTGACCCCTAGAGTCATGCCTCCTTGTGGACCTTAGTAACCCCGCGTACCCCCGAACTACGTTAGGCTTGATTCCCCGCGAACGGGATACGTAGGAATCCTATACCACTAGGTCCAGCCATGCAACCAAAATCGGTTAAAGCCGTCGTCCCGTCAGATTGGGATGCTTATTTCTATCGACAACCCCGCTCCTTCGAAGCGACGTTGCCGAGGGGCTTTGTAAGTACCCCAATCTGAAATCGACCTATCTTAGAGGTAGCCTTAGCGCCGTTTCAGGGATAAGCTAATAGGCCAGGACCTCCCTAGGATAAGCTATAAATTCCAGGACTACTCTGGTATAAAATTGGAAAAATCCAGAAGCTCGCCAGGCTGAGCCGTACGGATGCTTTGGGTACTAGAGGGGCCTAGCCGTACGGCTGGTTTGGGCACCCTCAGTCCCTGCAAATAGAACCCCTTACTGATCATTTCAGGGGGGGAGAAATACACATTAGGGAGGTCACTCTGCTGGAATTACCACAGAGTAAGAGTGAGAGTGATCACAAACCAAAAAAGGAGAGAAGAAAGGAAGATTGGCCATAACCATCATAGGTAAAGCCACCTCCCCCCTCCTTTCTCTTCATCTTACTCCTATTTTCTTTCTTATATGTTGGTTATACATGTATTTACTCTTCATTCATGCAAAGACTTATCCATTTCAAGAACCTTTTATTTCTTGCAAGACTTGTCCATTATCAAGCACTATATACGTATCTATTACATTACTATCTTGTCCAAGCTATGAGAAGTTCAAAGGTGCCCTCCATACCTTGTATGGAAGAGGTTCTAAACCTAGACACTCATAGACTTGTTGATTGTCATTTACATTCCTTATTCATTTAAATGTTATGCTTGTTTGGCCATGATAATCATGAGGGTGATGAAACTTTAGTGTTCATCATTTTCCTCCTTGGTTTAGCCTCAAAATCCCACTTTTGGGTCATAAAGATTCAATCTTTATGTGTTATTTTGACTCTTGGAAGGATTTTAAGTCATAAAATGTCATCTTGGTGATAAAGTTCCAATCTTTATTCACCAAATGGCCAACCTTGGTCCAAAAGGGACATTCATCAACTTTCTTGATTTTCTCCTATGATTGCTCATGATCACACCCAAATACTTGTTTTGGGGGACCAAGTGATGATCATTTAGCATAGGAATGATGTTATAAAACTTGTAAAATGATTTCTTGCAAACTGGGATAAAAAACAGTTTGTCCAGCTTCAGACAGAATGCCCTGTTTCTGTTCTGAACTGGACTGTTCTTGAGCAAACTGTAAAAACCCCAGAATTACCTCCTTTAGCCGTACGACTACTTTAGGTAGGAGGGAAAAAATGCCTGTTTTGCCCTCTGACCTTTATCTTATCACTCAAGGACCCTTTTTCAGCCGAGTTTCTCAAATAAAATCAACAACAGAACTTTTTCCGTTAAATACACACACACACATATGCAAATTTTAACTAACTTAGGGAGACTCGGCTTTGTCCGAGGCAACTTGAGAGGACGTAAAAAATCCTCCCAAGTTGTAACCTGGCCTCCGAACCTTTGAACTCAAACCTTTGTCATTTTGTTGGGTTTAAAATTAACAAAATGTGGCGACTCCGTTAAATTTGACCGGTTC
Source organism: Campanula takesimana (assembly GCA_026119855.1). Taxonomy (NCBI): domain Eukaryota; kingdom Viridiplantae; phylum Streptophyta; class Magnoliopsida; order Asterales; family Campanulaceae; genus Campanula; species Campanula takesimana. The sequence goes on from JAOWBW010001465.1 coordinate 263,787, forward strand.
CCGTGTTTGGCTTTTCGCCCCATACACCATCGCGTATCCGCGCGGGGGGCGGGATCCTTACAGTAGGCCATGATGGAATCGACCATTTTGGGGTCGTTGTTGTCGGTGCTTGGTCCCCCCACTTTTTTGGTACGGGCACTGACATATGGGCTTTCAAACAAACCCTCGGTCCACTCGGATTCCTCATTGTCATTAACCCCCTTGTTCTTGGAGAGCTTGAGGAGCTTGGCTTTCAATTGGTCAACCTCGGCCTCGTGGGCCTCCCTTTGACTGTCGACATGAGCTTGCCACAAGGCTTCTTTGGTTTGAGCCTCGTTGTGGAGAGTGGTGACTTGTTGTTGAAGAGCTTGGAGCATGGCAGAGAGTTGCTTGAGAGTCATGGCGTTGTTGGTGCTGGAGTCGCCGGCCATTGATGATGCGGAAGCTGTTGGAGTGATCGGTTCACGAACAAGCCGGTTGGATGAATTCCTGTAGATGCGGAGAGTACCAATCGGACCCATAATTGGAGAAGTAGCCCTTGTCAGTCTCGGTTCACACTTTCGGTCCATGAAGAGGTTGAGAACACACAGTTGGGCACACGACTCGAACCACATAAGAAAAAAGACTCTTTTTTTTATTATTTTATAAGTCGGAGGGAATGGGTCCCTTTTGGGGTTTCTAAGAAGATAATGGAATCGTCACACTAGTATATAGACCATCTCGCGGTCCCATATACTCATCGGATTCCATCGCGTTTGTGAATCCTACATGTGTCGGGATTAAACTAAATTAATGTAGTAAAGCATACATACGGGGACGGATTTTTTATTTTCGTCCAAAATAACCACTTTTGGGGACGGATTTTTATTGCGTCTGTTTCAACAAGTTGGCATGTATGATTTGAAAACATTAGTTTAGGGAAATCTCGATACATGGAAACCGACTTGGTCACGGAGTGTTAGGCCCTAACTATAATTGTGTGGTTTGTGCTCGGCTAAAGAGAGGCTTAAAGGTCACCCCCGGCATGTAGTCATGAACTACGCCACGGGCTGAGGTTTACCGCTTCGAAAGATTCAAGGTCGAGTGGAGCTTGAAACTTCCTAGGACGGGCCTCGACGGGTTTGGGGTTGGACTTGTGCGACTCGATAGTGAGCAAATTATAGGAGTAATGTGCATGTAGTGTGAGGTCTATCACGTGACAAAAAAATTTTTATTTTATTTTTTTGAAAAGAAAAGATAAAAAAAAAACACATAAGCACGTAAATTACAACTCCCGAATCACCCGTGTGACCGGTAAATAAACACAAAGTTAAACAGTCCAAGGGTTCAATTCTGTTCTGATGCAGGCAACTGTGCCCACACCCCACTGTTCTGTTCAGTCACTGAAACCTGTTCTTGCCCTGGAAATTGACTCAGAAGCGCGCGCCTCGGGCTGGTGTTGTGGGAAGCGCACGCCTGACGCATTGTATCTGGGAGGCGCCAGCTTCTGGGCTAACCTGTCAGATTATCAGAAACTTATGGACTCAGGGGATTGCCCTGGTCCTGATTGTGTGATGAAACCCTTGCAATGTTTGTTAGCACGAAATAATAGGAAGAATAGGAAGAACACATGGAAGGCGCGCGATTCTGGAATTTGACGCGGGACGCGCGCGCTTTGGATCATGAAGGTCCGAGGCGCGCGCTTCCTATATCAATTTCTAGAATGCCCAGAAAAGTGAATTATGAACAGAAACACAAGTTTAACCCTCAAGCAGCCCCCAGAAGAGTCGCCACTGTAGATACCCCGGGGGCGGAGGCCGCGACCTTAGGCCAGAGCGCGCGAGCTCGTCCTAGGATGTCTAATTGTGTTTTAGAGTCGCAACCCACGTTTTTGAGGAACGTAAGAAAACCTAATGTTTATGAGCCTAAGTTTGATTTACGAAAACAGAGATTCTTTGGGATGAGGGGTTCGGGGGTTAGGTTACGAAATGGGAAGTACTTAAACACCCATTTCGTCCGAGCAAAGTCGGTCTTGTTTGTTCATAATTCACTTTAAAGATAAATGTGTTCTTCCTATTTGAATAATGATAAAATAGGGGTTTTAAAGTTTAAAATGTAGGGAGATGACTCCTAGGACAATTCAATGTAATGAAAGGACCATTGGTGTCATGTCCCAAGTGGTTTTGGGGTGATTGCACATTTGATTGAAGAAGAAGAAGAAGAAGAAGAAGAAGAAGAAGAAGAAGAAGAAGAAGAAGAAGAAGAAGAAGAAGAAGAAGAAGAAGAAAGTTTAAGACATGTACCTATAGTATCCTTCAAAGAGAACCTCTTGAAAAGCCTTGAAGAAGAGGTTGAATACTTGGAGAGAACACTTCTTAGTTGAAAAGGTCTAAAAGAAGTCCCAAGGAAAAGTCTAGAAAAGAAGTGAGGAAAAAGGTCCCTTCCAATGATGGATTGTGTAGATACCCCGGGAAACCACAACTTGGCTAGAGCGGTGAATTATCCTAGGATGTCTGACTTGTTTTAGATTGTTTAGAGTCGCCACCTATGTTTTTAAAGGAACATAAGAAAAACCTAGAAATAGCCTAATTTATGTACAAAACCAGAGATTCGGGAGAGAAGGGTTCGGGGGTTAGGTGACGGAGTGGGAAGTACTTAAACACCCACTCCGCCCCTCTTACGCGGGTCTTGCTACTATTGGTGTTCTAATATTTACATGGACTTCAATTAATTAAATAGAAATGTGCTAACAATTGTGATGAGAAGAAAAGGGGAAATAAAATAGAATTGTTTTATTTATTTAATGATAAAGATTACATGTACCAAGTAATGTTAAAGAATTACATTAAGAGATGAAGAGAAATTAACATGGTGAATTAAAGTTGAGATTAAAATGTAGGGAGATAACCTTAACTAACTTCAATATGTGAAGTAGTCATGTTGGTCATGTCCCATTAATGGGGATTGCATACATTGACTAGAACATGAATAGAATAAAAAAAAAAAGAAGACTTGTACCTTTAGAAAGAAGACTTCAAACTTGGACTTGAAAATGATGTTGTTGTGTAGAGATTTGTGTAGAGTTTCGTTGCGTAAAACTCTTGTTGGGAAATTTGTGTAGGGAAAATGATATAGAATTTGTGTAGAGAGAAAGTTCCAAAGTCTAAAAAAATGAGGTCCTTTTCCAAGGTAGGAGATGATGGTTTTTATAGGTAAAAAAGAGAGGGAAATGATGGAGGGAAATTGGTCATCCATGTGAAATGGAATGAGCCAATCACAAATAAGATAAATGAATAAAAGAAAAATAAAAGAAATAAAAGAAATCAAATAATAAATGAAAGAACTATTAGTTTTTGGGAAAAGGCTTAGAATTTGGGATTGGGAGTTAATGAGAAAAGGGGGGATGAATGTGGATGTAAAAAGATGGTTTTTGTGATCAAGAAAAGATGTTTGTAAATAAGAAAAGGGAGGGAAATAAGGTGCAATCCGTTACTGCCATAATGGGAGGCGCGCGGGTCCCGCTTTAGGGGCGAGACGCGCGCGCATCCCTTTAACAGTGCCGGAAGCGCCCGCGGCAGAGAAGGACAGAATGACCCTAAAAGTTAACTCTGTTATGCAGTTTAGTCCAAAACTAACGGAATCAGTTAGGAACTTAATCGAAGTAACAGAGATCAACAAAAATAAGTTAAATAAAAATACTTTGTATGCAATCGGGGTGAGAGGTCCAAGGCGGGGTGTCTACAGAGCCCCTCGGCGACGTGGATTTCAAAGCAAAACGCGTCGACGAAAGTAAAAACACCCGCCGAGGACATCGACAAAGAAAAAGAAAAGAAAGCAAAGACTCGATGAAAGCAGGAAATTGAAATTACAAATGATAGAGGTGCGCTCCCTGTGTGAGCGACTTAATAACACACTCCCGTTTGCGAGTGGTTTGATGCACGCTCCCGTTTGCGAGCGGCTGATGACAAACTCCCGTTTGCGAGCTGTCTGAGATAACATGCTCCCGTTTGTGAGCAAGTTGGTAGAAAACGCTCCCGTTTGCGAGCTGTTTGATACACGCTCCCGTTTGCGAGCGGCTGATGACGAACTCCCGTTTGCGAGCTGTTTGAGATAACATGCTCCCGTTTGCGAGCAAGTTGGTAGAAAACGCTCCCGTTTGCGAGCGGTTTGATACACGCTCCCGTTTGCGAGATGTGTGAGATAACATGCCCCCGTTTGCGAGCAAGTTGATAGAAAACGCTCCCGTTTGCGAGCGGTTGATGACGAACTCCCGTTTGCGAGCTGTCAGAGATAACATGCCCCCGTCTGCGAGCAAGTTGGTAGAAAACGCCCCCGTTTGCGAGCGGTTTGATACACGCTCCCGTTTGCGAGCTGTGTGAGATAACATACCCCCGTTTGCGAGCAAGTTGATAGAAAACGCTCCCATTTGCGAGCGGTTGATGACGAACTCCCGTTTGCGAGCTGTCAGAGATAACATGCCCCCGTTTGCGAGCAAGTTGGTAGAAAACGCCCCCGTTTGCGAGCGGTTTGATACACGCTCCCGTTTGTGAGCGAGTTGATGATTGAAATCTGCTGGGGAATGCTTGGTTGCTGATGACGTGTGGTTGCTTGATTTTATGGGGATGCAGGCATAGTTGACTGTGAATCACTTTCTGTTGGGGATGAAGTGCCTTGAGTAGCGGATGCTGTTGACCTCGTGGTGGTACCTATTATGTGTGTGCTTGGCAGGTATATGTGTTTGTGCAAGAAGATGCATGAAGTGTGAAATGAAGAGAGAAATTGTGTTCGTGGTGGAATGTGATTTGAAAGCACCTTTGTAATGAGAGAGAAGTAAGAATGTAGAAAGTGATCTTGTGTGCGGTGTGATTTTGGGGAAAGCATTGAATGTATTCATACCTTCACTTACCATTGCCGCTTGAGTGGAGATGGATTCTTGATGTCCGCGGAGGATGCTTTGATGGAGAATGTCCATTCTTTAGATGTTGATGAGAAAATACCCTTGATGTTGGGTTGGCGAGATGGTACTCTGGATGATGGGTTGGTCGTGCCAAAAGGCTGCCTACGTATCCCTTTAAGAGAATCAGACCACTGTAGTTCAAGGATGATGGAGAACGCTGGAGGAGAAGCTAGGAGCAAAGCAAAGTAAAGCACATATTTTTTCACATAGAAGGAGAAAAAGAAAAAGAAAAATCTTTTTTTTTTTTTTTTTTTTTTTTTTTTTAAGATTAGAAAGGAAAGAATATGCACACATGTGAGGAAAAGATTTTTTTTTTTTTTTTTTAAGTTCGTGGGTGAACCATTTTAACCATTGTGTGCTTGTGAAGCCAACCCAAGATCAAGTCATGTTCAGTCGAAGTCCGGATTGCCTCGCTTGAATTCTGTTGTCGCCGGTGTGCCCAACGAAGACTAATGTCTAGCCCCAATAGATTTGTCGATTATGGGGCTTCAAAAGGCTTTTGATGCCGAGATGAGGGGTTGCTGATTGTAAAGCCCCTAGAATGCCTTTGATGCCAAATTTTGAGGGACTTGCATAGCTCCAAGATAAATCAGCTCTTGGCCCATTCGAGTAAATCTCCCTTTGTTGTTGTAGTGAGCAAGCCCCAAGAGGAGATCGTTGATGCCAAGCTTCGAGAGATTGCAAAGCCCCAAGTGTCGTGGGCTTGTAGATGGCGGGATGTGAAGACCTTTCATTGTAAAGCCCCAAATTATCTCGTGATTGGCTCGGCATTGAGAGCGGATGTACCGTTTGGTAGAATTCTTGATAGAGATCTCCTTCTTGCTCTTACTGGGGAGATGAATGGCCTCATTGTGGTCGATACCCAAATGGCTGAGGGCTTATGTCAAAGGATGCAGTAATGTCTTGCGGTGCCGTCGAGGTCACGGAGGATAAGGTCTTGGCGTGATAAATTCTCAAATGAGTATGCTTGCTTGACTCTTCTTGAGTTGAACTAATGACGGATCTTCGGATGCAACTAGTGCTGTGGCCCAACTTTATCTGAGCTGCACCTTGTGCTTTTGATCTTGGAGAAGGGGGTGCTGAATTGCAAAAACATTGGGATTGGCCGTGGCATTTCCCGCTATAACCCTGTTTTGATTAGAGTTTAGCATATTGAATCTTTTTCCTTTTCTCTAAGACTTTCTTCAAAATCTCGCTGTGAGTTCTAACAAAAATCATCAACTTCATTCATAACATCGGAGTCTTCATTTAAAACCAAGAGGCCTTTGAAGTGTTGAGAGACCCTTGAATCTTGATTGTTCTCATGGAGCCATAAGACTACTCCACATTGCACTTGCTCGAGTATTGTTGCCCAAAAGACTGTCGGTCGCGAAGCCCTAATACTGCCCTTTGCTTGAATTACTGTAATGCCGTAGCCCAAAAGATTGTAGATTGCGAAGCCCGTTGAGACCTTCGGTGCCAAATTGAGGAAGCTTCCAATGTTACACATGACTCGGCTGGGGATACTGCTGGGGAGTTAATTGCTCTTTGCCGAGAGAACCTTTAAGACTTGACCGTAGCCCTTAGAGTGCCATCATTGATTGCGAGAAAGGTCCATCCTTGATTGGGGGAACGAGCACGGGCACACGCGACAAGAGGGCTTTTTGACATCCCTTTTGGGAGACTTTGAGGATAGTCTCACACATCTTTCTCGAACATAGCCTCTAGGGTGTATTGATTGTCAAGTGAAGCAAAAGAAGTCCTTGTCCTTGAGTCACATAGCCCCTAGGGCGTCACCATTTGTTGAGCAAAGCAAGAGTGACTCATCCTCGTGCGAGGGAACAAACATGAGAGGATATGGCAAGAGCTACTCCATTTCTCGGGAGCCTTTCGGCGTACTTTAGAAGCACATACTTGAAGAAGCCTTGAAAACTGAGACACATGTTGTTGCTATTTGCTGCCCAAGCCAATTGACTAGCTAGGGATTATTTGTGCAACCTCGTGCCCTTTTATGATGGGCTTGTTCTCGGATGGATCTTGGTTACCACGGGCCTTCTTTTCATGAACCCAAAAATGCACACTGCTGGAGAATGATGCCAATAACCCAAAACAACCTTTGATGGTGCCATATATTGTCGAGCCTTTTGCAATCCCAAAGTTGAATCGGTGGGGAATTGACTTGTTGGGGAGATCAAATGTAGAGCTTGTGCAGTTGTCTTCTTTAGAAGCCAGAGATCTCCATTTCTCTTTCCCTTCTCTCTCTCACTCTCTCATTTTCTTTTTTATGACGCACCCTATTTTTTGCCTAGACCGCCCTTTCGGGTTTTCAATCTAGCGGGCATCTCTTTTGCGTCTTCATTTTTTACTTGATTAATGAGGAAGTGTGAATTGACTCTAGCTGAGGATGAGAGACATGTGATTTTGCGGTGAAAACCTTTTATCACTAAAGATGAGTGACATTGACTCGACTAGGGAAGTGTCCCTAGTATTGACATGTATTTTTTTTATTGAATTGAACGACTCACGAAGGCAAGTAAGTCATTAAGAGAGAAGAGAAGGAAAGCCCCAATTTGATTGCAAGAAATTGGGAGTACGCAGAAAGAATAGAAGTCCCTAGACTTGACAAGGAGCGGGAAATGATTCCAAATCTAAGAAAGTTGTTCAATCTTTTTGGTGATTAATTCATTGGCAAATGAATCGTACAAAGATGTCTTGACAAGTTCGAGATGAAGGCCGATCACCATAACGCTCTAGGGCTAAACATTTCTTCTTTCTTGCATGAGACCGGACCCGAAGGTTGCCTACGTTCCTCCAGTGAAGAGGCTCAGGTCACCGTAGTTCTTGTGGATTCTCCATTCTTCGTGATGAATTGTTGCTTCGTCCTTCGTTGGTGGATGATGATGATGATCTTGATGTGAACTTCTTTGATTGAGGGGGATTTTTTTTTTTTTTTTTTTTTTGTTCTCTAACTTTTGCCTAGGTTGATTTGATGGTTTCAACCTAGCGAGCTCTTTTTTTTTTTTTTTTTTAATCCCCCTTTGAAAACTTTGCTTGACTTCTTCATGATTGTTGCTCCACCTTGTTTGTCTTGGCTTCGTCGTTGATGTTGGCATCGATGTTTAGCCCCTAGGCGTTCAAGTGATGACCTTGTTCTAAAACTTGTTTAGACATTTTTTCATCATTTTGCCAAGAATTAGATCGAACAACTTGGAAGAGTGTATAAGGACAAGAACGACTTTTATTTGATAAGAAGACTCGACACTTAACATGGGACGAGAGAAAACATTAATGCACACAAAAGAGGACTTTTGACTCTCTTTTTTTTTTTTTTTTTTTTTTTTATTCCTACTACTTGGTAGAGAAAGAGAAACGGAGATTGTTGTCGTCGTCCTCTTTGTTGAAGCCCCATTTCAAAACCAAGCCACTTCTTTGATGAGTTGCTCTTCACCCACGGTAAATTCGCCGTTGTCGATCAAATCTTGGATGATGTTTCGGAGAAGGAAGCACCCTTCGGTAGTGTGGCCACTATGCTTGTGGTAGCCTCACCATTCACCATGAGCATGATTTTTCAGTATCGCCTTCGGCTTGTACCCCTCCAAAGGTTTGATCTTCCCTCTTGCCACCAAAATTTCAAATGCCTCGGCTTGGGTTACTCCTTGGAGAGGAGTTAAAACTCGGTTGTTGGTGGTACCTTTGTAGCTTTTGAGGGTCGGGCCACTTGAGCATGCTTTATCATTGAACTTTGCTTTGCTGTCGGTGAGCTCTTGCAAATGGGCTTTGAGTTCGGAAACCTCTTCCTTGTGAATTCTTCTTTCATAATCAAGACGGGCCTTGAGTTCGGAAACCTCTTCTTTGTGAATCCTCTTGTCGATATCGAAACGGGCTTGCCACAAATTGTCTTTACGGCGGGCATCCTCGACAATCCTATCCATTTGTTCCCCCATTGATTTCATTACGTTGAGTAACCCTTCGTTGGACACGAAATCATTTCCACCGTTGTTGTTGTTGCCGTTGGAAGCCATTGGACCTATTGGAAGAGCACGGTTGATCTTAGATTGGCCCCACAAACACCTTTTGGATAAAATGAATTAACCCACAAACAAAGAAAAAGACTCAACCACATAAAGAAAAACGACTCTTTTTTTTTTATTTATTTACAAAGTCGGAAGGACGTGGTCCTTTTTGGGGTTTCTAGAAAAATAGTGGAATCGTCATACTAGTAGGTCCCATATACTCATCGGATTCCACCACGCTTGTGATACCTACATGTGACGGGATTAAAATAAATTAATGTAGTAAATCATACATGCGGGGATGGATTTTTATTTTCGTCCAAAATACCCACTTTTGGGGACGGAGTTTTATTTCGTCCATTGCAACAAGTTGGCATGTATGATTTGAAGACATTAGTTTAGGGAAATCTCGATACATGAAAAACCGACTTGAGTCACGGAGTGTTAGACCCTAGACTAGAATTGTGTGGCTTGTGCTCGGCTTGAATATGAGGCTCAAAGGTCACCCCCGGCATGTAGTCATGAACTACGCCACGGGCTGAGGTTTACCGCTTCGAAAGAGCCAAGGTCGAGTGGAGCTTGAAACTTTATAGGACGGGCCTCGACGGGTTTGGGGTTGGACTTGTGCGACTCGATAGTGAGCAGTTGATAAGAATATGTGCATGTAGTGTGAGGTCTAACATGTGACAAAACATTTTTTTTTTTTCAAAAGAAATAAAATAAAAAAAACAAATAAGCACATAATTACAACTTTCGAATCACCCGTGTGACCGGTAAAAATAAACAGAAAGTAAAAGAAATTGTATGCAGGCCCGGTGCCCACACACTGTCATTCTGTTCTGTTTCTGTGCACTGTTCTGTTCCGGGAATGCGCCCAGAAGCGCGCGCATTGGGTTTCCTATGCGGAAGGCGCGCGCGTTAGAGGAAGAAGGGCAGAGGCGCCCGCTTCTGGGTGAGAACCTGCAAATCAGTGGGTTCAAGGGATTGCCTTGACCCTTAATTAAGAAAACTTTCCCCTGCAGTAATTGTTAGCACAGAAATATGGAATTGAAGGACAAGAAAGGAGACGGGCGATTCTGGTAATAAGGGTCGGACGCGCGCGCTTTAGGCCAAGAAGGCCGGAGGCGCGCGCTTCCTACCCTTTTTACTAGAATGCCCAAAAAACAGTAATAAGAACACCAAAAGTTAAGAACGCAAGTTTAACCCTCTAAATCGTCCCCAGCGGAGTCGCCACTGTAGATACCCCGGGAAACCACAACTTGGCTAGAGCGGTGAATTATCCTAGGATGTCTAACTTGTTTTAGATTGTTTAGAGTCGCCACCTATGTTTTTAAAGGAACATAAGAAAAACCTAGAAATAGCCTAATTTATGTACAAAACCAGAGATTCGGGAGAGAAGGGTTCGGGGGTTAGGTGACGGAGTGGGAAGTACTTAAACACCCACTCCGCCCCGCTTACGCGGGTCTTGCTACTATTGGTGTTCTAATATTTACATGGACTTCAATTAATTAAATAGAAATGTGCTAACAATTGTGATGAGAAGAAAAGGGGAAATAAAGGGGAAATAAAATAGAATTGTTTTATTTATTTAATGATAAAGATTACATGTACCAAGTAATGTTAAAGAATTACATTAAGAGATGAAGAGAAATTAACATGGTGAATTAAAGTTGAGATTAAAATGTAGGGAGATAACCTTAACTAACTTCAATATGTGAAGTAGTCATGTTGGTCATGTCCCATTAATGGGGATTGCATACATTGACTAGAACATGAATAGAATAAAAAAAAAAAAAAGACTTGTACCTTTAGAAAGAAGACTTCAAACTTGGACTTGAAAATGATGTTGTTGTGTAGAGATTTGTGTAGAGTTTCGTTGCGTAAAACTCTTGTTGGGAGAATTTGTGTAGGGAAAATGATATAGAATTTGTGTAGAGAGAAAGTTCCAAAGTCTAAAAAAATGAGGTCCTTTTCCAAGGTAGGAGATGATGGTTTTTATAGGTAAAAAAGAGAGGGAAATGATGGAGGGAAATTGGTCATCCATGTGAAATGGAATGAGCCAATCACAAATAAGATAAATGAATAAAAGAAAAATAAAAGAAATAAAAGAAATCAAATAATAAATGAAAGAAATATTAGTTTTTGGGAAAAGGCTTAGAATTTGGGATTGGGAGTTAATGAGAAAAGGGGGGATGAATGTGGATGTAAAAAGATGGTTTTTTGTGATCAAGAAAAGATGTTTGTAAATAAGAAAAGGGAGGGAAATAAGGTGCAATCCGTTACTGCCAAAATGGGAGGCGCGCGGGTCCCACTTTAGGGGCGAGACGCGCGCGCATCCCGTTAACAGTGCCGGAAGCGCCCGCGGCAGAGAAGGACAGAATGACAGAATGACCCTAAAAGTTAACTCTGTTATGCAGTTTAGTCCAAAACTAACGGAATCAGTTAGGAACTTAATCGAAGTAACAGAAATCAACAAAAATAAGTTAAATAAAAATACTTTGTATGCAATCGGGGTGAGAGGTCCAAGGCGGGGTGTCTACAGATTGGAGGGTTTTTATAGTTGAAAGAGGGGAGTTTTTGGAGCCAAACGGAGTCTCCAAGAAATCTTTCCCGGGCAAAATCATGTATAATGAGCAAGGGAGAGATTCTTGGGCAGAATCTGTAACTGACACACCCCAGAAGCGCGCGCATCCCACCTAGGAAGCAGAAGGCGCGCGTGTCTGGCCTCAAGAGGCGGAGGCGCGCGACTCTGAAAAGCAATTTTTGACAGACTGGACTAGAAAGTTAGAACTGTTATTCAGTTTAGTCCCGGGACTTAACGGAGTCCGTCTGGAACTTAACCAAAGTAACAGAAACTAATAGAAAACACTTAAAAGAGGGAGAAACACAAAATCAAGTGTCCAATCGGGGTGAGCGGTCCAAGGTGGGGTGTCTACACAAGGATGTAGGCGGCTTCTCCCATATCTTTCAATGAGAAACACTTTCATAACCAAGTCTTTACAGACTGAAGTGCAAGAATGTCGTTTCCAATGAACAATATGTCATCAACATATAACACCAGAAATAATGCTACGCTCCCACTAATTTTCTTGTATACACAAGGTTCATCTTCGTTCTTGATGAAGCCAAACTCTTTGACCTATTCATCAAATCAAAGATTCCAACTCCTAGAGGTTTGCTTCAATCCATAGATGGATCTCTACAACTTGCATACTTTGTCAGAATTTTTTGGACTTACAAAACCTTCAGGTTGTGTCATATACATATCCTCAAGTAAGTTCCCATTAAGGAACGCTGTTTTGACATCCATTTTCCATATCTCATAGTCAAAATATGCGGCTATGGCAATTAAAATTCTTATAGACTTGATCATTGCTACGAGCAAAAATGTTTCATCATAGTCAATACCATGAATCTGCCTATTGTCTTTCGCTACAAGTTTAGCTTTATAAGTATGCACCGTTCCATCCATGTCAGTTTTCCTTTTGAAAACCCATTTGCATCTTATGGTTTTCACACATTCGTGTGCATCTATCAAGTTCCAAACTTGATTATCATACATGGACTTAGTTTCAGATTCCATGGCTTTAAGCCATTTATCTGAATCAGGAGCGGACATCACTTCTTGATAGGAAGTAGGTTCGTCATCAAAAATGACTTCTACTTCATTGCTATCCATCATGAGAAATCCATATCTCTCAGGTTCAGATCGCACCCTACCAGTTCTGCGAGGAACTTGAGTATTCTGAATAGGTTCCACAACTCCTTGTGAAACTTGTTCAGACCCAATCATCGGTTCCATGTTATTTTCAGGTTCTCGAACCTCTTCGAGATTAATTTTAATCCCACTAATTCCTTTAGAGAGAAACTCTTTCTCTAGAAAGGTACCATGACGGGCAACAAACACTTTGTTTTCTGCGCGGTTGTAAAAGTAATATCCCTTAGTTTCCTTAGGGTAACCCACGAAAATACACTTGTCAGATTTTGGTGCAAGTTCGTTAGAGACAAGTCTCTTAACATAAGCCTCACAACCCCAAATTCTAATGAAAGACAAACTAGGTTTTCTTCCAGTCCACATCTCATATGGAGTCTTTGGAACAGATTTTGTTGGAACATTATTTAGTGTAAACGCAGCAGTTTCTAATGCATGTCCACAAAAGGATAAAAGAAGATCAACTTGACTCATCATGGAGCGGACCATATCCAATAAAGTCCTATTTCTCCTCTCAGGCACACCATTCCATTGTGGTGTTCCCGGTGGAGTTAATTGTGAAACAATTCCATAATCTTTAAGATGATTGTCAAATTCTTGGCTTAAATATTCTCCACCATGATCTGATCGAAGTGCTTTAACATTTTTGCCAAGTTGATTTTGTACTTCATTTTGAAATATTCTAAATATCTCAAAAGATTCACTTTTTTTTCATCAAGTAGACATAACCATATCTACTAAAATCATTAGTGAATGATATGAAGTACTGATATCCTCTCCTAGCACTGCTGCTCATTGGTCCACACACATCAGTATGTATGAGTCCCAATAAGTCACTAGCCCTTTCACTACTCTTAGTAAAAGGTGCCTTAGTCATCTTTCCAACTAAACAAGACTCACAAGTTTCATATGATTCAAAATAATGTGAATCTAAAAGTCCATCCCCATGGAGTTTTGAGATACGCTTCTCATTATTTTGACCAAGATGGAAATGATACAAATAAATGTGATTTACATCATTAGGTTTGGATTTCTTATTTACATTATCGATATAATCATTATTTCCATTCTCAACACCAAGGACATAAAGGCCATTAAATGAATATGTAGTACAATAAAGCATATCATTTAAATAAATAGAAAACTTCTTATTATCAATAAGAAACTTAAAACCTTCATTATCCAAAACAAGAAATTGTAATAATATTTCTACTCAAATCTGGAACGTAGTAACAATTGTTCAAAACAAGAATTAAACCACTAGGTAAAATGACATCATAGGTTCCTACGGCTAATGTAACAATTCTTGCTCAATTCCCCACGCGTAGGTCAACCTCGCTATCTTTGAGTAGCCTCCTATTCCTTAGTGCCTACACATTTATGCAAATGTGATATCCACATCCGGTATCTAATACTCAGGAACTAGAAGTAGAAAGGAGTATATCTATAACATAGATACCTGAAGTAGAGGCAATCGCATTGCTCTTCTTCTTCTTCTTCTTCTTCTTCTTCTTCTTCTTCTTCTTCTTCTTCTTCTTCTTCTTCTTTTCTTCCTTGTAAACCTTACAATTATGTTTCCAATGACAATCTCATTGCAGTGGAAACAGATTACATCCTTTTGGGAGTTTGGTTTAGCCACCACAGTATTGGCAACATTTGCCTTGCTTATATTGGGTTTGACAACTTTTGCATTACGCTTTCCTTTGGCTTTAGAGCCATTTCCTTCTTTTGAAACCACAAGCACAGGAGAAGCTTCTTTAATGATTTTCTTTTCAGCTGTCTTTAGCATCCCATGCAACTATTGGAGATTATACCTTAGGCCCTTGAGAAAGGCCTCATGTTATGTCATGTTCTCATTTTTTATGGAGATAACAACCTGGATTATTATATGTTTTTGCATGTTTATTATAATAATCCCCGCCACTTGTACTTATGAAGAACTAGTATAAGTTTAATCAATGATTATATGATGATCATGTGTAAGTGATACAAATTAAACTTATGGGTACTTATTGGTGAACAAGTACTGGACATGACACATTATGAGATTTATGTCATGGTCAAATGTCATAAATAAATCTCATATTGTTATATCATTTGATATCCTTAGACCTGAGATTAACATGGTCTTCCACATGATGAACATTATGTTTAACATAGTCAACCGCTACCCTTAACCAGGTAGTCATAAAGGCCATGATTGGCATAATTGGTTTCTTGTAGGGAAGAATGATAAGTCAAGATGGAATTTGTCCCTCCCTCAAGAGAGATATCTTCTTGGGCCACTCGAAAAGTGAGATTGATGAAATGCATGGCCATGCTCAAATGAATTGATGTGTTCAATGTCATTTGCTCATATCAATCTACTCGGGATCGAGAAAGCATTGAACAATATAAGTTGACGTGGACCATGACTTATGTTCAATATGATATCGCGTGACAAAAGGATTGTGATATGTTCTATGAGGATAAACGAACTTCGTTAAGTTGTATCAATTGGGTAATCATGATGGCCTGCTAGGGTCCGCTCATGATTTATGAGAACAAATGTGTTTGGACTCATTACAAACTTAATATAATCCTATGGGGTCACACACAATAGAACGAATTGTTAAAAAGGCAAAAAGACTGAATTTTGGTCTGGCACGATCGTGCCAAATGGCACAGCCGTGCCGATTATAAAGCACGACCGTGCCAATATTGATCAGCCGGGAATGACCATGCGCACCAATTAGCACGACCGTGCCAGTTTTAGGGCACGACCGTGCCAAAGGTTCCTGGGCCGAATTTGTGCAGTTTAATTGGGTGACGGGATTTAAGTCTTCTAGGTCATTAAGGGTTAATGACTAGGGACTATAAATACATCTTTTCACCATCCATTAAACCAATTCAACCTAATATGTTTTAGAAACATAATTCTTGATCCCAGATTGAGAATTAAAGATCAAGAACGCATATTATTCATATAGCATTTGAAGATTAGAAAAGTGTGTTTTCTAATGATGAGATCTAACAGTCCAGATCTAGAATTGTTCTAGATATTCGTTTACGTGGAGATACACAGAGAGGGTGCTAGCTTTAGCATCTCAAGTTCGTATTCCTGTGATCGTGATCCGAAGAACGCGAAGAACGAGGATGTCAAATCTAAAGCTTGAAGATTTGAAGATCCGAAAATTTTAAACGCTCAACAACGGTTAGTATTCAAAATTCATCTTCCTATTAACTTAATCATCATGAATGGATCCATGTCCTTTAGAGTTTTGTTGATTTCTTAATGCCGTCTTCCGCTGCGCAAGGACCCTCAAAACCCAACAGCAACTCAGATAGGGTCTTATCCATTCCATGCATATTATAGTTCATAACGAACTGATTATAGCTTTTAGGCAATGAATTAAGAATAAAATCAGTAGCCAACTCAACATAGATGGGATGTCCAAGCCTCTCTAGATGCTCAAAATGGGCCTTCATCTTCAAAACATGAGAACCCACTGACTGTCCTTCACTCATCTCTGCATGAGGTCAGAGAGCAACTATGGTATCAAACCTTTTTTCCCTTGCTTTCTCTTGAAACATATCTTTCAACTGATTGCCTATATCATAGGATTCCAAGTGTTCAAGAGTCTTCTGAAGCTCAGAACACATGGCAGCAAGCATGAGACAACCGACCTCACGAGAATCACTTTTGTGTTTCTTGTAGGCGTCTCTCTCTGCCCTAGGGGCAGTGACAGCAGGTTCCTCCTCAGGAACGGGTTCATCAAGAATTTACAGTTTATCTTCATGCTTTAGAACAATTCTAAGGCTTCGGATCCAATGTACCATTCTCTTGAAGTTTTTCCTTCTCAATGATAGATCGCAATGACAAAGATAGTGTGTTTTGTGTCATTAGTTACAATTATAACAATGTAATGATACATAAGTACCAACTTAATTAAAGATATTATTAATTCAGTATTTCTCAAATACTCCCACTAAATTATATAACCTTCATATACATCAAATGTATCATATAATTTAAATGGGCTAAGATCCATATATCACTTAACTTTGAGTCGGCTAGGGCACGACTTCTCAAAATAAGTTATTTAGGTAGATAACTCCTTGTCAATCATATCATATATGACTCTTAGATCCTTTATGAGATTTTAGACATCATATGTCTAACATATTTTAATCTCATCTGTGCTTTAAGCCCAAAACTGTTTTGATAGCTTAATTAAGT
Source organism: Campanula takesimana (assembly GCA_026119855.1). Taxonomy (NCBI): domain Eukaryota; kingdom Viridiplantae; phylum Streptophyta; class Magnoliopsida; order Asterales; family Campanulaceae; genus Campanula; species Campanula takesimana. The sequence continues at coordinate 280,625 of JAOWBW010001465.1, forward strand.
TAAACCATTTTACACGTATAGGAATCACTGTTTCCTCATCTTGCTTGTACAAAGATAGATTTAATGTACCTTGCTAGGGTGTAGTCTGCATAAAACTATCCGTGTATTCACAAGTGTCTTAATCATGGATTAGCACATAACTTAAATTTTCAAGAAGGTTCATACACATAAAGTTAATCAATTAACCGAATTAATTTTATGTGACTTAGTTGCGCTAGTTATAGGATTAAAGTATGAAACTGAATCCGCAGATCATCTTGAAACTGAGAGCACAAACCTTACGGCTGAAGCTAAGCCAAAAGGCATCCATATTTTCCGTACTAAGATCAAGAAACCAAGTAACTTCTCTATACGGTCGAAACTAAGCCAAAAGGCATCCACATTCGCGTATAGATTGGTCACTTGTTTAATGACCTTTTCATTGTCTCTTAATCTCACAGATTACAGCAATTCTAAACACTTTAGAACTCTGATTTCTGTAACCTTTCTGAATTCTTTGACCGAAAACTGTTTCAGGAAACATGGTTTCAAAAACCAGTTGTCTGAAAGCAGTTTCAGTTTCTAGATTCAAATTCTGTAAACAATTTACAGAACAATCTGGACACCAGAAAATAGAACAAGATTATGGAATTCGGGGCAGGCGCCGTACGGCGGAAAGCAAGCCGTGCGGCTGTGAGGCAGCCGTACGGTCGCCCTGTCCAGTTTTCCAGATTTCCAATTTTTTTTCAGAAATTCAATCAATCCCAACATCGTGTTTATACATAATCAGATTACAGAAACACGAAAATACAAATTACGATTTTTATCCAATCTAATTCATATAATCAATAACCAATTTATTCCACATACAAATTAGATCAAGATCATCAATAAATATAATCCAATTACAACATGATAATCTAAGCAAGCGATCATACATATAAATCCAATTAATATTATCATCTCATAATCCCAACACAAACTAGCATGCATATTTTATAACTCATATAAAATCTCATCACATAAATTCATCTTATCATGATCATACCAATTATATAATCAAATTAAATAATTATATCATGTTAATATTAGAATTATTGATCATCAACGGGGCTCTGATACCACTGTTGGGTTTTGTGCAATCATGCGCGGCGGAAACATCACATGAAAAACCCAAAAGCCTAGATCCTTTATGTTCAATAATTGATAATATGAAGATGAAAGAAACTAACCCTTGTAGATCAAAATACGGAGCCTTGGATTAAGATTCTTATGAAGAGCACCCTCTACCGGTGATCCAAACTTCGAACGGATTCAAGAACGCTTCTTGAACTTGACTGCTAGGTCCTTCGGATTGAAAAACTAGTGTGAAGAACGGTTCTTCAATTGTTCATAACGATTATTAAAGTTTGATAATTGGGAATAATCAAACTTAATAACCCAAGTATATTATGTGTATTCTCTCTCTCCAAGAAAGAGTTTTTGATTTTCAAAATCAATGTTATAGGAACAATTTCCAGTTGTCCACATTATATACAAGAGGTCTCCAAAACCCTTTAGGACTTAGGTCTTCTTGTCCAACAAGAAATGACCAAAATTAAACTGCAGTGCGCGGGGGGGGGGGGGGGGGGGTACGGCTCCTTGGCAGCCGTGCGGCTCCAAGGTTGTCATACGGCTCCCTCTTTCAGTTTCCTCATTTTTCGATCCTTTTAATTATCCGTTCTGCGTGTGTGACCCAATAGGATTATACTAAGTTGGCAACGAGTCTGAACCATTCAAACCTCGTAAGTCATTAGCGGACTCTAGCAAGCCATTATGACTACCCATTTAGTATAACTTTGAAATCCAAAGTTTCCTAAATAGAACATAACATAATCTCTAGGTTACACGATGTCTATTGAACGTAAGTCATGGTCAATGGTCAACTTATCTTGTTCAATGCTTTCTCGATCCCGAATGTATTGATAATACAAATGACATTGATCCAATCAATTCATTTGAGCATGGCCATGCATTTCATCAATACCATTCATCGAGTGGCCAAAGCTTGACATCTCTCTTGACGAGGAATAATCTTGGCTTATTACCCTTCCCTACATGATTCCGATTACGCCGATCATCTTCTTTATAGCTACCCGGTTAAGGGTACGTTTGAATATGTTTGAATATGTCAAACGTAATGTTCATTATGTGGAAGACTGTAATAACCTCAGGTCCAGAGATTCTAGTGATATAACTATATGAGACTTAATTATGACATTGTGACCATGACATAGATCTCATAGGGGTCAGTCCAGTATTTGTTCTCCAACAAATACCCATAAGTCTAATTGTATACCATACACATAATCATCATATGATTATCTATTAAACTTATACTAATAATTAATCATAATTATCACGGACGGAGATTATTATAATAAACATGCAAAAGATATAATAATCAAACATTCAATATCTTTATTAAAGCATAAAGCAAATGATAACATTAATCGTTCAAATAATGTGCCTAGGGCATACACACCAACATCTTGTTGATTTACTTTCTTTCTTGTTTTTGTTAATCTCTCCAATGCTTTTAGACTACTACGCTGATAAATTTCTGAAACAACTGGCACCAGAGCTTTGGATTTGTTGATTCATAGCTTGGCTTATTTTTTTGTCATGGATCTGGTGGGGGCTTTGGAGGATGGTAACTAGGGATGGCAACGGGTCGGGTTCGGGGCGGGTTTTGGCAAAACCGACCCCGACCCTAGCCTTAAAAGCGGTGACCCGAACCCGACCCGAAGAAAGTGGAACCCGAACCCGACACGAAGTGTATCAATATCTTATTTTTCAGCTCATATTTGTTTGAGCTCAATCTATATTTAATTCTAAATTTGAACCATTTATACAATCTAGTCTTAAATCATCGAATATCACCCACAAACAACTATAAAAATAGATTGAACAACACTTATAATTTGGTTAACTAACATAATATGTTAACTTTGTACATAGGGTTGCGGGTCGGGTCACAGCGGGTCAATATCAAAACCCGAGCCCGCTTGGGTAATGGAAATTGCAACCTAAACCCTACTTCTTCGGGGCGGATCACCTTCGGGTTCGGGCAAATTGCCATCCCTAATGGTAACAATCGAAAAGTTTGATCGGACGGATTTCAATTTTTGGAAGACACAGATTGAGCTATTTTGTGGAATAAGGATTTGTATCTTTCATTAATAGAAAAGTCGGCGGATGTAAAGGACACAAAATTTGTAGTCATGGACTGTAAAGCGTTATTGCTGTTAGGTTTGCCAAGGATGTGGCGAAGATTGTATTGGAGGCAAAGACTACTATGAGTGCGCTTGTGAAAATACATTTTCTGTCAAAAACAAAAATAATATTTACATTTTGACTTTAATACAAGTGAATTTTAATTAAATATTAATATAATTCTCGTTAAAAAAAATAAAACTCTAAAGCTTTATTGATAAATCTCTTCCTAATAATTAGACTCACATTGGTGAAAGTTCACTTGTACTATAAAAAACAAAATGAGACTTAGGTTTACAGAACGAACAGAGTATATAACATTTGGGCCAAAATATGTTTATCCCCCTTAAGTTTACACCAAATCCCACTTTGCCACCTCGAACGAAATTTATCCCAGATTGGTACCCAATGTTAAATTATCCCACTTTACACCCCAGATCTTAACGAATGTTAGAAATTTAACAGAATAGGTAACGAATGGACTAGTTTGTAATGATTATTAGTTTTTAAGGGTCAAAATGCAAAGTTTTAAATATAAAGTACTAAAAATGTATTTATTTTTTCCAAATTATTAACATTATCTTAAATTTTCTATAATTAATATTTCTTGAAAATAATACTAATTTTTAAGCAAAAATATTTTTAAAAGATAATATATTTTTTTTAAATAATTTAGTACAGTTTTTTTATTTTCTTAAATAAAATTATTTAATAAATAAAGATTTTTTTTTCTTAAAAACATAGTTATGTTTTATTTATATTTTTCAAAAATATAAAATAAAACTTTTAAATCGTAATATTTGTAAGAATTTTATGTTTAAAAAAATAAACATTATAATCCCTCTATCCCTAAATGACTGTCTATTTTCAAGAAATCTTCGTCCCAAAATGAGTGTCTTTTTTTTTTTTACCATAACTTTGTCCCTAAATATATTTTTTTTTTAAAAAAATCACCGGTCTCTTTAGGGACAAAGGGATTATAATGTTTATTTTTAAAACATAAAATTCTTACAAATACTACGATTTAAAAGTTTTATTTATATTTTTGAAAAATATAAATAAAACATAACTATTTTTTTTAGAAAAAAATTATTTATTTTTGAAATAATTTTATTTAAGAAAATTAAAAAACCGTACTAAATTTTTATTTAAAAAAATATATATTATTTTTTAAAAATATTTTTGCATAAAAATTAGTATTATTTTCAAGAAATATTAATTATAGAAAATTTAAGATAATGTTAATAATTTGGAAAAAAGAAATACATTTTTAGTACTTTATATTTAAAACTTTGCATTTTGACTCTTAAAAATTAATAATCATTACAAACTAGTCTATTCGTTACCTATTCTGTTAAATTTCTAACATTCGTTAAGATCTGGGGGGATAAAGTGGGATAATTTAACATTGGCCCACCAACAACGGCTCCGACATGGATATTCGGGTTTGGGTTTGGGCTTAAGAAATAACGAGATCCTGCTTTGCACCCAATTCGGGCGGGCTTTAACTGATGGTAACGAACTTCCCCTGTGGTGGATCCTTTGTGGGTATTTTGGACCATAGCCTACCATGTATGACATTCTCATTGGATTATCTCCAAGTATGTAGTCCACCTGATAATTTTTTTTGCATTGATAAGGAGTAAAGACGGCGTTCCACAAATGTTGGAGGCTTCGTCCAAAATGTAAAAATTACAATTAAGATGTACACATGAATTAGGGATGGCCAAAACCGGTTCCGGTTCGGCAAAAGGGTGACCCTGAACCGGCCCACGCTTACCCCGGTTCCGGTTCCGGTTTGGCATAATCCGGTTCCGGTTCGGTCCGGTTCCGGTCCGGTTCCGGTCTCCCCCTTTAAAATTATTGAAAAACAAGGGATTTTCGGTCCGGTTCCGGTCCGGATCGGCATATATGTGACCCTGAACCGGCCCGGATGCCTTGCGGTTCCGGTTTCCTCCCCGGTTTGCTCCGGTTCCGGGCTTTTCCGGTCCGGTTCCGGTTCGGTGTGGCCATCCCTAACATGAATAGCCTAACGTATCTCGAATATTGATTGCCAATCCCAAACCAAATCTCCAATGAAAGTCCACGGGAACTATAACATGTGATGCGCAAATGCTTCTCCAAATAAAACTTGGACACGGCTCAACAATAGCCTTTAGTAAACCCCTGAACGGTAAGAATTTAACGTTGAAAACACGGCAAAGTAACATATTTGAGTCAGCAGTAAATGCGTGACCAAACATCGCAAGCATAGTACTAAGAAAAAAAAATCAAAATAATATTAAGACTCTCACAGAGGAGAGAAGGCAAAGGCTCCCAACAAAGAGGAGAAGGCAAAGGCTCCCAACAAAGGGGAGATAACATATGATCAAATGAGATGTTAGACAACATGATTTATTCAACAAATGAAAAACAAAAACAATAAAAACACTAAATCTAGAAATTAAATGGCAACAAATCTCATAATTTAAACGTTAATCACTGAATAAATCAATGATTAATGTTTAAATTATGAGTTTTGTAAAAATAATTGGAAGATTGAAAGCACTGGATTGGAGTGGATTGGATTGGATTGGATTGGATTGATCACTCTTAGGAACTGGAAATGAGAATTGGTGAAGACGACGATAGTCCACCTGATAATTAAGTAACAAAATAAGTAAAACATTCTGCATTTTGCAAAATTGTTGATTAATAAACTCCCACTTTTGTTTTGGGACGGGGACGGGGACGGAGACGGAGACAGAGCTGGACTTCTTTTATCCCGCCCCGTCTTTAAATAAATGAACCTTTTTGTTACCTGTTTTTTAGCTAGGCGTTTGAGGAGGGCAGGGGAAGCGGACGTTCCGCCACATATGGGACGACGTGATTGGCATGGCTAAGATAATTAGAGGAGCAATGCTAGGGGCACAAAATAAGCTCACAAAATCTTGCTCACAAAAGGTGGCGATATTTTATTGGTTGCATCGATAATGGACCCTCCATACTCTACTTAAAAACACCAATAAAATCATGACACCTAGGATTTTGTGAGCAAGATTTTGTGACTTTTTTGTGCCCCTAGTATTATTCTAATTAGAGTATGCCAACGTGAGGAAGGACAAAGAAGTTACATGCTGCATGTTACTTCCTCCAGCCTTAAAGATCAATCCACCTTCAAACAAAAAAGTTGATAAAATTGGATAAAATCAATTTATTCCAAAAATCAAACTTTACTAAAAAATAAAGAAAATAACAAACAATGATGGATATATACCCGGAGAATATTGAACCTGAGGATGACCAGGTAACAAAGAGCAGATGAAAGCATCTGCATTACTCTGGAACGACTTCAGCTCGTCGATTTTTCCCATCAACACTTACTGCATTTCATTCGTTAAATCCGTTAAATATCTAACGATTATTTTGAATGGACAATTTTACCCTGAATCTAAATGGCCCAATGGGAAAAAGTCATAATCTGTTGGAAAATGTGTAATTATGTGAAAGAAATTGTGCGCGTTTTCTTACGAAAATCATTTGTTGATTAAAGTGGGTTGTAAAGTGGATTAAAATTTTCTCCATGTAAATATTAAATGTGGGGTGTGTACAATTTAAATATAGGATGGGAAGAAAATGGGAAAATATAGATTTATGCCCCTGTACTTAGGTCTAGGATGCAGATCTACCCCTATGCAAGTTAATTTCTATATATGCCCCTGTACTTAAGAAAAATGTGTGGAGATTAGGATATCGTCAACTTTCCGTCAAAAAACTAACGGAAATGCTGACTTAGTTGCTGATTTGGAAAAACATTTAAGCTACATGGAAAATAAATGGACAGATAGAATTTTTATCCCTGAAATGACGTGGTTTTGAGGATTTGTAAGAACCCTAAATCAATGAACCGTTTTTCTTTCTCTCACCTCACCAAACTCCGCAAACATACTTAACCACACCCCCACCCCATCCATTCCCAGCCGCAACCCCACTCATCTTCAAACCCACCTCTCACCCTTCTTCATCCTACCCATCCTCCCTTTCCCACCACCTTCAGACTCCCTTCAAGCACAAATAACCCCTTTCCTCTTCCCCGCCTGATATCGACTTGTCAACCTCGCCTCTTTCCATTAAAACCCATCCCCCTTTTCTCCAACCCTTAGATTCATCCTCACCTCATTCGACTTCAAGATCTAATAAGCTTCGGTTCCGACTAATTTCTCTCCACCGGCGACATCTAAGCCCACCAAATCTTCAACAATTCAAGTATTTACACAAATTGACATGGACTATTTATCCGGCCTCTCCACCTCTACATATCTTCTTTTCCTCCTCAGATTCATTTCAAATATATACCAACTGGGTTTGGTTCAAAGTGAATTTATTTATCAAATATTTAATTTTGAGAAATTTTAGATGAAAATGAGATTTTTCAAAGCTGTATTGGTTTCTGATTTATCTTAATATGTCAATTTCTTCATTTTGGTTTTCCGAATTTCCCAAGGATGCGGTTGGGGTTCTGGTAGTGGTGTTGATGATTGTTGATTTCCAAATTTCTCTTAATATATTTGTCATTTTTTTCAATTTTTTTTCTCAGGTTTTAATTCATTTTCAACCATTGTACTTTCACTCGACTTTCACTTTGACTATTATACTTTATTTTTTGCACAAAAATCACTCTACTTTTGAATACCTCCCATCCCTACCACAAATTCGTGTCTAATCCGTCACTAATTCGTGCCCTTATCCGCGATTTTTAGGGTTGAATGAGAGGTTTTCAAAAGTAGAGTGGTTTTCGTGCAAAAAATAAAGTAGGATGGTTAAAGTAAAAGTCGGGTGAAAGTACGATGGTTGAAATTGAATTAAAACCTTTTTTCTTATTATTATGTGTTTTTATTATTTTCTTTTTTACTTTTTTTATATACTCCCTCCGTCCCAGCAGAAGTGGCACCAACTTTTGAGGCACGGAGATTAAGAAAAGGTAGTAGGTGTATGGTAGAAAACGAAGAGAGAGAATGAGTGGGGTAACTTGTAGTATTGGTTGAATAAAATGAGTGGTGGAAAATAAAGAGAGAGAATGAGTGGGGTTAAATAGTGGGGTTGATTGAATATAAATATATTAAAACATTTTCATTTTAGGTAGTGTCACTTGTGCTGGGACAGACCAAAAAGGAAATAAGTGTCACTTGTACTGGGACGGAGAGAGTAATTATTTATCAACAAAACGACGTCGTTTTGTAATCAACAAGTCCATTTGGCAAAAAACAATCCATTAGTGCTCATCAAATAGCCAAATAAGCAGTCTAGTCAGCATTTCCGTTAAACTTTTGACAGAAAGATGACGGTGTCCTAATCTCCACACATTTTTCTTGAGTACGAGGGTAAATAGAGCATTTAACTTATATAAGAGTAGATCTGCATCTTAGAACAAAGTATAGGGGTATAAATCTATATTTTCCCGGAAGAAAATTAAGAGCTCAAAGTTGATGGGTAAGTTGGGGGAATGGGTTTGTATCCCACATGGGAAAGGAAGTAAAAGATTTCCTAGGCTCCTTCTTTTAAGAGGGACACCCAAATGAAAAAATAAAATGAAAACTGTCCCAAGACCATTGGTGGGTAAAATTATTTGAATTTGTCCCACACTGATTTCGAGTAAAAAGGTTGCACTAGTTTAAATACAATTACCCATTTGTATGGGTTAAGATTGTGTGAACTAGAGACTCTCTCTCGCGCCCGAGTGCTCAAGGGGGTGCAAATTTGGCGATTTATGTCTCGGACCACCGGACTCATGTGTGAGCGACCTACAGACACGAATGTAGCTTCAAAATGGCCTAGCTTGACAAACCAACTTTTTGTATTATTTTTCCGTCCCCAAAACGAAACTGTAACAGCCAATATTAATTCTTAGGAATAAAACCAATTTGATTTTTTAAAAAATATTTTTAACACACAAAAAATATTTGGGTTGCTCGTCTCCTGAGATGTAATACGTTCTTATGAAGAAAGTAACAGTTTGGTTTTAAAAAAGTAACACTTTATCGTAAGATGTAACAACAGTTTCGCAAAATAATATAATAGTTTTTGTGGTTAGAAAAAGTAATAATTGAATGTAACACAGTGCATATATGATTGTAATATGTTATATAGATGAATGTAACAGTTTATAGGTCAAATGTTACATTTTTTTTTAAAAAAAAAAAGAGTAAAAAAATCATGTATATAATCGGTTTTGCATTTCAATTGAATGTAAAACCCTAGAAAAGTGTTAGAATTGAGAAAAAAAAGTTACATTAATTTATTATAAAATGTAACATTAGTTTAGTTGTCAATCTTAGTATCTTTAATCTATTTCAGCAAAATTGTGGTAAATTTTTGAAAAAAAAAAGTGTTACATATGAGAAAAAAGTGTAACATTTTTTTTTTATAAAAAGTGTTACTTTTGCTGGCAAGCAAAAAATGGCAAAAAAAAAAAAGTTGGAGGGCAAAAATAAAAATAAAAATTGGCTCGGCTTGGCTGGCTCGGCTGTGAGCCGTCTCACGCCGTGAGACGGTCTCACAAGAGTCCACCTCATTGAAGAATAGTAAGATGTTGCAATAGAGAAAAATGATTGGGCTAGAAAATTGTGGTTGAGGTTTGATACTAGTGGGTGGAGATGGGCATAAGGGTTTACCCGCCCGGCCCTTAAAACATCAAACCCGTGGGTAAACGGGTTTGGGCCTGCCCGTGGTGAGTGAGCCCGCGGGCTGGACCCGGCCCGCATGTGTTTTCCAAAGTTCGGCCCGCCCATGAGCCCTTGAGTTTAACCCAACAGGTTTGAACGGATTCTATGTTTCTTTTTTCTTTAAATTTTTTGGGAAAATATAAAAAAATATTAGAGACCTTACATTTAATTCATAATTTAATAAAAATATAAATGGCTTAATAAAAGTAGTATATTATTAAACCAAATTAATATAGTGAAATACGTTTAGAATTTTAATGAAAAAAATTGTTAAAATATAACCATACTCCATTTTAAAAATTATAATAATTACGTAATAATACAAATGTATAAATAAATTAATGTATTACTTTATTAAAATAATATAAACAATTTTCAGACATTCAAATTGAGAAAAAAAGTAAACTATTTTCGAAATTTCAAAGGCCACGGGCACGGGCCGTTTTTAGGGTTTGAGTCCGCGGGCTTAAGCCCGGCCCGTTGCATATATTGAAGGTCCGGCCCGCCCGTCAAATACAAGGGCCAAGGGCCGGGTTCGAATGGCGGGCTAGCGGGTAAAGGGCTTGACGGGCGCGGGTCGACGGGCCGCCCGCGGGCTTGGGCCCGAAATGCCCATCTCCACTAGTGGGCCAACCCCGACCCCCCCCCCCCCCCCCCAAACGCCGTAACAAAGTTGTATTTATCCCCTTGCCTTTTCCAGGAAATTGTATATTGATATCAGGATTTGATGGTTTACGTGTATGAATGACCTTATCATAATATCAGCTTTAATAACTGCTTACTAACTATGAATCGGTTGAACCATAAGTGGTACGGAGCGTGCTACACAAAGAGATATAGGAGATCTCGACTCACATCTCTCTCTCTCTCTCTCTCTCTCTCTCTCTCTCTCTCTTTCTCTGTCAAAATGGTCTTTGCATTTGCCATTCTCATCATTCCGAAAATTTCTTTTTACAATTTAAGCGTAAAAGTGTGAAATAAGACATGGTTAGTGAAACAATTATTCATATTCTTAAAAGATTTGAATAGTCAAATGAAAATATCATTTTGAGATATATTAAAATTGTATGACTTTCACAAACAGTACGATAAACATTATGGTTCATT